>OX243815.1:28266980-28561980 GCA_945859605.1 Lumbricus rubellus | reverse complement strand
GTTGGACGTATAAGAACCGGTGTGAGGACAGAGAACGAAAGAAGTGACAGATGAATTGCTCGTCGCCGTATATATCTGTCTTCAAGAACCGAAACATAATAGAACTGATTCTTTTAGCCGCTGCAGAGAACATCATGAAGATACATGCAGGAGACAGAAAAATATCGCTAAAAGAGAAAAGAAAGGAGCAACGCCAAACAAGATCATTTTGTGAAATTGCATTAGACATTTCCTCTGCTGCCACTTCCCTTGCTCTCTGCTCCTCATCGCATCCATATAATCACGACATTCCGTTGACAGCGGCATTCGTCCTGTCCGCCTTTTCATAATTGACGGCTCTTGTATAAGAGCCTGTAGCCATGGTAACGATGGCCAGCTGCCCGTTGAGGTGCATGCATACGTCTGCCGCCCTGAAGGTGCCGCTGTATACATGTATAAGACTGTCGAGTGTTTATGCAGACCTTGGACTGCGGACTAACGGACTGAAGCGCGGACGAAAAGACGGACGAATGGACGGACGGCAGAATTGAATGAGTGGACGGAAAAGAAGATCGATGGAGAAGCGAATAGACAGATGGACAGACAGACAGACAGACATATGGACGAAAGGGTAAGCAAGATGACGGACCGACGGACTAACATAGAGAGAAAGTCGGACACTGGAAAGTGGAGACGGACTGACGAATGGATGGATCGTGGATGGCTGGACGAATTTATGAATGGATCGGTGGATGAATCGATAGAAAGAATGATGGAAGGACGAATGGATAGATAGATGGATGGATGCGATGGTATATGCTGGAAGGCAGAATCTCGAATCATATACCGCAGTCCACTGCAACCAACAGACGTATGCCGCTCTCGCTTACCGGTGTAGCTAACTAGACCAGCTGATATAGGTTATGTTTATATAGCAACATGACCTATAAAACACGTGTATGCGAGCAGAGAGTGGCAGACAACATTACACAACATAGGCCTACACACAGTTTCCAAACGTCGTCAATGAAGTCTTAATTGTATTATAAAAATATGTGGACAGGCCTTTTCGAGTTTACAACGACGAGCCTCGTGATTTAGCCATTAAATGGCTGCGAGAACATAATATATTTAAGAGTGTGTGATTCGCAAACTAATGATGGCAACGCGAACATTAAAATTCAGTTCAATCGCTCGACTCTGAAGGCCATTTACCATATTTTTAATTCCTGGTTTTGGCTTTGCGTGTTTCTCTTCGCTGAAGTCTGAAGACCGTTTCTATTGCGGAGTATTAACGACTTCTAACCTCATCAAAGACAGATTTAAAGACGATGAAATCCCCGTCATGCTTAAGAATGATTTTAAAACCACCCAAGGCCTAAGCCAGGATTTTATTTCAAGGTCTTGAGCAGGTCGACAAGCAACCGAAACAGCAGACTAAGGGGCCTGGAGGATGCTAATTATAATCGATTATAAAATGTAACTTAGAAAATTTATTAAGAGCTTACATGTAAAAATTTAATTCCCTTAGTCCTTACTTCATGATTGTGTTAGTAAATGCATTGTTTCCTTATGACATCATTTTATTTGTTGGGTGTTCAAACACCCAAAACACCATATTTACGCCTTGAAACCTCCTGAAATATTGTGATAATTCAATTTTTTTAAATTATGCACAATTATCAGAGCATTGGTAGCAAGGGCATAGGCCTATACGTGAGTAGTTGTAAGTGTAGTGACACTATATCATCACCCGACTAGTGATACTATATCACCGATATAAATAACTCCTGGTGACAGCGTTTTTACCTGATGACGTCATATGACCTAATTAATATTCATAGCGCTGACGGCGTACTGGCCAATGGCAAGCCAAATTTTTGTCCGTCTGCTCGTATGTGTCTCTCTATGTGTCTGTGTCTGTGTATGTGTGCGTATGTCTAAATGTTGTTAATTAAGGATGTAAGGCATGGGGCTGCCCGGCCGCCCACCCGCTGTCACTCGTCTAACCAAATTCAACACCCACCAACGCTTGCGGTCGCCCACCCGCTGGCACTCCCCTGTCCAAATTCAACACCCACCTACCGTCTTCGCCTTTCATCATTATAATTAAACAATTAGGTGTGGTATACAATAGGTGCACGTAAAAGTGTGGTATGCCAAACGTATGTATGCAAAAATAGTTCCTTCAACCTGTGGCATGCAAAATGAGATGTGTGCAAACTGTAGCGTAACCAATTCGACGGCTGCTCATTATTATTGCTGACAATCAATGGCAAGCTCGCTTCAACATTAAATTCAACATGCAAAGCGCGAATAGGAGATGCATTTAAATCATTCATTCCTTACACTCCAACGCTATGTGCCACACACTTTACAATTTGGAACACACGAATTTTATTGCAACAAGTGTAGACTATTTAGAAAATCAAAAACAGAACTTTACAGACATTGGTTCACATTTGAGACGTACAAACACGCAAGTGCGAGAGGCGAAGGTGGCACTTAGCAGCATTTTTTAGGACTTTACATCCATAGGAACACTTTTGAGATGTGCAAACACACACGCACGAGAGACGAAGGTGACACCTAGTAGGATTTTCATAACTTTACGGCTATAGGATAACATTTGAGATGTGCAAACACAAACACGCGAGAGACGAATATGTTAATTAGCAGAATTTTCAGAACTTTACAGTCATAGGATCACATTTGAGATGTGCAAACACGCACGTGCGAGAGGTGAGTGTGACAATTAGCACAATTTTCAGAACTTTACGGTCATAGGATAACGTTTGAGATATGCAA
The DNA here is from genome assembly GCA_945859605.1 of Lumbricus rubellus. NCBI lineage: Eukaryota > Metazoa > Annelida > Clitellata > Crassiclitellata > Lumbricidae > Lumbricus > Lumbricus rubellus. The sequence goes on along the minus strand of OX243815.1, from coordinate 28,559,193 downwards.
ACACGCACGGCGAGAGGCATTTTTTTTTTACAGAACTTTGCAGTTATAGAATCACATATGAGATGCGAAAACATGCGCGTGCGAGAGGCGAAGGTGACACTTAACAACATTTTTCAGAACTTTACAACCGTGTGATCACATTTGAGATGAGCAAACATGCACGTGCGAGAGGCGAAGGTGACAATTCGAGGTTTGAGAATTATAAGACTTTATGACCAATGCATTTGATAATTGTCATGAAGCCTTATAATTCCCAGCCCTCGTCTTAGCCGCATTTTTCAGAACTTTACTCTATAATGTAAGTAGTTGCATAACCTTATGTATTGACTCACCTCGATAAAAAAAAATTTCCATACTTTAAAATTTCAACTTTTCCCCCAAAATAACCTTTAACGTAAGTATTTGCATAACCATATGTATTGGTGCAGAAACGTGAAAAATTTAACAAACTTTTAAATTGTTCGATTTTTTCCAAAAGTTCTGTGACGTACATTGTAAGTAGTTGTAAAACCTTAGGTATTGACTCACAAGGATGAAAAATTTAGCAAACTTTAAAAAATTTCAATTTTCTGCGAACATTGGAAGCGGTTATAGGAGCAGTGGAAGTGGTGGTAGGAGCGTTGGGAGCAGTGGGAGCGGTGGTGGGAGCTGTGGGTGCGACAATGGGAGCGGTGGTAGCAGTAGGAGCGATGTGGAAATGACTATGATGGTGGGAGCATACATACTTACTCACATAATTTCTTTAGTTCAACAACTTTTCACTTGCAGAATCCTACAATTGTTTCTTAGTTCCCAATTTCTTCACACATTCAACTCACAATTCTTTCATTTTTCCACTTTTGAATGACACAAGTGTACAATTCAACAAATACTTACTTAATTACTCTCATAATTTATGCACTCCAACAACTTTGCATCTGTAAAATCCTACACATATTTCTAATTTCTTCATTCCTTCAACACTTACTTTATGCATATTTCAACATCTCGATCACGCAAATTCTACGCTTCCTTGCATACTTACTTACTTGCACACAAAATTTACTTACTTCATCAGCTTTTCACATGTAGGCCTACAATGCTGCACATATTTATCATTTCTTCACACCAACAATTCTTAATATTTACATATTTCAACATATCAATCACACAATTCTACAATTTCACGTAGGCCTATACATCCTTGTTCACTCACATAATTTCCACAATCCAACAGCTTTCACTGGTACAATCTTGCACCTATTTCTCATTTCTTCAAGCATTCGACTCTTACTTCTTGCATTTTTTCATCAAATCAGTCGTGAAATTCTTCAATTCCTATGCTGCTTACTTGCTTACTCAAATAATTTCTGAACATCATAACCTTTACACACGAGCATATTTCCCATTTTCTCATTTCTTCAATCTTTCGTCTCTTACTTCTTACATTTCTTTTTCAACATATCAGTCGCCCAATTCTACAATTCCTATGATGCTTACTCAAGTAATTGATAAGTAAGCTTTACAAAGGTGCATATTTTTCATTTTCTCATTTCTTCATTCCTTCAAATCTTACTTCTTACATCTTTCAAATCCACAACCTCTCAATTCTACTAATCCAAGTATACTTACTTACTTTATGCATAGAACTCTTCACATACAAAATCATGCAAATGGGTCTCATTTCTTCAATTCTTCAACTCTAACCCTTAATTCGTACATGCTTCAACTCCACAATTCTGCAATTGCTCAATTACTTACTTCTTGAAGTAACAAAAATTGTAAAGTAAGAAGTTGAAGAACCGAAAGAGATACAGTTTTCTATCATATCAAAGTGAAAAGTATAGGCAGTGTTGAATGTTTTATGATTTTATGTGGTAGAGTGGACTAAGCATAGGATTGTAAGCAGATGTTGGTGGTTGTGAAGGACGAGAATGAGTATGAGAAGGTGTTGGAGGAGAAGAAAGTTGAAATTTTCCCATTATCAGGATTTTTTCTTCACAAAGTTCCTAAATTCGCACATTTTCTGACATCAAAAGTTTCTAAGTTAGAAAATTTGATATGTGACTACAAATTTTTCTTCACAAATTTTCTAAGTGCATACATTTTCTGACATGAAAAGATTGTAAGTTCGAGAATTTGATACATGACTGCCAATTTTCTAAGTGCACACATTTTCTGTCACAAAAGATTTCTAAGTTCGAAACTTGATACATTTCCGCAAACTTTTCTTCACGTGAGGAGGAGTAGAAGGTGGAAGAATGAGTATGAGAAGGAGGCGGAGGAGTATGAGGAAGAGGTGATGGGAGTGCAGGTTTCTTTAAATTGCTTCAAATAGGTTGTAGAATGTAGAGTATAATGATTTTGAGTCCTACGTATTCGAATTCATAATTTGTAAGCCGAATATTTTAGAATGCATAATGGACATATGCGCAAAGTCGTGTTTGTATGAATTTTCAGCATTTAAAAATGACAATTGATGAATGAAACAAGTGATACTTAGCATTCTGGCTTGTTTCAATTACATTACTTTACAATACTTTGTACAGAATTGCAAAATTCGGATGCATGAGATGATAAAGTATACAACTATTAGGCATCAACCTTAAGTCTTTTAGTTTACAGACATAAATGTGAATTTAGCTGAGTCAGCAATATGTAAAAGACTGACAGTTTGCTATAGTAGAGTTCTCACATAGTGACACCAATACTTGAATGCTTGAAATGATGATGTTCACGTTTCTTAGATATAGGAATCTTATGCATTTTCGATGGTTAGACATATGCAATTTTTAGCTGAGTCATCAATTTAGCAAAAGTATACGTTCGAAGGAATAAAATACCAAGTTTGAAAGGTTCTATATGGTGAATCATACACCATTTTTAGCTAAATGTACGTCTTTGCAATTGCTGGCATTGACAATTTGATAGAATTTAACGCGAACGACGGTTGCAATTATAAGTTTCACAAATTTCTACCACGTAAAAGCATTGACATGCTTAGGAATGCGTGGCAGGGCGACAAGGCGACACGGACGTCTGTCGCTGCGGTCACAACAGCTCCGGCGGCGGCGGCGGTGCTTGCGATCTCGATCCGATCAGCCTTTGGTGTGAGGAAGACGGACGATCGTGTGCAATTGTAAAGTATGAATAGTGGAGTATGAGATAAAGCTGCACACGATCGTTCGTATTCCTCGCACCAAAGACTGATCGGATCGGATCGCTAGCACCGCCGCCGCCGCCGGAGCTGTTGTGACCGCAGCGACAGACGTCCGTGTCGCCTTGTCGCCCTGCCACGCATTCCTAAGCATGTCAATGCTTTTACGTGGTAGAAATTTGTGAAACTTATAATTGCAACCGTCGTTCGCGTTAAATTCTATCAAATTGTCAATGCCAGCAATTGCAAAGACGTACATTTAGCTAAAAATGGTGTATGATTCACCATATAGAACCTTTCAAACTTGGTATTTTATTCCTTCGAACGTATACTTTTGCTAAATTGATGACTCAGCTAAAAATTGCATATGTCTAACCATCGAAAATGCATAAGATTCCTATATCTAAGAAACGTGAACATCATCATTTCAAGCATTCAAGTATTGGTGTCACTATGTGAGAACTCTACTATAGCAAACTGTCAGTCTTTTACATATTGCTGACTCAGCTAAATTCACATTTATGTCTGTAAACTAAAAGACTTAAGGTTGATGCCTAATAGTTGTATACTTTATCATCTCATGCATCCGAATTTTGCAATTCTGTACAAAGTATTGTAAAGTAATGTAATTGAAACAAGCCAGAATGCTAAGTATCACTTGTTTCATTCATCAATTGTCATTTTTAAATGCTGAAAATTCATACAAACACGACTTTGCGCATATGTCCATTATGCATTCTAAAATATTCGGCTTACAAATTATGAATTCGAATACGTAGGACTCAAAATCATTATACTCTACATTCTACAACCTATTTGAAGCAATTTAAAGAAACCTGCACTCCCATCACCTCTTCCTCATACTCCTCCGCCTCCTTCTCATACTCATTCTTCCACCTTCTACTCCTCCTCACGTGAAGAAAAGTTTGCGGAAATGTATCAAGTTTCGAACTTAGAAATTTTTTGTGACAGAAAATGTGTGCACTTAGAAAATTGGCAGTCATGTATCAAATTCTCGAACTTACAATCTTTTCATGTCAGAAAATGTATGCACTTAGAAAATTTGTGAAGAAAAATTTGTAGTCACATATCAAATTTTCTAACTTAGAAACTTTTGATGTCAGAAAATGTGCGAATTTAGGAACTTTGTGAAGAAAAAATCCTGATAATGGGAAAATTTCAACTTTCTTCTCCTCCAACACCTTCTCATACTCATTCTCGTCCTTCACAACCACCAACATCTGCTTACAATCCTATGCTTAGTCCACTCTACCACATAAAATCATAAAACATTCAACACTGCCTATACTTTTCACTTTGATATGATAGAAAACTGTATCTCTTTCGGTTCTTCAACTTCTTACTTTACAATTTTTGTTACTTCAAGAAGTAAGTAATTGAGCAATTGCAGAATTGTGGAGTTGAAGCATGTACGAATTAAGGGTTAGAGTTGAAGAATTGAAGAAATGAGACCCATTTGCATGATTTTGTATGTGAAGAGTTCTATGCATAAAGTAAGTAAGTATACTTGGATTAGTAGAATTGAGAGGTTGTGGATTTGAAAGATGTAAGAAGTAAGATTTGAAGGAATGAAGAAATGAGAAAATGAAAAATATGCACCTTTGTAAAGCTTACTTATCAATTACTTGAGTAAGCATCATAGGAATTGTAGAATTGGGCGACTGATATGTTGAAAAAGAAATGTAAGAAGTAAGAGACGAAAGATTGAAGAAATGAGAAAATGGGAAATATGCTCGTGTGTAAAGGTTATGATGTTCAGAAATTATTTGAGTAAGCAAGTAAGCAGCATAGGAATTGAAGAATTTCACGACTGATTTGATGAAAAAATGCAAGAAGTAAGAGTCGAATGCTTGAAGAAATGAGAAATAGGTGCAAGATTGTACCAGTGAAAGCTGTTGGATTGTGGAAATTATGTGAGTGAACAAGGATGTATAGGCCTACGTGAAATTGTAGAATTGTGTGATTGATATGTTGAAATATGTAAATATTAAGAATTGTTGGTGTGAAGAAATGATAAATATGTGCAGCATTGTAGGCCTACATGTGAAAAGCTGATGAAGTAAGTAAATTTTGTGTGCAAGTAAGTAAGTATGCAAGGAAGCGTAGAATTTGCGTGATCGAGATGTTGAAATATGCATAAAGTAAGTGTTGAAGGAATGAAGAAATTAGAAATATGTGTAGGATTTTACAGATGCAAAGTTGTTGGAGTGCATAAATTATGAGAGTAATTAAGTAAGTATTTGTTGAATTGTACACTTGTGTCATTCAAAAGTGGAAAAATGAAAGAATTGTGAGTTGAATGTGTGAAGAAATTGGGAACTAAGAAACAATTGTAGGATTCTGCAAGTGAAAAGTTGTTGAACTAAAGAAATTATGTGAGTAAGTATGTATGCTCCCACCATCATAGTCATTTCCACATCGCTCCTACTGCTACCACCGCTCCCATTGTCGCACCCACAGCTCCCACCACCGCTCCCACTGCTCCCAACGCTCCTACCACCACTTCCACTGCTCCTATAACCGCTTCCAATGTTCGCAGAAAATTGAAATTTTTTAAAGTTTGCTAAATTTTTCATCCTTGTGAGTCAATACCTAAGGTTTTACAACTACTTACAATGTACGTCACAGAACTTTTGGAAAAAATCGAACAATTTAAAAGTTTGTTAAATTTTTCACGTTTCTGCACCAATACATATGGTTATGCAAATACTTACGTTAAAGGTTATTTTGGGGGAAAAGTTGAAATTTTAAAGTATGGAATTTTTTTTTTATCGAGGTGAGTCAATACATAAGGTTATGCAACTACTTACATTATAGAGTAAAGTTCTGAAAAATGCGGCTAAGACGAGGGCTGGGAATTATAAGGCTTCATGACAATTATCAAATGCATTGGTCATAAAGTCTTATAATTCTCAAACCTCGAATTGTCACCTTCGCCTCTCGCACGTGCATGTTTGCTCATCTCAAATGTGATCACACGGTTGTAAAGTTCTGAAAAATGTTGTTAAGTGTCACCTTCGCCTCTCGCACGCGCATGTTTTCGCATCTCATATGTGATTCTATAACTGCAAAGTTCTGTAAAAAAAAAATGCCTCTCGCCGTGCGTGTTTGCATATCTCAAACGTTATCCTATGACCGTAAAGTTCTGAAAATTGTGCTAATTGTCACACTCACCTCTCGCACGTGCGTGTTTGCACATCTCAAATGTGATCCTATGACTGTAAAGTTCTGAAAATTCTGCTAATTAACATATTCGTCTCTCGCGTGTTTGTGTTTGCACATCTCAAATGTTATCCTATAGCCGTAAAGTTATGAAAATCCTACTAGGTGTCACCTTCGTCTCTCGTGCGTGTGTGTTTGCACATCTCAAAAGTGTTCCTATGGATGTAAAGTCCTAAAAAATGCTGCTAAGTGCCACCTTCGCCTCTCGCACTTGCGTGTTTGTACGTCTCAAATGTGAACCAATGTCTGTAAAGTTCTGTTTTTGATTTTCTAAATAGTCTACACTTGTTGCAATAAAATTCGTGTGTTCCAAATTGTAAAGTGTGTGGCACATAGCGTTGGAGTGTAAGGAATGAATGATTTAAATGCATCTCCTATTCGCGCTTTGCATGTTGAATTTAATGTTGAAGCGAGCTTGCCATTGATTGTCAGCAATAATAATGAGCAGCCGTCGAATTGGTTACGCTACAGTTTGCACACATCTCATTTTGCATGCCACAGGTTGAAGGAACTATTTTTGCATACATACGTTTGGCATACCACACTTTTACGTGCACCTATTGTATACCACACCTAATTGTTTAATTATAATGATGAAAGGCGAAGACGGTAGGTGGGTGTTGAATTTGGACAGGGGAGTGCCAGCGGGTGGGCGACCGCAAGCGTTGGTGGGTGTTGAATTTGGTTAGACGAGTGACAGCGGGTGGGCGGCCGGGCAGCCCCATGCCTTACATCCTTAATTAACAACATTTAGACATACGCACACATACACAGACACAGACACATAGAGAGACACATACGAGCAGACGGACAAAAATTTGGCTTGCCATTGGCCAGTACGCCGTCAGCGCTATGAATATTAATTAGGTCATATGACGTCATCAGGTAAAAACGCTGTCACCAGGAGTTATTTATATCGGTGATATAGTATCACTAGTCGGGTGATGATATAGTGTCACTACACTTACAACTACTTACGTGGCGATTGTGCTGTTGATGGCATAGTGGTAGTGGTGTTGTTCTTGGCAATGGTGGTGGTTGTGGTTGTGGTGGTGGTGGTGGTGGTGGTGGTGGTGGTGGTGGTGGTGGTGGTGGTGGTGGTGGTGGTGGTGGTGGTGGTGGTGGTGACGATATGAGGGTGTACGCATGCACTGTGATTGTAGTTATCGTGATAGCCATGAATTAACAACAGATTTAGATAGAACAAAACCCTTCAAAATGCGATAAATGTAAGCAGCAATTAATAATACTTTCATTTAATTAAACCTTAGACAAATGAAATTCGACAAAATAATTTAAAACGTCAAGAACAGCACTGCTGAAAGAAGAAGCATACAATGATATAACATTGACACCGGATAATTTGAATACGCTTGATAAGTTACATATATCTACTGCACATGATATAATATTGACAGCTGCAGTAATCCATAATTATAATAAATGACTGAAAACACCTTCAGACGTCTAATACCTTTTGTTTCTCTCTCTCTTCTTAGCAGTAGTTTCAGTCGCCCTCCTCCGCCATCGAGGCTTGGGACTGGCACCGTAAGAGTATCCCAACAGCAGTGCATGACGGAGTCCTTAGGCTTCACGCTGTCGCTTTAATATCAGCTAAAAATCTTTTTTACTCTTTCGAATTAATTAGGCTACTCCAGAAACTATACTCGTACTGAGACGTACACAATACAGATTGGCACAAAATACGCTGTCAAGCGCTCGATTAAAAGTTTATTATAGACGCACAAAAAACTTTAACGGAAACATAATAATAATTATATAATGCATATGCAGTAAAGCCATCTGCCCTATAGACGTTTTCTGCAGGGTGAAATGATTTCTTTCATAAGACGTCTTCATCGCTATGAAGCTTGAACGCAGCTGTTACGGTAATTAAAGCCTTCAGACAGCTGCGTTCACATTGCTTTTAAAAGCCGTTCTTAAGTTCATATAATATAGAGCCTACATGTATGCATACATACACACATACACATACATACGTACATACATACATATGTGCTTGCATGTATGTATGTATGTATGTATGTATGTGTGTATGTATGTATGTATGTATGTATGTATGTATGCATGTATGTATGTATGTGCACTTGTTATAGCGCCCCTTCAAGCTCTCTCTACTCTACTCAGAGGCGCTCCCGAATGCAGAGCGGACGCTGCATCGGAGTTTCACGCCAAAGCGCTGAGCAATTGTGAGTGAAGGACTTGCCCAAGGTCCTTACGCGGCGAGGTGGATTCGAACCTCGAACCTTCCGGCTCCAAGGCAACGACGCTACCACTACACCACCGCGCCCCACATGCATACATACATACATATATACATACATACATACATACATACATACATACATACACACATACATACATACATCTACTCAGAGGCGCTCCCGAATGCAGAGCGGACACTGCATCGGAGTTTCACGCCAAAGCGCTGAGCAATTGTGAGTAAAGGACTTGCCCAAGGTCCTTACGCGGCGAGGTGGATTCGAACCTCGAACCTTCCGGCTCCAAGGCAACGACGCTACCACTACACCACCGCGCCCCACACGCATACATACATATATACATACATACATACATACATACATACATACACATATTACATACATACATACATACATACATACATACATACATACATACATACATACATACATACATACATACATACATACATACACATACACATACATACATACATACATACATACATATAATTATACGCAATTATACATAAGGATCCATGCGGATACACATCGGTATGTTCACTCTTAGACACATTGCTCACTATTCTCCTATGTTCTTCGTCTGCCGATATATCATGCGAAATTTCCAGCATTGCCTATAATTGTATAAACTGATCTAATTACTATGATACTATCTAATATACTACTAATCTTCATACGGCTGCATACATAGGAAGCGAATTCTCTTCGGCTTTAAATGTAGAACAACAGAGTCTGGTTTTGTCGAACATTAATTAAATTGTCATTGCTATGTTGCTTGTTTTGGGGCTATGTACAAGCCTACAGGGAAGAAGTGACTTTAAGTTTCAATCTTGAAACGTTTGGCCCTTTATCGTCGTATCGTACAAGTCGCTCGTAATATGAGCGATTTCTTATGTAATATGTATATATTATATACATTAAAAATTTGAAAAAATACATGATCTGAAAAGTCGCAAAACTAGAGTTTTTATAGAAAAATACAAGGATAATATATTCTGCAAACTTCTCACAGTCATTAATTCGTCGTATTAGGCCTATACACCGTTTATATCGAACGGACGAATATTAAGTTGACACAAACAATCCAACGTCTTCTCAAATTAACTACGAAAGGCACATATGCAGTGTGTGTGTGTTTGTGTGTGTATGTGTGTTTGTGTGTGTGTGTGTATGTGCGTGTGTGTGTCGTCCACAACACTATCCTGTTGCAATAATGGTCTTCTTCGATAAGACAAAGTCTAGCAAATGTTAGTCAGTTAGCTGATTGGCTGATTTTGGCTGCAGTGTATATTATTTGACAAATGGAAAGAAGGAACTTAGTCGAAGGTCGTTGCTGTTCGTGTTAGGAAGCCGTCGCTTCGTCTACTGTCACGAAGACGAATTCGTTTGGACTGGAGGCCGACAAGTCACTAAAACCTGAACATATGAACAAATGCAATCGTGGTTTAAGACTCATTCGTGGTTTAAGATGCAATTTTTGGTTTAAAATTCAATCGTGGTCTAAGATGCAATCGTGGTTTAAGATGCAATTGTGGTTTAAGATGCAATCGTGGTTTAAGATGCAATCGTGGTTTAAGATACAATCGTGGTTTAACATGCAATCGTGGTTTGGGATTCGTGGCTTAAGATGCACTTGTTGTTTACGGTGTAATCGTGGTTTAAGATGCAATCGTGGGTTAAGATGCAGTCGTGTTTTAAGATGCAGTCGTTGTTTAATAATTATGCAATCGTGGTTTAAGGTGCAATCGTGTTTTAAGATGCAAACGTGGTTTAAGATGCAATCGTTGTTTAAGATGCAATCGTGGCTTAAGATGCAATCGTGGTTTAAGATACTTCGAAGTAGTAGAGCCGTTGACGTGAGCAGACGACGCAAGCTGAGCCGAAGACAATAAAAGCATCACGTCAAACAACGCACTGAAGGGGCAATATATAAAGCTGTATTATTATTTCTTTATGGGCATACTGTTCAGGCAAGAGATTATTTCCCTATGGATAAGGTCTGATGCAGTGTACAGCGTGTAGCTCCGCCACTGCTCAGTGCTCGCACTTTTGCAATGCCAGTCCGAAGTATGGACAATGAAGGAGGGCGAGGCAACTGATCTTTGCCATTACAGTGATTACACAGTGTGGTTAAACTTTAACCCAACCACATGGACGCCCGCAGAAATTTCTGCAGGAGAGGGCAAAACATAGGTCTAATGGTTGCTGTTGAAATTTGTTAGCAAAAAGCTTGAGAGATGCAGTGCTGGAAATTAATAACATGTATATTTTCTAAATGTAAATTACTCAGTTTTACTTTGTGTTTCATTGGTATCAGATTGCGTTTAAGTGCAAGGAAAATTTGTTAGGGACGAAAAGTAGCAGTTAAAACTAGGTTTCAGTTTTCCAGGAGAGCAAGTGCACCCTCGTGTCCCTGTGTGCGGGCTCTCATGAACAACCAGTAGAGTATATCCATGACTTGTGTTCTTATGCAGAATCTGAGGTCAGATGATGCATAATTGCACTTCTGACCTACATTTTATTACAGTGTCTAGAGAAATACATAATAGTTAAATAAACTTGGCCATTAATTTTTGCCTGCATAATGCATATAGAGCAGTTTTTGAAGCTGTTGACCGTTTTGCGAAGGTCGATATGCTTAAAGTTGTAAACAATCAATATTTACCTGAATGCGTTGAGAGCGCGCGATGCAGCTGTATTGCGTCATACGGTAGATTGGCAAGCGTCTCTTCGATAGATGGCGGTAGGTTGTTGAAGATGTGCGTAGCCGTCTGGTGTGACGTCATGCGTTCCTGCATGTTGCACGGCATGTTGATGAAGTCACTGATGTAGGCCAGCGTTGCTCCATGGTGATGCTGCTGCTGGCGCTGCAGAAGCTGCTGCTGCTGATGGGCCATCGCCGGATACTGGTGATAGTCGTAGGCCGGCTGCTGCTGCAGCTGCTGTTCGCTGTAGTAGCTGTCGTCATTCAGGTGAGTGTAGAACGACGAGGAGGAAGCCAGGTGTGTTGTTGACGCTGGACACGTGTCCTGTAGGCGACTCATTCGTCCACTTGTTATGAGGTCGAGCTGGTCTGGTTGGACGTCGGACATGCTGGACAGGGCACCAGCGTCTGAAACAAAGTCGATGACAACTGACCACTGCTTTCGATGATTCGGAGTATATATCGAGCGAAGAGTGACGTGCATTATTAAGGGCATCCACTGAAATTATTTGTTACTTATATGAATACTTCAGTGTTTTTTAACATCTTTCGGTTATTCAACTGCTTTAAATAACTGCTTTAAATAACTGCTTTAAATATATTAGATCTATATTATATTATATATTAGTATCAGGTTTCGATGTGAGACTGGAAGTTCTATAGTGTTATTCGTCGTGCGTTGTAAAGTAGCTGCATCAAATGCAAATTGCAATTGCATAAAAGCTAAATATTTATATAGAGCAACTGAAAATGCTCATATCAGAGTAACTCCATATTAAACTGGCGATTCGAAACCCCAGTGACAGTGGAATTGGATTTTTCAGACGCTTACAAAAAAGAGAGTAGGCCTAAACACAAAAAACGAAGTGTTTCTACTAAGAAACTTTCATTTTTTATGACGATCCGTTACAGAAGTCTTTCAGGATGGAGTAGGAAATCTGAAGTTCTGCATTGTTAAACGTAATATATCGAGCGAAGAGTGACGTGCATTATTAAGGGCATCCACTGAAATTATTTGTTACTTATATGAATGCTTCAGTGTTTTTTAACATCTTTCGGTTATTCAACTGCTTTAAATAACTGCTTTAAATAACTGCTTTAAATATATTAGATCTATATTATATTATATATTAGTATCAGGTTTCGATGTGAGACTGGAAGTTCTATAGTGTTATTCGTCGTGCGTTGTAAAGTAGCTGCATCAAATGCAAATTGCAATTGCATAAAAGCTAAATATTTATATAGAGCAACTGAAAATGCTCATATCAGAGTAACTCCATATTAAACTGGCGATTCGAAACCCCAGTGACAGTGGAATTGGATTTTTCAGACGCTTACAAAAAAGAGAGTAGGCCTAAACACAAAAAACGAAGTGTTTCTACTAAGAAACTTTCATTTTTTATGACGATCCGTTACAGAAGTCTTTCAGGATGGAGTAGGAAATCTGAAGTTCTGCATTGTTAAACGTAATATGACTTTCCAGCCATAATCTACGTATCCATGCAGACATGCTATCCTATAAGTTGCAACCAAACGTCATAAATGTCGCCTCCATCAAATCAATAAGACTGCAGCTTTTTAGTGATTGTAATAAGTAGAAGTGCTATAAGCTCATAGCGAACCTAATTCCATAGACTTAAATCACAGGGACAATAGAAATCGTCCTCCATGCATGAAGTCTATCTACACTATAGAGGCAGGATCCTGTTTTCAATGCCTGTTTCAAATTTAGGTCAGGTGAGAAAATAGGCCTACCATAGGTTACGATCCACGTCCCGTATTCCCGCTGATGTGGTGACACTAGCTACATGTATATTACACATGAACCCGTCAACCGTTTTTATTCTGTACCCTTATGCGTTGTGACGCCAAGATTAAAAAGTATACAATAATTAGCTAACTAAGTTTATTCTCGTTGACGTTTATAATACATCGATGTCCATGCATTCGCTTTATTTACTTTCAGCGACACTCTGAAAAAAGGTTTTCAAGTGAAACCATTCAGCGCTTCTTACTTCGTCACACGGACATGCATATAGGCTACTCACTCGTTTCATTTCTAAGACTATATAATTTAAATTTAGTCTGTAATCTTCTTTTTAAGTATCTATCCAGAGATTACTTAATTATTCTAAACATACTTTCAAGTATCGAAACCAAAGCCGTAGCAACAATGAACGTGGCCCCCTCCGAGAGTAATGTCCCAGAAATTTCTGACGACCTTTTTTAGTCATCCGGCCAAAAATCTCGGGAAAATTTCAGCAATTCGCGGTCCGAAAAAGTTGACCTTTTTTATAGTCATTTCATTCATTTTTTGGCACTTTTAGGGGCCCCTTTCTTGCCGGGGGCCCCCTTCGGTCGGCGGGTACGGAGGGCGGTCGCTACGCCTCTGATCGAAACTATCAGGACGTTACATGGAAGTATCCACATTCTGACTGCTTATTTCGAAACATTTATTCTGGTGTCAACTGCTTCAAAATACTCAACCATCTGAAGAAGAAGTGCATGACTAACTTTGAATGGATTGATTCTGTTGTGGCCAGACGTTCAGGTCGTGTGTTGTTGGTTCACTTGGATAGGGAGGAGGTGGCGGAAGACTCTGAGATGCTAACGGCTGCTGCTGCTGCTGCTGCTGAAGCTTGGTGACCTGAACTACAGAGTTCAAGGTCAGGTGCTGCTGCTGTTGATTAGCAGCAGCAGCCGCTTTGTGAAAGACATTGGCCGGTGGAGGTCGAATGGTTCCGCGGTGGAACCCTCCCCCAGCTCTGAACAAACATCGAACAAAAACAATTCAGCCACTGCCAACTTATGAAGCGCAATTCACAAACCGTAATAATAATCTGGAGATGAAGGCATGTCAATCTGGAATGAACTTCCTTCAAAGCTACATTTTCTACATCTGGCCAATCAAAATTTCTTTCATAAATCTCTCAAGTATTTTTTTCTTAGCTGCAGGGCTGGGAGCGCCTCTGAGTAGTTTCTTAACCCTTTAACGACCGGCTACATATGTTTTCAATGCATTTTAGTACATGCTGGTCGTTAAAGGGTTAAAGGGTCGTTATATAAGTGCATAGAATGAATGAATGAATACTTGAATAGAATGAAAAAAATGATATAGACTTTCTGAAGTGCATTCATGAAGCGAAATAATATCTGATAATTAATGATAACACTGTTTATAGTTGAACTACCATCGTATACGAGCATTATGTTTATGTGCAGGTAAGACAAGGCTGGATCTATTTATAAGACACATACAGGTGACTGTGTTGTTCGGATCTGTTCAGATTTGCAGGATGTGATCCTCTCTGCAGCTTCGTTGCTACGGATGTTGTCGCATTTGCAGTGCTTCCATTTCCGTCAGAGGAGACTGCTCCGCGACCGAAGCGCATTTCTGGTAAATGTGAAAAAGAAATTCAATGACAGAGATGAAATTAATGTTGCAATGGATTCTGGAGATCTCACTGAAAGACATGATTGCTCATTAATAATTATTTTTTTTGTCTAATTACTGATCAGCGGAACAATTCCTGTTCATTTATTGTTCATTGTTTCAGTCAATAGGTCATATGTTCCTGCTTTTGTCTTCTACACTTGGTGATATTTCCGCTAGCATTGTTCGTTTGCTTAATTTGTCTTATCATAGGCGACCCTCGATTGACCCGAATAATTCGTTCGTCTGATCATAGAATGAATTCAATTGTCTACTTCCGGCACTTGTCATATCTTTCTATTGTCATATCTTTCTATTGTCATATCTTTCTATTGTCATATCTTTCTATTGTCATATCTTTCTATTGTCATATTTTTCTATTGTCATTTTGCGCTGTATTTTTTGTGAATTTTCGGCGTGCAGAGAATGACAGCGTAAGAATTAAAACTGAATGTAAATTGAGACTCGGCAGATAATAAGACACAGGCAGAAATACAAAGAGAAAAAAACAGCGATATGCCAGTAATAATATAGGTGACTATACTGGCAGTGATGATGACAATTGATATGTTGACGATTATGATGATGACGATGATGACGATGATGATGATGATGATGATGATGATGATGATGATGATGATGATGATGATGATGATGATGATGATGATGATGATGATGATGATGATGATGATGATGATGATGATGATGATGATGATGATGATGACGACGACGGTGATGATAATAATGATGATGACGATGACGACGATGGTGATGACGACGACGATGACGATGATGATGATGATGACGATGATGATGATATGTGATATACGCTACATGTTCTGAAAGGAAAAACATCGTCATCATCATCATCATCATCATCATAATCATGTGTGCATAAACATAGTTCGACTGACCTTGACATGTGATGTCGTTCATCATCGGTGACTGAACGGCGACGTCCATCGGTGACCCCCCGTTGTTGTTCTGTCGGATGCTTTGGACAGACATGCATTTGCCAAGAACCTCTGGAGGACTGAGCGTCATCATGTCGTTCTGACCATCTTTCCTCACCTGCAGCAGACAACAACCAGACAACGTGTTATCACGGACTGACAACACATTTTTATGCAACGAGCATTATGCTGATGACTGTGCAACGTGGTGGAGCTGAGTGAGATGGGGTGGTATGCTGTGTGGCATGTAACTGGAGGTTCGCAGGTTAGAATCTGTTTAAGGTAGCGGTGAATGGACAATGGCAGCGTCAGATGTTGACGATGACGAGTTCTCTGTTTCTCTGCCCGAAGGCAGGTCCAATGGTCCATTGTCTTTAGAGCCACATTGGGACTGAGATGTGTGAGACGGTTTCCCATTGCCTTCAGCGTCACGTCCATACAAACGGGCAGCGATGCCAAAGGATATCCTCACCTGATCGATCAATTCATTGTCAAAATTATCAGCGTCAAGGTCGTAGGTCGCGATATTATAAAAATGCTTATGTTCACGTTTAACTTGACCAACTTTTGTTCGCTGTGTAGGCTACACTATGCAGGCTTCAGGCATGATTTGTGGTTAAATCCGTATCAAAATTAATTGTTCTGATACGACAAAGTTATCGCTGACACGCCGTTCTACTTGGGTCAAATCATCACATTAATCAGCTTGTAGATATTCGAAGTAGAGTATAATTGAAGGACTATTGACACTGGTCAACACGTCCTGTATTCAATACTATACAATTACAATATACATGCATATAGGACTATGACCAAAACTCTCGACGACATGCTGCAACGTTTTAATACGTGATTACTTCAAGTGTAGCCGCAATCAAAATCCTTTATCCAACGAACTTTGTAGGCATGCATGTAGGCTACAATTGTACATTGTACACTGTACAGTGTATGTTTTGAACAGAGAGGTCTAGAACCGTGTCATGAAAGCTGTTTGCGCTTCGATTCTTGACCTGAATCCATGGCGTTTTTAAATGTCAACTCGAGGAAGAGGAGCTACGCAAGATAGCCTACGATGCATGCCTTTTACAGTGACTGCATATGAAATTGGCTGGTAGAAAACAAAAGACTCGTCTAGGGTCGACCCGACGATTTGACTTTTCATCTTGATGGAGACCTTCACTGATAAGTCATGGGGTCGCAAGAGTCTTAAGCGGTGTTCGGGTCTCTCTCTCTCTCTGCCTCTGCCTCTGTCTGTCTGTCTTCGTCTTTGTCTCTGTCTATCTGTCTGCTTTTCTGTCTGTCTGTCTGTCTGTCTGTCTGTCTGTCTCTCTCGTAGATAAAGATCATTAAGTATATAGTCTGTCTTCTTTTCTCTTCACCAGCTATAACACGAATTCATGATTGAAGACATCTGTTTTGAGAGCGCTCTTAAAATCCGCGATGCATCTGTAAGTGCAATTGCACAATTATTGTACCTTGACGAAAAGAGAACACGAGAAGAAGACGAGCAATCTCTTTAGCTTTAGTCAGTGCCATCTGAATGAAGTGTTAGTAACCTCATTATCTAGGCTTCGCATATGAGAGCGGAACTCCAATCCTCTCCCTCGCCGCCTCATCTTTCCACCGACGTATAACATGACACTCGCTTAACTGAGATTTTGCACCACGTTCGACCACAGCACCAACGAGTAGGAAATGATTGACCACCTCATCAGGATTTTTAACGTGCAGTTGTGCACAAAATGTGCAGTTGTAGAAGCACTTCTGTACAGTTAAAACTAGCAAAAAAGTCATTGGAAGTAATTTACCATAGATGATGGGAAAAGAAAGAAGGAGTTCTAAAAATTCCTTTAAAACAGCCCTGGACCTCATATATAGTTACCGTATCTGGGAGTTCTACTGAGGGACTGAGGTGGTGAGGCTTTTAGATCTACTGGTGCTAAAACAAATTTGCTCGTGACTATTCGGCTTCCGCTGGTCAAGCAGCATTCAGTGCTTCATACGCTCGCGTCATGAAGTCTCTCGCGTTGTAGCCTCCGCTTACAAATTGACAGACATCTTTAGCGAGTGTAAATGGTCGGTAATATGATAGTTGCGACCCGCATTAACCATTCATTATTCAATTAAGTGTGGGAAAGTCACCTAGAATCAGACTTTCCTCCTCCAAAATGACTAAGGGGCTGTGTTGAAAACCGTGCAATATACATACGCGAGCTGCTTAGGCATCTGAACAGCAATTACTATAACAGCGTAACCGCGACAACAGTTAAGTATTATGTGTTCATAGGTCTGCTATGTGGGCCCAGTGGGCCCCGAAGCCCAGCACTAAGAGGCCAACACAGCCACGTGATTGTAATTTATATGGCGTAGGACGTTGTAGGGCAATTGAAATATGTCAGGAGATGTGTATGTAACGAAAGTGCTGCTTGTGAAATCGTTTACTGTATGCCACTGAAATAGATATCAAATGAGATGACTTATTTGAGCTGTTCCCACTTAGATATCTTCTAGGCTTATTTAGGTCTAAACTCAATTAGGCAGCGAATATGTAATAGGCCTGTCCTGTGGAAGCAGGCCTATATAGTTAGTTGACAGTATAATCAGCTATACGTGATGCTCAAGTTAGGACACCAGATCTTTCGTCAGTCTTATAAGTAGGCTACATATAATATATTGTACATTGTACAACGTACAGCTCAGATGTGAAAGTTTAAGCCTCGCATAAAGTTATCGATCGTATCCGAGGCAAAAGTTTTGGTTTCGAATATCTTCAAGTCAAACTAAGATGTCTTTTTGAATGAATGCCTTTCGAAACCTATAGGCCTACCCTGCTGCTGAATAATAATTATTAATAATAATAATTACGACAATTTATATGGTGCCGTAACAAAGCAACCAGTTCAAAAAGATTTATCACTACAGCGTTAAGTAATTGGGTCATATATTTGAGATCACAATAATTATCACTCAGAGGCGATCGTATTCTATCTATGAAGTGGTCAACAAAACGACAGGGACAGGCCAACTTGGCGCCTTAAATCAAGATTGGAGGATGGCACGCGAACGGCGTCGAGAGTAGTTTTTCATTGTCGAGAGTAGTTTTTCATTGTCAGCTCATCTAAAACAGCGATAGGACTTAGCGTACACGTGCACGAAAGTAAGTGCATCAAGTATTGGAGTGGTCCGTATAAAATTTGGCCTGTAATAAACTTTCAACGGGTTCAACTTGAAGCTGATAAGTCTACGAGATGGAGTAGTCTATTAGAGGGTAATAAATGCGGTGGATGACGGCTGAAGAGCCATCATTGAGATATGTCGATGGTAGACAGTGAGAGGCATGGGCATTATCAGGGCACGTGCTACATGTGATAAAGGAGCATAACAGCTTAATTGACTATTAATTTAACTAGCCTACATGCCAGCTTGACTATTAATTTAACTAGCCTACATGCCAAGCGACATGCGTTCGCCGGCAACTGTTACAAAGTACTTTTTTACAAATCGTCACCTGTAGGCCTACAAGCGTGTTACGACTCGTAGCATTTTTGCATTTGTTTTTCATGTTTTCATTCATTTGTTTGTGCTTTAATTGTTTCATTTATCAATTAATCATTTAAATAAATTGTTTTATAGCTCCATGTATTCATTCGTTCGTTTATTTACTCGTCCATTCACATCCAAACACATAATCAAGCAACATTGATAAGCACCTACTAAGTATTAGGCCTAACGTTTCTGTATCTAATGTTTGAGTTCGCTTATGTTTTCTCAGATTTTTGCGTCAATTTAACGCCTACACAATTAACCCGCAACTGCATGCAAGCGAAGTCAGCATTAAATAATTTTATCTGCATCCCAGATTGAAACCCTCAGGCGGCGTTAAGACGGAAGTACACCAACCCAAATCAATCCGATTTTTCCAGAGTTTATCGGATCAGTAGCCTACATCACTGCATCCTATAGAAAATAACTCTGAGAGGTTCAATCGGTGTCAGCCTGGACTTGCAAGGTGGACATCTTGTTTTTTTGTTTATAAAACTCATTTTTCATACCTTAGCCTACATAATTTGTTTATATAATTTTCATATAGGCTTAATTTTTATATTATTTATTTTATGTAATGTTTATATAATTTTTATAGAATTTTTGAATAAATTTTTCTGTCCCATCCGATCATGCTGAAATGTTCAGACTGCATGGAGAAAATTTTCTTCCACCTGCCGATCCGATTTTTCCATTCGGATCGTACAGAGTAGTTCGTGTATGTAAGACATGAGCGTGCGCCATGAGTTACAGGCTGTGGATGTTAGTAGTAGTATAGTTGCAGTTTAACGTCACTGTGTGGTAACAAAGACCATCAGCGATGCCCTCCTTCTTTACCCAGGCTTGGGACTGGCACTGGCAGAGTGCAACCAGTGGCGGAGTTCTCTGTATGTTGTTTTCGTCAAAGACTTTAAGTGCGTCTAAGTCTAAGGTGCATCGTATCGACGTCATCAGAGATTAAGTCCCTTCGTCGCTCTTTGATATTTCTTCATTGCAATGGCACTGCAGCGTTTACAGCGCTAAGCAAACAAGTCTGTCTTACATCCATGGCAGGTGTGCAATGCTGTGCATGCTCGGCCGATCGAATATCGATATTGCGTCTATATTATGAGCAGCGCCATACAGAGCGCATGCGCAGTGCGATCTCATGGAGAATATTATCAGGGTCAAGGAGAATACACAAAATACCCAATCGCCTCGTGTCATTCAAAATCGTGCATAAGAACTGTCTTCGACATCATATACATATATATATATGTATGCAATATGCATGTATGTATAATGTATATATATATATATATATATATACAAAGAATATCGAGTGCTTGCAGATATACACAGAAGCGTGTGTGCGTCGGTTGCGCGTTAATCCGATTCAGCGAAAGCGGAAGTTTGATATGACGCCATGTCAAGTTAAATGGCTTTTCCTGCAATAACGATTTTTTGTTTAAATTTTTTATCCTTTTCACATCAACTTGAACACAAGCAGAACTGCGTCGCTATAGTTCTCTATGCCATAGGATGAGACGTTATCTCTCTGTATCTGTCTTTCTCGGTATCTGTCTTTCTCTTTGTCTGTCTTTCCCTGTATCTGTCTTTCTCAGTAGGCCTATCTGTATTTCTCGGTATCTGCTGTGGTTGGACAGACTTAAGATTCTAAGCGTCGTTTTCCAGGATTCAAATCCAAGCAGCTGCTGCTAAGAGCTGCGCATATAAAAGAACAACCTCCATCCATTAATTATCAAACTGTTTAATGCAACGGACCTTAAATACACAGCATCCCTTCGTGATTAAGACTAATGACTCATTTCTAAGCAATAATTAATTGAGATAAACGCTACACATGGATTTGAATTTTGAGGTTATAACAGCGGAATAAACTACACTGAACGACCTGTGATGAGAGCAGCGCTTAGTTGCTTAAGCTTATACCTGCACCAATTATTATTGCACACCTGTCCAGCGCTTAGCTAAGCGCTTGGTCAGCACAGTCTGCACAGAAGGCAGAATACGGGCGGACTCTGCAAGGCTTGTCTTTAATTAAGGACTTCGTACTCAAGATGGACACCCCAAATCTACGTATACCTGCACGGTCATAATCATAGGCTAAAGGTTATTAGGTCCCTATGCTCGCAATCTAGGCTAGCTAATGAAATTGAGCAGAAGAAAATTTACTGCAGAACAAAATGTTAGAAAGAGAATGGCGTTAAAGGCAAGTATACGTATTTCTCTGCTACTGCAGACCCTGTGGTCTGGAATGGGGTATACATGTACCTCCAGACCTGCTGCGCCTACTTCCAAAATGGTCCCTCTGACTCGTTCTATCGCAATCTTAAAAAGCGTCCTCTTTAGCCGAGGTGGGGTCGGGAGCGCGCCTTAGTAATGACCTCAAAGGGGCGCTGTGCAAATCGTCGTAATGAATTAATGAATTAATGAATGATTGAATGAAGAGGAAAGTCTAAGATATCTGTCTGTTAATGTGCGCATGTGCGTTCGTATACATGAACTCATTGAGCAGCTGTCGGCTGAACGATACTATAATAGAGAGCTACATGTAGGTTCAAATTAAACCAAGAGCAAGAGCAGCAGCAGAGACTGCCAGAGAGAAGAGAAGAGAAGCGCAGAAGAGATTGTGATGATAAGTTATATAGTTTTCAGAGTAAGTTAGTGGAAGAACGCGGCAAAGACTTATAGCAAAATATAAAAAATGTTCAGGGCTTAACGACACTGTTTCATATCGAAGATGATTAGTGTCGGAGGCAGAGAACAACCTCACACTCCACGTTTATATTGCGACCGAGCCACCCGCTGTAAAGATCCCCGACCGGGAATTGAACCCGGGCCGCCGGCGCGGCGAGCGGGCTACAACCCACTCGACCACGCAGGATCTTAGCAAAATATAGCCTATATAGGCTATTATATAAGGAATTAAGGATGCGAATAAGAGCGTACATGTATGTGTGTCTGTATGTTGGAAAGACATTGACAAACAAATAGAACGACAGAGGGCAATAAAGAATAGAAAGACATGTAGTGCAATGTGTGAACTGTGAATAGTATTTTACTTAATTATTGACTTATCTGAATTCCTCAAATGCTTTGCGAGTTTTTTAAGCAATCGATAGGACGCTATCACGTTATAGCCTACAAGAATGCCCATGACTAATAATAATGAACACACATTTCTATGCGATTATGTTTAAGTAAATAAATAAATATACATGGCAAAGTTATGCAGTGTAAACACATATCTAGGGCCCAGATGTAGAGCACGGTACTGAGTCTATACACATATTTATATGCATATTATGTGTAGACTCAGTACCGTACTCGTGTGCATGCACACTTTTGCACAGATAGATTCTATGCACATATTAAATATTCATATTTACATGCCTTCATATCTATATCTACATGCAAATAGCCCTATAATATGCATACTATATATAATTATGTAGGCTACGCATATATGTGTATAATAATTATATTAAGTAGCCTATTAACTTCGAAAACATCTTTCCTTGTATAGAATGTCGTAACATTAAACGATTATATATATATTATATATGTATATAACTATATATGTATATATGTATATATATGGGTGCGTATAGGCCTAACTCATTCATTTCAATGCATTCCAGTTTATAAATAGCTCACAGATCAATCCGCCATGCATTACAACCAAGTTCACTGGACTATTTTCTAAGTATTTCTGCAATTCCAGTCCTATATTATATATTATTATATCAATGGCGTTTGAGGCCGTTTAATATCACTTTGAGCATTCCTTATGGCAGGACTATTCATAAAACGATTAATTCATTCATTCATTTCATTCATTTCAGGCATTTATATAGCGCCTCTTAATTATAATCTAATGTTTTTATTACTGCTTTAGTATTTGAGATTTACAACTAATAGGCTTAATGTTAGGCCCAATGCATTATCATCATTGCTATTATCATTATTATTAGTAGTAATGATTATAAAAAATCTTATTATCATTATTATCATCATCATCATCATCATCATCATCATCACCGCCATCATCATCATCATCATCATCATCATCATCACCACCACCACCACCATCACAAGCACCAACATCAGTACCATGCAGCATCTGCATCATAAGACACTTGTTTTAAATTATCATAATTTCAGTTGAACCTTATTACTACCTTACCATCATCACATGGTTTACATCCAGGCGGTTTGGAGAGCGGATAAGTTTAGCACAGACTGGTACAAGTCAAACATTGAAAGTGAAAGATGACATGACGGAAAAATTTGCACATGCAGTCAGAGACAAAACATTTAGCTTTTTAAAATAAGACTTTTATTTAAGACTGAGTTCTTAGTTCTTACCTTCTTTCTGTTCTGGTCGACGTTTCCGTGGTTCTTCTGATGTTTTCGTAGGGAACTGGGATCTGTGTAACGTTTGTTACAACCAGGAACTGTACAGGCGTACGGCTTCTAAATAAGCACAAATGCAAGCAGACAAGTCTCAATGGTATAGCCCAGTGCATGGTTATCAAACTTCTGCAAGCCGCGGACCGGCTAAAATTTAATTGGGAAGCTCCCGGACCGCTAACTTTAATGGCAAGCACAAGCAAAATCAAACTGTATTATAAAAAATATAGGATTTTTTAATTAATAAAAATTGTTTGTACAGCCATTTGGCAAGTTAAAATAAGGCACTGGTAATGTAGTTTGCAACAGAATTTTGAATAAATTTTGAACAACAATTCAAATAATTTCATAATTTTAAATATTTAAATAGGTATTTATAATTTATTTTTCACTCTCAGACTTCTTCACGGACTGGTGATCATTCAGGACTCCGCGGACCGGTGCCGGTCCGCGGACCACCACTTTGAAAACCACTGGTATAGCCTATATACAGAAGGAAAAGCACGGACGGACGGATGGATGGATGGACGGACGGACGGTCCGGACGGACGGATGGATAGATGGATGGAAAGACAAAGGAAAGGAAGAACTGACCAAAAGACGAGCAGATGGTGGGTACACAATTTTCAATGCAGTCATTTATTTTTGCTCTGATTCCATTCACATCGAGACAACTCAGTGAACATTACATTCCACCATTCTTGCATATAGAAAACAAACATTGGCCAGGTAAGACGGAATTCATAGAAAAAATGCCTGTGAGTTACGCCAATATATTTTGTCTGCATGTTGTAAATTTCGTCAGCTGTGTTTGGCAAAGTTCATTTTGTATTGCAAACATGTCGCTTAATATTGTGTGCAGCGCGTGGTGTAAGTGCTGTGTAGGTGTTCGTGTGTGACTGTGTGTCTGTGCGTGTGTGGCGTGTGTGTGTGTGTGTGTGTGAGAGAGAGATAGAAGTAGACAGAGAGAGAGACAGAGAGAGAGACAGAGAGACAGAGAGAGACAGACAGACAGAGACAGAGAGAGACAGTGAGAGAGAGAGAAAGAGAGAGAGACAGACAGACAGACAGACAGACAGACAGACAGAGAGTGGGAGAGAGTGAGAGTGAGAGAGAGAGAAAAAGTGAGAGAGCAAGAGAGCGTGTGCGTGTGTGCGTACGTGTGTGTGTCTGTGCGTGTGCATGTGCATGTGTGTGCGTATGTGTGTGATTCGTTTGCGCTTTCGATGCGCTATGCGCGGTTTTATCGAGAGTCAATAACTCACAGCGTTCGATCCTTCAGCGACCACTGCATGCGCAACTGATGGAATTGTGCTCTTCTAAAAACCTCGTCACTCACCCGACGATGATTTACCTCCTGTCGCCCCTCACTACCCCTCACCCCAATGCATGTACTCAAGGCCATGATTGCTTTAGTCTTCGAAGTGGAGCATAGGTGCATAAGTGAACAGCACAAGTTTCGACTGAGAGAGAGCTGCTACCATGGACGCGTGTACAACAACCTTGTACAGTATACTATATTACATGTATAACACATGCCCATTTTAGTGCTAAAATGCTTGGCCCTGCAGTTAGCTACATCGGTAGCAACGTTGGCCGCGTTTTACGCGACTCTGTTAAAGAGAGCGTGCGGCCAACGGGCAACGGTGGTGAAGGATCTCACCCAAGATCATTCTACTCACTTTGACCCACCCGATCAACTCATTGAAATGAGAGCAGTTTAAGACTGCATAAATATCATAGGGTCACTGTATAAAAATCTGAATATATTTACACATAGGCTACATTCTAAAATCAGCCGATGTAGGTTTCAAACACAATTATAATCAAGGATATTTCGTTATTGCACTTTGCACGGATGTCATATCGTGCAAGCACGACACAATCCAGAATTTTATGATCAATTCCATAAGCTAATGTCATAGATAACAATTATCATCTCACATCGTCCTGCAATCGCATACCTGATCATTAACGCAAAATTTGGCACTTTAGCGACGAACTGCACTGGCTTCCTCGTAGCATCCACCCCCATGTATACACGCTCGCTTATTTTAAGGCAGTTAAGACTGCAGTACCATTTTGCAAACACCGGACATAGTCAAGGTTGGATAGAAACACTGTTGTGAATGCCATTGGTCAATGGATGGAAATCGAACATCAGTCACACATCTGCACGGATGAAACTGAATGACTGACGTAAGTTATGAGTAATAAGCCACACGATTCACAGATGCATACAAAAATTATACATGTGAAATAATGTAATTCAATGCTGTTTCAAATATCTTAGCCAAAGAATGGCTAAGTAGCGCCAATTCCATCCATTTCTGACGTCCACAGCACTATGGGTTTTCGGAACATTATGCCTACCCACACGTGCAATGCATATTGACTGAGTTTTCAGGATATAGTAGGCCTATATATTTATGGCCATTTTACAGCAGTCCATGTCATATCGATCACGAATCTCTTACACAAAACAGGAGGAAGCGAATCAACTTCTGACTTGACATGTTTCCGTGCGTCGGCCAAGAAGACCATCCGTCACCTGTCCCTGTCCCCGTCCCCGTCCCCGTCCCCGTCTCTGTCCCCGTTACCGTCCCTGTCCCTTTCCCTGTCTCTGTCTCTCTATATCTCTGTCTCTCTGTCTGCCTGCATGTACGTCCGTCTATGTTTTTCTCTCTGTCTCTGTATCTGTCTCTGTCTCTGTGTGTGTCTTTCCCTCTATGTCTGTCTGTCTATGTTTGTTCGTCCGACCGATTGCATTACAGAAGCATTGGCATGCAGAGACTTCACGTGGCTCATGCAGTATATAGTCATGCATGCATACTGCATAGTCGTCAAGCGCTTGACCAACAGAGGCGCCGATTTCTTGGTAAGAAGCTCTCGACACAGAAACAACGCCAAGAAGAATTATTCAACAGATAATTTTATCTATTCTGTGGTCGTCGGTTCACCGATCGACAATCATCGCATACACTCCCACTTACAAACAAATGACATACGCAATACACATACATTTATAATGCACACAGTATATGAGAAATGCAGACGTTGATTTATGTGGACTTCTGATGTGCAATGAGGACTTTACTTTACTATAAACATTATACTTAGGCCTATATTTATTTATCACATTTGCTATAGCGCCCCTTCAAGCTCATTACTCAGAGGCGCTCCAGACTGCAGCGCGAACACTGCATCTGAGTCACGCCGAAGCGCCCGATCAATTGCGAGAGAAGGACTTGCTCAGGGCCCCTACGCGAGTACGCGGCGGCTTAAGGTGGATTCGAACCTGGAACCCTCCAGCTCCAAGGCACCGAACCCACCACTATACACCATCGCGCTAAATACAGGTCCACGTATATAATTCACTGTCCAATATGCAAACATAAGACTTCACGTATGATACTGCCGAGAACATGTATGAACGCATTTGTTGTTTCTACTCGATGTCTCATTACAATGGCTTTCATACCAGGAATTCTTTAAATTCTGCCTTTGCCAAGCACTGTGTTGAAGCACATATAATCAGCGACTCAACGACAAAGAGGCTATAATAAGAGAAGATAATATAGTAGCGTGTATACAGTATACCGTACACAAGCACACGCGTGCATATTATAGGTGTGTATACATGCATATATAGAATTATAGATGTAGGCCTATATAATATATGCAATATACAATGATACATTTATAATTATTATATATATATAGTTGCAGGGATTGACCAGAAGCCTGTTTGCTACTTAATACTGACGCGTGCTTTCGTCCGACACATTAATGAGCCATTCATATTGAAGAATGTAATAAAATTATTGGTAATAAACTCTGATTTAACTGCCTGGTTTTCCACATCGTGAAATAAAAGTCTGTTTAGAACAAATCCGAAGTTAACTTGGAGTAGAAGAGAGTGAATTCTAGAGATGAAAGGTTTGCTTTGATTTGCTGCTCGAGGGCTGCCATCGTTTGGTTTGCCGTATAAGCTTACAGCCGAAAACTCCTCGGACTAAAGGCAGGCCTCTAACGATTAGGTTTTGACGTGGCACAACTTTCTATTACATATTCACACTGCATACAGACTTAATCTAATCTAATCTAATCTGGTATATTTGAGTCCTTTTCAATCTAATAATCCGTCTGACGTATGGACTTCTATAGCGCTATTATAATAGTGCAGAGGACATAACTTGAGGGGGATTTTCCAGGCGAAACTACATTAAAAATCACAATTCATTGGAGACGCCTGCAGGCGGAGAAACGATATGTTGGTATTGGAAACTAGAAGCCAAGGTCAAGGCAGGTCAGCCTTTGCCTAAGATTAATTAGAATACCAATGCTGCATGTGCAATTGTGCATGAGAAGCGGGCAAAGAACCGTCTATTATAGACCGACATATTTCAGTGTTTTTTCTCTCTCAGTGATATGCTAGCGCATAAAGTTGGTAGACATGCATAATTATGATGTTGAAAGTCCTGCTTTTCGAAATACTGACTCACATGTGATCTAAACTCTAAAGAGAAAACGACAGTTGCCATGCACAACAGCAGCAGCAGCAGCAGCAACAACAACAACAACAGCAACAACAACAACAGCGACAACAACGACAACAACAGCAGCAACAGTCAAAACGATATAGACCACAACGACAGCAGTAAAGACCATCAGAAGAAATAATGCTAATAAAATAATCCATAAACATTGTTTACTTGACGAAAATTGGAGAGTTTTATGATTTGATTAAATGCATTCCAATAACAACTTTGCACAGATATATACGGCCAATCATGTCCGCCCAGAGTTTTTATTCACAAGAGTGTCGAACAGATTAGGATGATCACATGATCCCAATACGTATGAACGGCTTTAGCAGAGGAGCCATGCAGCGTTGTAATCTTGTTATTAATTTATCATAATTATTTATGAGTAAGTGAGTAGGCTACAAGAAATCAGTGCATAAAGTAATCACTGACAGAAGATGTTTGTAAAAAACACCGTGTCAAAACTGTCATAAATCACAACTTTCGATCTAAGATAAGAAAATAAAAACTTAAAATCAAAGTCAGGAAAGCAGGACAAATCCACTGATAAATATCGACGATGACAACAGACAGGACAGCAGCACGACCGCAGAAAATATATGACACTATGACACTATGACAGTCATCACTGATAAGGCAACCAAAAACTTATAGGCTAACACTCTCACAGTCTCACACTCAATTAGGCCTATAGGCATACACGCAATCACTTCACATTCACGTACTTACTCACTAATTTCACACTCACTTACGGTGACTTACTCACTCACTTGCTCACTTTACACTCGCTTACTCACTCAATTCACACTGACTCAATAAAAATTCACAGTCACTTACTCAATCACTCATTTCTCACTCACTTACTCACTCATTCACCTACTTTACACTCATTCACTTCACACTTACTTCTATTACCAAGCAAGTGTTTGGCTGCATCACACTACTTTACATGTCACCTCACACTCACACGCTCACTCATTCCACAAATCAATAGGTCAACATAGGAATCAATATCATATTCAATCAATCAATCATTCACTTACACAATCGATTCAACAATTCAGTTAATAACTCTCTGATAGCCATGACCCTATACCCTATAGCAGTGGTTCCCAACATTTTTTGACGTTATGGCCACTTTTTCTAAGTTAGAGGACACGAGGGTCATTTTTTCTTAGTTGAAGGACATTAATTTAGGGGTTCACAAGGCTAAAATTTAATTAAACTAAAAAGTATATAAAATTGTTATTATTGATTCAAAATAGAATGTTTGATGTTATTTAAAGATTCCAAAATAAAATAATTTGTAATAGAAAATTATTATGTGTTCTATCCTGTTGAAATTCCATTTTTATCATATATTTTTTTAAAATTCTTTGAGAGACGAGGGCCATTTTTTAGACCTGGCGGGCCACTTTTGGCCCGCGGGCCACGGGTTGGGAACCGCTGCTCTATAGTACATGGTATATAATTTATTATAGGGTCATGGCTAAGTGAGAGTGAGGTGAGCGAGTAAGTGACTGAGTGCGAAGAAGTCTATAATAGCCATAGCCATGACCCATTGACCCCATACCCTATATATATATATACTATAGGGTATAGGCCTAGGGTCATGGCTATCAGAGTCTTCAGAGGGTTATTATACAGCCATCTTTTCCCCCACCCCCACCCCCGACACAAAGGGTGAACTGACCGTGTCCTGGTGAGTACGCTGATGCTTCGCTCTGTCCGATGAATTGCTGAATGCCTTTGGACACCCAACGCATTGACATTGGTAAGGTCTTTCTCCAGTATGCGAACGAAGATGGATCTTCAGATTCTCAAGACGAGAGAACGACTTGTCGCAACCTTCGAACTAAAGATCACAAGAACCACATATACACAAAATATGTCTTAAAGTTAAGAATGGTACATGAGCAAACGCATTGCTTAGCATCCAAAGCTTCTTCTGCAATCCGAACTATGTCTTACGCCTCTGACGTACTTACTGCCAGCAAGCCCTAGATGTCATCACATCGACTACCAATAATAAATTGCAATAAAGCCAAAGAAAATTCAATATAGTTGGTTCGAGTGTTTGACGCCTCCATTCATCTCTGTTCTGCGCTTTTTCCTTCAGCTTCTTATATCCGTCTTTCATCATCCAGTCCAACAGCATTTGCCTGGGTCATTCTTTTCCCCTCCATTTTCCCTTCCATGACTGTTCGCAGCATCGAGTCTCCTCTGAGTGTGTGCCAGATCCATCATCTTTGTCTTTCTCTAATTGTGTGTATCATTGATCTCTTTTCTCCAACTCTTCTCAATACCTCCTCATTCGTTACATAATCCCTCCAGCTGATTCTTTCTATCCGTTTCCAAATCCACATTTCGAATGCTTCTATTCTCTTGATGTCTTCCATCCTCATAGTCCATGTCTCTGATCCACATAGCATCACACTCCTTTATGGATCAGAGACATGGACTATGAGAATGGAAGACATCAAGAGAATAGAAGCATTCGAAGTGTGGATACGGATGTGGATTAACTGGTACTCGAATCATATCTGTCCGCAGTCTCAAACTATTTTTTTCTCTGGATCTTTCACACTGGGAGCGCCTCTGATTGTTGTGCACTGCTTTATAAATAATTTATAGATACAATACAGGGAATATGTGGATCAAAAGTAATGCCATGAATTTGGATAGGGAATTGGATGTGAAGCGTTGTTTATTTAATTAAGGGTATCATTTTATGGGGGTGCTCGATAGTACACTGTCGACCGAGAGGTCGGGGGTTCAATTCCCCGCCGGGGCAGAAGTTTGTATCGAGATTTCTGTTCCACAAGCATTCCCTAGCCGACTCAGCTATGATGAGTACACTGACCTCACGGTCATTAGATAATGAGACGGTGAGGGAGAGAACTGGCTATCGTCCTCATATGCCGAGGCCTTGAAAATGAAGCCGCTAACACTTCATCCCCATTGGCGAACCTTCGGGCTAGCTATAGAAGGGATCTCATTATTATCATTTTATGGAGCCACCTGATACATGTTGCTCATAATTATAACGTGGACACTCTTTAGTTGGCATCTTGTCTTGCTTATAGTACTTGTTATAATTTAAACTTACGGTGCACTTGTGCGGTTTCTCTCCTGAATGTACTCTCATATGGATGAGAAGTTTGTATCGTGCGTTGAACGGCTTCCACTGTCGCTTGCAGCCGACCCAGAAGCACGAGAAGGCGTCGCCACGTCGCTGGTCGATATGCTGCTTCTCGATGTGTTGCACGAGTTGCTCCTGATCGGTGAACAGCTGATTGCAGTTCATCCACAGACAGATGCTTGGTTTATCCGACTCATCAGCATCGCTTTCCACGCCTCCATTGTCCGCCGTGTCGTCGGTGTAGACGCTGCCATCGAATGTCTGCGAGTGCTGCTGCTGCTGGTGATGAAGCATATGGTGCTGCTGGTGCTGAGATGATGGAAGATGGAGGCGGTGGTCGTAGGAGGGAGGTGGGGCGATGCTGCCGTCGTCTTCGTCGTCGTCGTCTGCATCTCCGGGTGTTCCATCAACACCGAAGTCCATGTCGGGGTCTGGATGGAGGTGTAGTGTGCTCGGGGGTCGTAGGTAGAATCGATCTTCGACGGCCATCTGATGCATGTTGCTCATGAACGGAGCCATCGTCATCGGCGCCTCCGACGACAACGACTGATGGTGGTCGTGGACCGCAGGGTAGATCTCATGCAACCCCATCAACTTCCCATGGCTGCTTCCGCCGATGTTGTACGGGTACCGCGAACCTGAACTCCCAGAGCTGCTGTTGCGAGCCGAGATGTGACCGATCGAGCCTGGACGATGGCCGAACGGCGGCGAGGTGTTCAGACCACTGCCCCCGGGACCGCCGGGGTAGACGGTCAGCGCGGTTGGGGATCCGCGGATGACGGACAGAAGATCGAGGAGGTCGGAGGAGGCGGACGATGAGACGGCGCGAGGTCGCTTCCGTCCTCCGCCCATCCTGGCAGAATGGCGAGGACTCGTCAGGTTCGAATTGCCTGGTGATCCGGTGTGCGAGATGTGAAGCTGGATGTTTACACCATACGCCGTCGTCGTCATCGTCGTCATCGGAAGGATTCTACCACCTGTCTCATCACCCTGACCAGCAGGACCGACGCCACCGCCGCTGAAGGACTGCTTGACATCCGGAAGGACCGGGTACTCGATCCACGGTTCCTTCTTGATGATGTGGAACGGATCTGCAATTCCTGTGGCGTCGTGGTGGTTTAGCACCATGGAATGGGGAGACATCGATGGTGGTGCGTGGCGGACCCTGGTGTCGTCGGCGATGCTGCTGCGATAGGTGCTCAGTCGACACGTGGTCAGTGGACTGTAGCGGTCGTCGGTGACTGCAAGGCATCCGCCTCCTCGGAGATGGGGCAGACCAGGGAAGGCGTCGTAGTCCGAACCATAGGACGGCAACACTGTACGAAACACAACGCAAGTTCTGTATATTAAAGTTGCAACTCTCTTTGTATTAAAAAATAAAACCGGAAGTCATATTCGCAAGATAATTTTTAAAAATTTGTTTAACATGATGTATGTGGTCACATGTATTATTTTCCTTCCTAATATATAACAAATAAATTCATAGGACATTACTAGAAACCAATTCTAATTCCGTTGACGCTGACGAAAAAAATTAATTCGCAACACGAAATATATAGCAAAGAAATTCTAAATTCTACTTGGCAGATATAAGGATAGCAGCATTCTCGAAATTATTCACGACAGACTTTGCGCGGCCACAAAATTTCTGAGCTGCTCCTCAAAAACAGTGTGCTCTTGGGTATCCAGTCCCAGTATTCACGATTTTTGTGGCGGCGCTTTAAAAGTCACGCAAAGCTTCCAAAATCACTCGAAATCCGTCCATCGTTCGAATTACAAAGCATTGAAATCAGTCAGAATTGCAGCATTCTCGTCCTTATTGGAGGTAGACTTTGCGCGGCCACAAAATTTCTGAGCTGCTCTTCAAAAACAGTGTGCTCTAGGGTAGGCTATCCAGTCCCAGTATTCACGATTTTGTGGCGGCGCTTTAAACGTCACGCAAAGCTTCCAAAATCACTCGAAATCCGTCCATCGTTCGAATTACAAAGCATTGAAATCAGTCAGGATTGCAGCATTCTCGCCCTTATTCAAGACAGACTTTGCGCGGCCACAAAATTTCTGAGCTGCTCCTCAAAAACAGTGTGCTCTTGGGTATCCAGTCCCAGTAATCACGATTTTGTGGCGGCGCTTTAAAAGTCACGCAAAGCTTCCAAAATCACTCGAAAACGGTCCATCGTTCGAATTACATAGCATTGAAATAAATCAGGAATCGTATAACAAAATATTAAATGCTCTTAAACTGAAAAGAAACAATATGAAAAAGTAAGCAAGTAAGATGAGTGGCTTGAGTCGCTTCTCAACAATCTGGGCTAAACAAGTCACACAATGGATGCATAAGAACAAAAGAAAAGGAAGAACGGAAGGTCTTCTTATAGAATGTTTGGCATGAACAATGAACATGTTGGAATGAAGTGAGTTCAGCAGTAATTCTTATAATAATTATATGAATGAAATGGAGAATCTATACGGTGATATTGTTTTGCAAATGTCTTGCTACAATTGCAATTGTATGTGTAAGTATTATTGCAATTACTACAATTGTATTTGTAATTGTAATTGCTACAATTTTAATTGTAAAGGTTCAATTATTATACTACGTAATAATTACAATTGCAAGCGTCATTGTAATTACTACAATTGTAGTTATAATATTGTAAGTGCCATTGTAATTACTACAATTGTAATTGTAATTGCTACAACTGATGCTCGATTCATAGCAGACCCACTTTCCCAGAAGATCTACGGCGGCTTTTGAAGCACATGTTGCTAGTGCCGCAATTGATTGCCATCGCGAAACAGACTGCAGTGTTTTTCTTTGACGAATCATTAACTAAAGCAATTTGCATCTTGCCAATCGCAATCTCTGTGCATCTGTTTACTAAACGCTTAAATCGCATAAACTTATACACCGTGGGTAAATAATAAAATACTGCATTGTGTTCTGATTGCGTATCATATCAGTGACGGTTGTAGGCCTGTAACATTTGATCAAACACCAAAGTTAAATCACCGGACTTTGTTGATATGGTTTTTGAGACTTTTGACTTGTCATTACCAGGATTACCTGCATGTAAGTCTGATTACATCATCAAATATCGCTTGAGTGACAATAAATCAAATTAAAACTATTTCTAATTCGTAAATTGTATCGAAAGAATCTCTACAGAGCAGTTATAGGTTTGAAATAAAAGCAGGAAGATTTTCATCAGTGCAGATTGCAGAAAGTGACTGAAATTATTAGCTCTAGTGCAACATAACATTATTATGTCAAAGCACGTACGTAGGCCTACCTGTTAATCCTATATAATGCTATCGTAAGCAAGTATACAGAGTGTATTGCAAGTGACCTATGCTCTTGTAGCCTATATGAAAGACGTTATCAGAATTGATCTTTCAGTTAACACTTGTTCTTATCCGCACGTGATTTACAGAAACCACATCACGCAACCATTGGTTTCTGCAAGGAAGTCTATGCAATAAAATAATTGAGCCAAGTATCTAATCTCGCAATAAATGGTACCGTATACAGAAGTAGATATCGATTAGCTGACTTATGTAGCCTACAGTGGGTCCAACTATAGACTGCTGCTTATTATAGTGGACGTTAAATGTCCAGATTCGGGTACATTAGGACCGAGTATAAATAAGTATATGACCGGAATTTGTCTTGTCGTCGGTTGAAGGGTCAATTTTGTAAATGACAGCGGCGACCATGTTGACCATGCAACATAGGAAAACATTGCAAGAGATTTAACCTGGATTCGGAACACACAGGCACACACATTCAGACAAACAGGTGATCTAACAGATTGCAGGCATTTCGAGTGAGAGTCGACAGCAGAAGCATTTTTCGTGTCCGTATACATTCTTGTTTATCTGATATTTACCTGATAGGTTTCGGTGCGCAATTTGCACTCGCGTGTTTGTGTGTGCTAATGTCAAACAGAAAACAGACGATTGTTTGATCAGACTGTCCCTACACGGAGGAACAACATCGAAGAAAATTTTGTCTCGTATTTTATATAGCCTAGTTAGTAGTTATGAAAAAAGTTGCCATGATTTTACGAAATTTTAACCGGTATTTGGCTCAGAAAGTCTGGCGAACCAACAAAACTTATACATGACTCCTGCTTTTGTCTAACTCGTTATGTCAAAAAACGATCAAAGATTCAGACACACCTACTACAAACCTTGGATGGTGCCAGTCTCAACACCGGATAAAGAGGGTGGCTATTATGCTAATCATCTTCATCATGACGTATCGCAGTTTATCACGAGAACTGCCTACATGATCCGATGTAAACTGCTTACATGCAGCTCACACATGCACGCGCTAACAGAAACTTTATGACAGCAGTTATGGCAACACAACTTTAGGGTACGAAGATAATTAGGACCTATTGGGGGCCGTATAAAAGATAAAATTGTCAGCAGCCTATAATAATAGCGTGAAAAGATCTAAAAGATGAGCTTTCTATAGAGGACAAGGTGTACCAACTGCTAGACTGGACCATCAAAAACCAGAGATGAATAAACGTGGCTCTGCATGGTCAAGGTTTGCAACAAATTCATACACACTTAAGTGTTTGCTTTGACCAAATTTACTTTTCTTAGTTAGCCTATATTATATCTACGCTTCTTGTAAGTTCGAATCCAATAAAGAAGAATCTATAGACAGGTGGACCTCTAAGCTTATGCGAAATTCAGTTTCTAAGTTTAAGTCGTTGTGTAACGGATTAAACTAAGCTGTCGACTTGGTCATCGTACAAATAAAGTTAAGTGCTATTTCAAGGAAGCAACTTGAGATTACACGGGAACACGAAGACGAGCGCAGAAATTAGGCCTGAATATTTCAGTTGCAAATATTTGTATGTAGACGTTTGGTAAGCGTATACGATTGACGAAATATCTCTCTCGTCGGTCGAGTGTTTGGAGATAAGGCGATGGCTACAAATTAGTTTACCTATTAATTTTCATGCTGTATACATTTGTATACGACACCAGGTGTCATGATCAAGTGATAAGAAGGACAGCGACACCACCATCACTCACAACCTCCTCTCTTCATAGCCGTAATGCTTACGAAGGGTTAAAGGTTTTGCGAAATTTGTAAAGTTTGTGAATTTTTGTGAATTTTTGTGAAGCTTGTTAAGTTTGCGAAGTTTGTGAATTTTTCTTAAGCTTGTTAAGTTTGTGAAGTTTTAGCGCGCGTCAGAAGACAGAAATCTGGTTTAAAACGCATTCCTTTTCAGTTTGACATGCATCATCCATTTCTATTGCGCAAACAGTTGTAGACCTATCAGAGGGTCAGCAGGTCTATAGTGGAGCTCGAAATCATCTATGCATAGCCAGTGCACCTGCAAGTTATATGCACGGACCTTAGCGATTGATTCGACCTTCTTAAGCGTGAAAAACATTCAAAAAGTTCAGGACCTGTACTCATAGCGAACTAAACTTTACTCATTAAAATAAATTATCGTGCATAATATGAACTCATTCTCCTATCCATATAACCTGCGTTCTGTGCTTGTCCAGAC
Organism: Lumbricus rubellus; assembly: GCA_945859605.1. Lineage (NCBI taxonomy): Eukaryota > Metazoa > Annelida > Clitellata > Crassiclitellata > Lumbricidae > Lumbricus > Lumbricus rubellus. Next base: position 28,522,293 of record OX243815.1, on the reverse strand, counting down.
ATGTATATTCAGACCTCCGATTAAACTAGGATCGAAATAGCATGCCAATAATATTATCATCATCAAGTTCCATAATAAACTCCATCAATATTGTAAATGCCGAAAACTATAATGCATAAATGCATACATGGCATGCCATAAGCATAAAAATGACATACAACAAACAGTGGCAGCGCCAGCTATACAATCCAGCAGGTCATGTCAGGGTCATGGGAGTTATTCAGCAGGTCGAAGAAATTAAAAGTAAGGAAGAGATTAAAAACCCAAGGAATTTTTGGCATGTCATATGGCATGTCAAGAGTAAGATAGGCAGACAGTCAAATTACCTGTCGCGACATATAGCGGCGCCGCCACTGACAGCAAAACACACGAACGTTGTGGACTGTTGGAGATCTGCATTTACATCGAGCCGCAGTGTCATTTAACAAACATTTTAAAGTTGGGAATGTGTTTGGGTGCATGTTTCTGAGAGGCGCAGAACTAGTGATGCGATAATATTTAGATATCGATTGAAATACAAAAGGGAAGACGAAACAGCAGAAACAAAGTGGCGTGGGCCTACGCAGGATAACCTTTTCGTTAAAGAAACTTGTTTAGAGTTTCGGATGAACATATCGGAAGAAGATATTTCAGATGTGTCAGTAACACACACACACACGCACACACACACAAACACACACACACACACACACACACACACAAGGACACATCTGTTTAGCAACTGGTCATTTAAAAGATAGTAACTTATCCCAGCACTTCGCAGTTTTTTTCACAGCTTATTGCACTGAAATGGCTTCAAAGTAGGCCAATTTGGTTGAGCGTTGAAAAACAATTTTTCGATAGCAGAATCAATTGCATAATTTCGTACAGCACCATCTAGGCAGCGGTTCCTTAAGCCTAAGTTAATTCTGTATTTGGAATGATCATTCTCTACAGATAGACTATACTCTAAATGTTGATTATTGCAATTTAGGTTTTCCTGTGTAACCAGCCTTTATTATTTTCACTGATTTCAGTGAATTGTTTGTACTATTGTTCTGATGTATGGCCACCAAATAAATAAAAAATAAATAAATAAATAAATAAATAAATAAAATAAAAAAAATAATAAATAAATAAAATAACATAAGTAAACAATTGAGATTTAGATAATAACACTGCTTTTAACGTTGTTAACGCAACATACGCTTCATTCTAAACACAATCATAAGCTGGAATATTAGCGCATGATATTGGGATAAACAATATCATGTGATAATGTGTAGCCTATACTATATATCAACTGTGGAGTCTTTCTACCAGGAAGTGTATGCTTGCTGTCAGTTTGAAGGATCTTCCAGTTGAAGTACAAGGTAAACAATACGACAAACGAACAACTATTTATATAGCCCTATAATATATAAGATATATATAATATATAGACACACTGACACTAACAGTGGCACGGTAGCCGGTTGGTTAAAATGCTCGACCAATCTCGCAGTGAATGCGAATCTCATCCGAGGTGATCACTCCTTCTTGGTGACCCTATTTCAATGCAATAATTAAAACTTTTTCCCCTAGGTTCATCATCCTCAGTATAAATATATCTGAATCGGCAATTTGTGTTTTTCTGATGTTAATAATATATCATTTATTTCGCGCCCCTTCAAGCTCTCTCTCAGAGGCGCTCCCGACTATAGTTCGGACACTGCATCAGAGTTTCACTTGTTGAAGGCCCCTACGCGGTGCTTGAAGAGGATTCGAACCTGAAACCTTGCGGTTTCAACTAAGGCACCGAACCCACCACTACATCACAGCGCCCCGCATATAATTATAATTCAATTTTCAATTCAAGTATTTATTTATATAGCGCCTCTTCAAGGAAACTACTCAGAGGCACTCCCGACTCCAATACGGCCAAACAGAACAGTTTTAAAGTGTTTATACTTTATAGAATGTGTCAGAGAGTGATCTAGGGAACAGGCGAAGCTCAAGTGGGAGCTAGGCATTCCATACCACCGGGCCAACCACAGAAAAATCACGACTCTGAAGGAACATATTCAATAGAGGTATCTGACACAATTATGATTATTTACCTCCTTTTCCCCCATAAAGCCCAGCGTTGATCCCTGACAGCGTTGACCCCGTTCTGCGGCAGAGTGGAAGAGGTTGGGGAGGTGGCAGCATTGACAGCTTCGCCCCATCGTCCGTCCCCCCAACGCCCGACTTCTGCTTACATGGAACGATCTTTGGAAGGTTAATCTCGTCCGGCGGGAAGTGGTTCGCTGGTGTCAACATCCGCTGTGCCATCGCCGTCCCTCCGCTCGTCAGAATCGGATTGACGTAGATGACGTCACCGCTGCCGCACGTGGATTGCATGTTTCGAGTGGACGGTCGGCCTTTACCCCCGCCGGGAGGAGGGGGCAGAAACCGACCGTCCGCCTCCCTTCCTCCTCCGTTGTGCATTCTGCTCTTCGTCGATTAATTATATTATTATCCGTCAATATATATAAATTATATATATATATAAATTATATATACATATATTTATATATGATTATTCGCTGGCCTTATTTCTCTGACGTGGATTTACGATATGTAAACAAATTGCCTCATATATGTTTTTCGACCAAGGCAATTGACGTTTTCTGCTCCTTCTGTCAACAGCTCCTTGCTCTAGAATAGAACCAAACGTAACGGTTACGTATAGAGCGTATACACTGTGGACTAATAAAATTAAGACACAATCATATACTTCGGCAGCTAAGTCAACAACTCAGAAGCATGTTGAATACAATTCGTCATACTGTGTATTCTTCTGTGACTTTGAGGCGGAAGCTGCCTCATTACTATCAACGAATATATTATTACAAGACGCCTACAACATACCTCTGATCAACGTCACTTAAATAATGGACCGAATTATTATAGTATTAGGCCTATGTGCAGAAAGCAATCAGCTGACTTACTTACTTATATACATACGCACTCACTAGCTCACTTATGAACACACTCATGAACATATTCAAATAATTTTCACTCACTAGTTCACTTAATCACTTATTCACTCATTAATTCCTTCATTCATTCACTCACTCATTCACTCACTCACTTATTCACTCATTAATTTATTCATTCATTTACTCACTCATTCATTCACTCATTCACACAAGCACTCATTCACTCACTCGTTTACTAATTGACCCACTTATTGGCTCACTCATTGACTTACTCATTGACTCACTCCATAATTCATTGACTTGCTGTGACAGAGTCACTGACTGAAGCTTGAGTGACATACACCTATCTCCTGATTCTCTTTATCCGAAGTGTAATACAATTCGTCGAAAGTTAAAATAATAGGTTGGGAGTAGAAAATAAACAGCCTCTGAAAGATCAAACATACTAGCATCAGGTAAATAAACTACATGCTACGTAGCAGCCATGGTTACATACGCAATACTCAGCCTTTAAGTAATTGACCTTTGCCCTCATCGTCATCATGCACGTATCCAGTTGTACGTGCACGGGTCCGTGTGTGTACTCAGTGTACTGTATAACAGTGTATATGCCTGCGAATGTATGCGTCTTCCTAAGCTGATGCCTGGCTGGAATATACATTCGAACACTTACCTTATCAACTGGAACTTCAGGCTTCGAAACGTTAACCATCCAATAACGAAATTGTCGAGGAGTGTATTATAGAAGGAGTTCCCGTTCTAAACTGGTCGGTTGGTCTTCAGGTGTATTAGACAACACTCGGCCTGAACATGAGAAAGGCTGCAAGCGGTTTATAAGCGGTTTTGATATTATTCATAAGACTATACGACCTTAGGCCTGCACTAGCCTACTACAACTACTACTAATACTGAACTGTGTGTGTGCGCGTGCATATTGCTCGCTGCCGCTGGCTAATATAATCGATACGGCACCAGACGTAGTATGCCTCGCATACTCGACAGTATGCGTCGATAGGCGATTTTATAATGCATGGTTGGCGGCCCACAGCTGTTGGCTGATCAAATCGTGGGTTAACTGTCGATGACCTGACCTTGTAACCATGGACGCCTCGTTTCGTTGCTATGCTTGACATGTTTGCCGATGAGCGATAGATCGAGAGCGATACTGTCAAGACATCTGACGTCATTGTGTTGAATGCAACTGCAGGTCCACCTGGTGGCTACATTTGAAATCAAATATGGATACTTTGCTCAAGTAGCCTTGCCATTAACTGAATTTATTCTGGGTTTAGCTGTGAGTCTAAGAAGGAAGATTTACATGTATTATTATTGGGTCTCTTGAAGGTATACCAGTGTGGCCAATTGCTATGTATGAATGTGAGATATCGACGTTGAGGAAAATCTGAGGAAGACAGAATAAATGCATTCGAGATTTAATTTTTGAGACAAATGAATGGGTACTTGAGACTGCTAGTATCGAGAAGAACCTGATAAAATCTGTGAAGGAAAGGAAGCTGGAATACATCGGACGCATTAGGCTACGCCTATCCATCGGTGATCATGCTGACTGCAGACAATGAAGCTATCAGACTTGTTCAGCTACTTGGATTTCTTCCAGACAGTGTTCACTAAGAACGCCAGAAAACGGAAGTAAAACTTAGACTAATGGCAGCTTTCAAGGTTCATTAAGAGAACGCTTGTAAGTCGAAGAATAAACACTGTAAAACGAAGTGAAATTATAATATGACAGTTATATATTCCCAAATTATGTCGGCACACTCTCTAACATATGCGTGGTGAAATTGACCATATTTTTTCGTGCATGCCAAATGCAAAATAGCAAAAACGACATTTGTTTGACGATGCAAAAAGTCTTATTCGTTGAGTTAAAAACGATTTCACAATTCTCGTACAAATACAAATGCAAACAGATATAACAGCGTTAACGATGTACCCTAATTTTGTTTGAGAAATATATATATATATAATCTATGTATATAATAATATAATCCTATTTGCAGTTCAGTTAAGAAGCTCTCATGTTCATGTTAAATATGCAGAGTTGAAGATATAATATGTATACAAGTAATTAATTATATAAAACTAACAAAACTCGACATCACTTTCGACTGAAATGGAAAGCAGCCTCTCTACCTCATCTTTATCCGTAATCGTGTGTAAAACTTTAATAGTCACAGCGCGCTATATAAGTATAGCGCCTTACAGTGACAATATATATATAAAAACACAGAAATGTAAGTATTTGAACTCATATTTTGTTTACTTATTTCTACCGAAACAACTCGTAACAAACTGTTCACAAAGACGTTATCATGTAGATTGTAGAGGCTAGTGATCACAATGAAATGCAAATCTTCTTGCAACAGCGCAAAAAATGCAATAATACATGTATATAATAGCCTACCAACCGGTTTAAAATAGCAGGCCTATAAACTGCTTTGAGGATAGGCCCTATGGACTAGGCTACACACCGTATATTTTGTAATGCAAGTAGCAAAATAATTTCTGTATTTAAATAATTAACCATTTAAAAATGTAAATATACAGCATTTCTATTTCAGACCTACAAGGCCGTCTGCAATTTCGAATAGTTTTGTGTATAAGCTACGGTAACAAAATCTTATACACTCCACACTGTACACAGTAGTGACAGTACAGTGTATTATGATACATGTATATGATATATGATACATATATGTGTATAATATCGCAAAAATGTGCCATGGCAACTTGTGAACGATAACACGACAGTCATTGAGCATACTTATTGCTTAGCAGTAACGCTAGTAGGAAATTACTTACTTACTATTGTTAGTCTTTCGATCAGATCTGCGTTTCGTCACTCTGATCGATTTCTTTCTCAAATAAAATTAAAATTAAAATTAAATTGAAAATAGAAGCGCATCAAAGTAACGTTTAAAAAGCATGAACGACCCAGTAACAATTAAAGTAGGCATAATACCCTAATGAAAACAAATATAGTCGCAGCATTAAGCGTATATCCTAATCCTAACCATATAGAAATTTGACATCATAAGACATTTAATAATCTCAATTCGATCTTCATTTCTCTATTGTATCTGAAAGAGCAAAAGTAAGTTAAACTTGAACGCTAGTTGCTTTTGCAGGCTGTGCTTAAATTAAATTATTGATAGACGTCAGGAATCGATGTGCGACGTATTAGACTTATAAACAATAATAATTATAATTGCAGGATTCTTTCGTTTCCATTTGAAAAATTCTGCTGCGGAGTCAATTGCACTGAACTGTCGCGTCCAAAGTAGGCTATGCAAATTTTTAGAACTATGAAGCGAATTGAAAATAGTCAGTCTATGAGAGCAATAAAATATCGATCAAAGATGATATAAACAAGGTGTTGCAGAAAAACGCAACCACACAACTATGATAATGATACCAAGATTGAGACACATCATGAATAAAATGAATGAACTATGAAGATGGTGATGATGATGGTGATGGACATTGATGGTGATGATGATGGTGATGATGATGATGATGATGATGATGATGATGATGATGACGATGACGATGATGACGATGACGATGATGACGATGATGATGATGATGATGATGATGATGATGATGATGGTGATGAAGATAATTATAATGATGATAATGATAATGATGATTATGATAACGACAACAACGACGATGATGAATACGAGTAAGATAATGATAAGGATGACAATGTGATTAAAGCGGATGAAATTCGATTAGCATTAGAGACATCACAATAACAATCAATTCAAATAAATTTAAGTTGCGTTACAAACAACGCAATTAAAGTCTAAAAAACGTTTTAAGTCTGAAATACATGATTAACAATTTAACAGTTTTGAAGCTCGATCGTTAAACGTTGCAACCAATATTCCAACATGGCTGTAGATGCTCGACACTGAACGCAGTTTGCTTGAATTAAACAAGGTCAGAGCTAAACTTAATGTGTCCGCTTATTGACAAAACAGAAGGACCTTGTGCTTTTATAGACCTTGGCCTGACTACTTACTGCATGGAAGCTATTGTTGCTACTGACTAAGAATGTGGAGAACATACGGATATTAATTAGAGGGATGAGGATCAGGAGATGGAGAAAAAACTTGTCATGTGTAAATATTACATTGCATTACACTAATACATCAGATTATGTCAATCTTATGCTCACTATTATACACGTGCAAGGCAAGGATGTGGGCAACAGAAGCCTACCTATAGAAACAAACCATGTAATTATGTACAGTACACGCTAAGATATGTGAAATGGTGATACGCGTTAAAAACTTGAAAGTTAACAGGCACCAGACAGGTTGAACCACCAATCAGAACATCAAAATTAAGAACAGATCCAAAGTCTATATATACTGAGTATAAGTTTTCGCGAAAATAATGTCAAGATTATTATTACCATTGATCAACAATTTTACAGGCACAATAGAACACGAAACAGAACAAGTCGATATTAAGCAATGACGTCAACAGTACTCTGTCTCGACTTCCGTTTTAGTGATTGAACGTTACTCGCGTCGAGTCTTAACGTACACGCAAGACTCGGTATTTACATGTAGTCGAAATATTTATAAATACTAATAGAAAATTCTACAAGTCTCTCTAGATAATTATACGTACACATTTCCAATATTAAATCGTATCAAATTTTCAAAATGAAGCTCTTTTGTCGCAGAAGCTGATTCTGCGCTTGAAAGCACATGAGCGTGTAAACACAGCGTGAAGAATGTTTCCGTATTTACGTAATCGTAATCTCCAAATTTCTGAAAGTCCTTCGAAAGTGAAGCACAGGGCACCAGCTTATTCACTAGCGTTGTTGGTCGCCTGATATAGGCACGTGACCATCAACGTGAATGAACTGAGAAAAACCTCTTCTCAAACAAAAATAATTACTAAATTATTCAGAAAATAGTCAATGAATAACGGTGGGAGATTCTACTGATGAGGCGCCAAGGGATCTTAATCTCAACGCGAAAACCTGTAATTACCGTCCACCAAAGGATCTTATAGCACTGCCTCCTGCGCGTCTTTATACTTGGTATAAGTAACGAGTCTGTCCATTCCTGATAGTCAGTGGGTTTGATTCCATTGCTTAGATATGCCATCAAATGGCACCATACATGCATGATACATTACATAGGCTATGCTATTCAACGTCGTTGTAGCGTGCCCTTGCTAGTGTTGACATCGCTAATGGGCAAATATGACTTTTAGTTGTCGCACAAGAAACTTATCGGAGTTTCTACTCTCGATGGTGCTGCTACGTTCAAAGATATCGACATCGTTTCTGTTAAATTAAGAACAAAGCTACTGCTTCCAAATAATTCGCATACGACATTTCTACGGCAAGACAATCGAACAGTCATGTTATCAGTGCTTCCATATTTTACATCGGGGATTAAAAAATGACTATGTATGCTTCCACATGACCTCATTCACCGTCAAAAAGAAAATGCTGTAAAGAAAGTGACTATCTAAACATCATGAATGTATGGAATGGAATAAGCATTTCTGTTAGATGCATCAGGAATTGATGGTTTTAAAAAGAAAGAAGGCGCCAGAAGTCAATAATATCTTCACCGCACATCTGCCACCAACTTGCGCCTTCCGCTCAAAAGAAAATCTAGAATCTGATGATTTAGCGGCATCTCGTAAACATAAACCCTAGGAAAATTCTTAAACTGATGTTTAATTGAAATTCTGAACGTTTATAGACGTATTGAATAAGCCTTGATCAAGCTGATGAACGCGGTATGAAGAAATAGAATACCAAAGTGGATAGAGGCCTAAACGTGACGAAACACCAAAGGAAAAGCTGTTTCGAGGTCGTAAAGGATCATGACGAAAAACACTCAAACGACCAAAATAGACAAGATGGCGGCGGCAGTCACGTGGCATATTACTGCAGGAAAAACGTGAAAGCGGAAGTCATTGGTCGTAGTTGAAGAAACCATTAAGAAGCCGTACTCTACCCTGTCACTCGCAGTCTAGGAATACGCACGATGGGAAGGCGGCTGTCGGACGACTCAAGAAGCGTCGGTCGCTGGAGGGTGAGTTAAGTTACTTCTGCTGGAGTAGAAGAAGCTCGAGTTCATCGGCCGAGCGACGAAGGAAAGCGGCCGAGTCTCGGTATCCGGCGATGATCTGACGGATCGTAACGAGTTCACTGAACTGGAACGACTTGCCGAGTTTGAAGAGTGGCGAGTTGTTGCCTTTCGTCGTCATTGCCATCGATGACGTCAGATCTGGTGGTAGAACAATTAATTATTATTACTTTGGACATGCAACAGTAACGAAAGAATTATTTCAATAAGTAGTATTTAAAGTAAAAGACGGTAAATACAGTAAGACAGGACTTTTTAACGTGCAGTTGTACACAAAATGTACAGTTCTAAATGGATTTGTGCAGTTGTAGAACCACTTCTGTACAATTAAAACTAGCAAAAATGGTCATTGTCCTCCAATTATTGGATGTAGGCCTAATAATCGTGGAGGATGGGAAGAAAAATAAAGAGTTGTGCAGTTCTAAAAATTTCTTGAAAACAGCCCTGCAGTAGGCCTAAAATACACGTTTCAAGCATCCTAGAAGTGGCTTGCTACTGATGATGCTATGGGAAAATAGCCTACCGTATGTATAGATCTATGTAATTGCATTACAGTATTAACATAAGATCACAATAATTACAGTACATTACATCTTATTAAATAAATCGAATTATTACCAGTTTGAAAGAAGTGTTCTGGTTTCTTCGAGAGCATACTCGTCTTCGTTAGCTGACCGTAATTCAGAGGGAAGCAGGGAAGGAAGGAGGAACCGCCACCGCCACCCCCTCCGTGAAACCCCGCTGGTCTTCCTCCTGGCAGCGACATGAGGCTGATCGGGGTGGCTGGTGGCGGATGTAGCAGCGGATCAGACGCCCTCGCCACCACTTCGCACAAGGACTTGTAGTCCGGATGGATTCCAGACGGACGCTCGAAGAGTCCTGCACCAAACCCACGACGAATATCGCCGTGTCCGGCGTCGGACTGTAGCAGTGGTGGCGCTCTGGCGATTAACGGGTGAAACAAGTGCTGGCCTCTGGCGAATGAACGGTCGTTATTGTTGTTGTTGTTGTTGTTGCTGTTGCTGTTGTTGTTGTTCGAGGCTGACTGGACCGTGTGGCATGGCGATAAGGACACGGACTTCATCTGGACGCTAGGAGTGCAGTTCCTCGCGAAGTCGACCTTGAGAGCATAATAATTATATTATATAATCATAGAAATGGTGCACTACTGAGTTGTTATGTTGAGTAACCACACAATTTCTATTTTATTTTTGTTGGCCATTTTGGTTGGATTAAATTCATTCGGTCGAAGGATTTTTACATGTAACATTAGGCCTATTAAATGAATAATTCAAGTAAATATAAGCCTAATAATAATTATTATGTAGTGAAACGCTCGCAAACGCACTGCGTTGTAGCCTAGGCTACAAGTTAAATACAATTCATCCATTCCACAAGAACGCAAATCACAGATAATAAATTATATTGTCAGAAGATATTGATCACAACGTTGCAGACCTGCAAGGCGAATGACCCATGTACTTCAGCTGAAGGAAGAGCTGAACCTAGTACCCCACGGGATTCGAACTGCGTACCGCAAGCACTTCGAACCAGAGTGTTTGTTATTCATTATAAACAGGGCTTAAAGTGTGGCAGGACGGTCCTGGACGGTGTCCTGGCACTTATTTTGCAATCTCTATGCCGTCCTACCACTTATTTGGCCAACACACCTGAAAATGTAAGGGGCATCCAGGCACTTCTTTTAGAAACGTAAGGGACGTCCGGGCTCTTTTTTAACACTTTTAGCAATGATTATAAATACTAACCCTTCCGTATTATAAGGGCGATTAGCATTCAACAATGCGATGCAATGATAATTATAAACAAAATTATTTAACCTATAATGAAGTAAACTCGAGACCGACCTTGTAGCTTTCTTCAGGTGACACCGTCCGATCAAAGAATCTCCTGCCTTTGATTCTGCCGCCGCTCAGGTCGTTTCTTCCGGTAGCCGTGCAATCTTTCCGCGATACACAATCACCTTTATCTTCATCATCCAACACCTCATCTGAAATCTTGACGTTCACAGGAAGTTGACAGAGCTCGGAGGAGGAGGAGGCAGAGGGAAAGTTCTGTCGGACATCGAACGAAGACACCTCCATGTTTTCCTCCACGTTTATATCCTCGTCGTCGTAATTCTGTAGTAATCGAATTAACAAAAGATTCATTGCGATAGATCTTATGCGGGTGTATGCAAAATCATGGACAAGAGTATTCACAGAGCTAAAGACTGTCTGTGCTACGTTTCTTTTAGTTGCAAACACACCAAAGCGCGCTTTAGATGCATGTCTATAAAATTATGGTATAGTAGGCCTAGGCCTATATTTCATCTTATTTCTTTATTGGAACTCTTGTCTAATTAGGTCAGTCAGTTGAAATTTGCTTCATCATCATCATCATCATCATCATCATCATCATCATCATCATCATCATCATCATCATCATCATCATCATCATCATCATCATCATCTTCATCTTCTTCATCTTCTTCTTCGTCTTCTTCTTTTGCTTCCGGCTGGAATTAATCCCTCGCAGGGCAGGGGTCAGCCAGAAATTCGCTGCAATATTGTATATAATTAATTGTTTCCTAGATAAAGTCATTGGCTTTCTTATTAAGCAATGTAAAATGGAAGAATTCGTTTGCATTAATTAGGCCTAAGCAGCAATTAAATTCTATTGTGTAAAATTCTGCAATTGCTCATTTTAGAAGCTACTTCGATCTGAAATTAATGTCATCCACGGCATTCTATATTATATCGTAGGCGAATTGTCATAGGTCTACACCACTATGTTCCTTTCTCGCTGAAAAGTTGCCTTATTTAGCCGTTGTTGGACGCGCTTCTAAGTAGATCACCTTGAAGGTGCGCTATAAAAAGTCAATAATAATAATCATGTAAGAAGTAATCCTCTAGCTCTCCCACCGCCGTCATCGTATCCCGTAGAAATAATTAAGACTGGATGATAGCAGTAGCCGAATCCGGCTATAAAGTGCTTCTGTAACACACATAGCAAGAAAGATAGACAGACAGCCAGGCAGACAGGCAGACAGACAAGACAGACAGACAGACAGAGCGACACTCAATAGCCTCGGAAGAAGCAGCGGCACTAGACGGCCATGCACCCGTGAAAAGTGATCAATCATGAAATCACTTACAGCCGAATCGTCGTGTTCCGTAGAGCTCGCCGATGACGACAGATCGAGAGGGCTGTTGTCTTGGTTATCCGTAGTCTTCGGCTCGTCTTTGTCGACAGCCATTGGCTCATAATTGGACGACGACTGGTCCGCACTAAATGCGAGGAGCTGGCCGTCGTCACCAGAAGACAACAGTTGCTGCTGATGATGAGGATGATGAGGCTGTGAACTTGTACTGTTGCTGGAGGAATCGGCGGCCATTGCTGCTATTGACACATTAATCAACAAGACAATTCGAAAAATTGTTATAGAGACGTCTCTGTTTGAGCAGCGGTGACCTGTTTTTTATCCATCATTTATTTATTTATGTGTTTATTTGTTTGTTTATTCATTTATTTATTTATATATTTATTTATTTATTTATTTACTTAGTTACTTACTTATTTATTTATTTATTTTGTTTATTTATTTACATATTTATTTATTTATTTATTTGTTTATTTATTTACTTATTTACTTATTTACTTATTTACTTATTTACTTATTTGCTTATTTATTATTTATTTGTTTGTTTATTTATTTATTTGTTTATTCATTGGATGAGTTGATTAATCTAATTGAAACAATTTTTCTCGTTAAAAAAGTTGTCATCGCAGGAAAGCAGTATGGCCTATAATTATAGGCTACCATCTCTAAGGATAAACTTTAAAAGAAGTTGGCTTATGAACCGATGACAAATATTACTTACTTTTAATCACTTTTTGTCTAGTATCTTATAATTTTAAAATTGTATAAAGTCCACTAAGTTCATTATTTTTTTTTTCACAGAATCATTCCTTCGTAAAACCAATAAATTAATTACAAACAGACTAAACTTAAAACGACTTCAGTTAACTCGACCGTCATATCAGCCTAAAAAATTATTCCAATCAATATTGTTAGTTTTTATCGTTACTACTAACACTATTACTATTACTATTGCGTAGGGACCTAGGGCAAGTCCTTCACTCGCAATTGCTCAACGCTTCGGTTTGAAACTGCGCTGTAGTCGGGAGCGCCTCTGAGTAGTAATCTTGAAGGAGCGCTATAAAGAGTGCACATACATACATTACTAATACGATCTGTTGTTTTTATTACTAGGCCGATCTCTAACACACTCCTCCCTCCAGCCCCCAATGACAGTCAAACAGAAACCTTGCTCCCCCAAAGGGCACCTTCTTCTCAAGCAGTGCATGGTCTACCGAAGCGAGCGAGTGAGTAACCGGGTGAGAGGGTGAGTGTAGAGGCCTACGTCTGTTCGTTGCCCATTCCACATAGAATCATCTCTGTCCTCTAACGATATACGGGCACGAGAAGCTGTTGACTTATATGCTCCAGGCATGCAGGGAGACAAGCTAATTGCTGGATCTACACAATATATTCGCATATATACACGTGGTCGGCATGAATTCATGCACGCTGTTCACGCATATAAGCTTATGTGTATAATTTTATATATTATATAATTGTATACAATTGTAATAAATATCGGGTATATACCCGATACTTATTGCACTATAAACAATTATATAATAATTTTATGTAAAAATATATGTATGCATGAACACATAGCCCATTTATATACCATATATTTATTGCATTATAAACAATTATATATATCTATATATATTATGCATTAACAGCGTACCAGAATTCACCTATCTCTCTCTCTCTCTATATATATATATATATATATATTCCTGGCTAATACATGTATGTAAGTCTTTGAGCAACGGCGGCGTCAAAGTTGAGACGGCATTACCTTGATAGGTACCGATCTCATCAACGATGCGCGCCTCATCATGACTGCAGCCAACGTTCCGAAGTTCCGACTCTTCGACTGCTGATGCTGCTGATGGTGGTGCCAGTGGTGGCAGGAGTGGCGATGTCGAAGCACCAACCTCTTCAGCGTCCTCTCCACGGTCATCCTCTTCGTCCTCCTCCTCTCGCTCCTCATCCCCATCTTCTTCTTCATCATCTTCTTGGCATCGCTGGCGTTTGCTGGACTGCATCGCAAATACAGCGGCTGCTGCTGCTGCTGCTGCCGCTGCTGCTGCTGCGGCGGCTTTGGCTTTATTTTTCTGCGGATGAGAGGACAAATTGTTGGATATACCAGTCGTCGTCGTCATCATCGTCGTCGTCGTCGTCATCATCGTCGTCGTCGTCATCGTCTTAGGAGGAGATAATGAGCTACGGGCAGTTTCGGACGCTCATTAGTTGACGCAGAACGACACGAGGAGACATACTTACACCGATATATATAGACATAGAGATAGACATATTATAAGGACTGCATATACTGCAGGCAGATTGGGAAGACAAGATGGTCAGGTAGCAGGACCAGTTCTGAAGACTGGGCCGAGGCATATGGACAGAAACTCTTGCAGAGACAATATGCGTGTAGAATAGGCCGACGAATACATATAGACTTAAATAGAGAGACATGTACAATTGTACATCTATAAGCACGCATGCATTAAAACAAGAAGAAGAAGGACCAAGATTAGACTTATAATTATATAGAGCGGGAAGAAAGAGACGACGAGGGGACGAAGAGAGGGACAGATAGTGAGACACAGAGAGAGAGACAGAGAGAGAGTGAGAGTGAGACAAAGGTGAGACAGAGAAAGAAGAGAAGAGAGAGAGGGTCAGATATAGCTCAAGGCAGAGAGAGAGTGAGACAGAGAGTGAGACAGACAGAGAGAGAGAGAAAGAGAGAGAGAGAGAGAGAGAGAGAGAAGAAAGATGGACAGAGATAGAGAAGAGAAGAGATGAGAGGGACAGAGATAGAGGCAGGGACAGAGAGGAGAGAGAGAGGGTGGGACAGAGAGATGTCATAGGAAAGGACAAAATAGTCCTTATGTGATGGTCTTTACGTCAGTAGTAAAAGATCATTTGCTAATCGCTCTATGAAGTGATCACGTGTGAACCTGACGTCATTAGAGTAGGCCTATAATAGCAGTCAATAGTTTTAAAAAGAATCCTGATTCGAACCGGCTGCGCCTATGTAATTCTTGAACTGCATGCAGGAAATAGCAAAAGTTCGGAATAGGGAACAATCTGACCCCGTCATATACATCCACCCTGAAACAGTTTCTCCAAAAGTAATGTTTCCCTCTCTCAAATTTTCTTCTCGCCATTTTATCGCACATTTGTTCTTCTTGCCCCTACGTTCTTTCTTACCTCATGCCTTCCATTTCTTCTTTCTCATGCATATTTTCGTTCTGATTTCCTTCCTTTATTCTTCTGTCTAATTCGTATGCTTCTGCCACATCTAATCCATAGACCAAACTTGCAGCGCCTTTCTCAAGAAAAAAAGCCGGAAGTCATAAACGGTGCCAGAACTCGACCGTGGAATTACTTGTAACTTAAGTTGTAAGACATTAATCGCCGCGTATACACTGTACAGGGACCTTGGGCAAGTCCTTCACTCGCAACAATTGCTCATGCGCTTCGGCGTGAAACTCCGATGCAGAGTCCGCGCTGCAGACGGGAGCGCCTTTGAGTGAGCTTGAAGAAACGCTATGGCAAGTGCGATAATTACATAAATACATGGCTTTTAAACGTGCAGTTGTACACAAAATGTGCAGTTGTAGAAGCACTTCTGTACAGTTAAAACTAGCAAAAAGGTCATTGACCTACGATTGGAAGTAATTTACCATGGATGATGGGAAAGGACTGATGGAGTTGTGCAGTTCTAAAAAACCATCTCTGATTAAAAAAATAAATAATCATTTTAATAGTATTATCAAATTTGACACGCGTTAAAGTTCGAAGCCTGCAGCGCCATATTAATCTTATCAATTTCTGAGATCGTGTTACTATAACGCAATCACATTTACACACTGCAGAGCAAAGATCATTAATCGATAAAATTACGTTTCATGTGCATGAGAGAAAAAGAAAAGACGACTCCTACCAACCTTCTTCTGTTTGAGGTAATTCAGATAGGAGACGGTGATCGGCAATGTGTAATCGGTGATCTGAGGAGTATTATCGAACAGCTGCTGCTGCTGCTGCTGCTGCTGCCTATCGCATGGCACTCCAACCGAGCGCTGATGATGATGGGGAAGAAGAGAAGAAGGGGGAGGACTTCTGTTCATCGCTGCTGTAAACTGACCGCAGGGCGTCGGTTTGTTGTCCAGCGCAGGACTAGAGTAGGCCGAGTCCATCGTCAGATGCATCCTCTTCTGGCAATCCGAGCAGGACATCAGGAACTTCGTCACTGCTTCCCGTGGCAAGAAAGCGTACGTCTGCGCGATCTGTAAATATAGTGATATGGCACGCCGATTTTCACAATAACCCCTTCTATTCTATCAGAAAAGTCTGGCATGAGACTGCATGGAGGAGCTACGAGAGGCGACTAGGGAGAGAAGACATTGGAGAGGATACATCAGGGCTTTCGCCAGAGCTCCAGAAGCTGACGGCACCAGGTGATTCTATTATAAGTTCTAAAAGCGCCACAGGACAGTCGGTTTCAATTACAGATAAAACGGATGGCATGCATCACTATTAAACGCTGCGTAACAGTTCGTGTTAAGGGTGTGCAACGCCAAATATAACAGCAGATGCATGGCAGAAAGAAACTGTTCAGCTTGAATGAACGAAAATTCAATTTTTCTGCAACCACTTTGTATAAATGGACGAACTGTTCAATATGATGACGAATTCCAGGGCTTTTTAACGTGCAGTTGTACACAAAATGTGCAGTTCTAAATGGATTTGTGCAGTTGAAGAAGCACTTCTTTACAGTTAAAACTAGCAAAACATGGTCATTGTCCTCCGATTGGAAGAAATTTACCATGGAGGATGGGAAGGAATAGAGGAGTTGTGCAGTTATAAAATTCCTTAAGACAGCCGTGACGAATTGCTTAGGAGAATGGCAGATCAAAATAGATATAATAATTATTATGTCGTTTCTACTTTCTCGTGGAAGCAATTAATGCTGCATTTTGATACCGTCCATAATTATATGCGCGCAAAAGCGCGCAATTTTGGGGCTGGGTAGGCCTACAAGTTTCTTATGTTTCGGAATGGAATGGTGACGTACCCTAACTTTTCATGCCCATGCAGGAGAGGCAACCCCCATTATTGTTGACCCATAGAAACACCTATTTTGAATTTCTCAAAATTCAAAACAAGTGGGCCTATACCAAACATCATTAACATTATTATTCAAGCTAGGAACTATAGCGGTCCCCTTTTCCAGAGATGTGGTCAGTGCTCAGAAGGTGCCTCTAAACGCAACGTCGTTAAAATGATGAGTGCAAATAGAATTAAAGCCTCTTTAAAATCAACTTGTATTTCTGGATCGCCGGAAATGTTGACTCCAAAGCGGCTCAGTTCCATCAAGAAGTCGCGAACCACAATGAAATGGTATCTTGTACACATTTACGGTTTAAGTAAGCCAAAGCAGCACAACTATCAAACAGCTCTACATGTACGTTAATCCGTAATAATTATTATTTAAGTGTAGCGGTTTAATCACCACTGTTACATTAAATTGTACGGTTTGTATACCGTCTATAGTATACATTACAAAGCAAAGCCAGGACTTTTTAACGTGCAGTTGTAGCCTATACGCAAAATGGGCAGTTCTAAATGGATTTGTGCAGTTGTAGAAGCACTTCTGTACAGTGTTAAAACTAGCAAAAAGGTAATTCTCCTCCGATTGTAAGCAATTTACCATGGAGAATAGAAACGGAAAGAAGGAGTTGTGCAGTTCTAAAAATTCCATAAAGCAGCCCTGAGCAGAGCTTTAGAAGGTACATGTATGCGCGGCGTTAGAGTTGTGTATAATAATGATTATGTGTATTGAGTAATGTTCGTACCGCCCGGTAGGTGCGCTTCTGTCCAGCGTGCTTGCCTCCTCTGCCGTCCATCTCGACATGCACGTTGTAGATGATGTCAAAGAAGTCCTCGACCACTGCAACTCGCTTGAAGGCCTTTTCTCCCGGACTCAGTTCAGCGTTCTGATGCTAAAAGACAGAAGGTATAAAGCGCAAACATTGTATCGCCACATCTTCTGAATTGATCAATCAATTATATTCAATCGATCATTCAGTTAAACCTGTCCAACAAAACTAAGATAGCCAAAACCACCGACCATGCAAGTAATAATCAATTCAACCCGATAATCCAGTCAACCATATCCAATTGTCTTATTAGTGTTTAGTAGCTTCAATCAAACAATGCAGCTATACAACTATTCATTCAACTGATGATTTTAAAGCAATCAGTCTTAAACAATCGTATGATCGGCGACGATGGCAATGACAATAAATATTATTTAAAAAATTTATAAAACAGCTTCGCTTAAATCAAGTCCGCTTTCAACAGAAGTTTTTTTCTGTGACAACTGCAGTCTCAACGCTATACACAGCTACTGAAGATGATGAGGATGATGATGATGGTGCTGCTTTCGTTGCCATTATTTTTTAGTGGTGGTGGTAGTAGTGGTGGTGGTGATGGTGGTGGTGGTGGTGTGTTAATTACTGTTTGCTCTAATGCTCTATAGTGGTGGTGGTAGTTGTTGTGATTCTGTCTGGTTACCGTTCTTGATAAGTGCAAAAAGTTATAAGTCTACGAGATGCTAGAGGCGTGTGAAGCTGAGAGTTGAAGGAGCATAAAAATAAGGAAGTTGCAGAAGATGATAAAAGTTGATGCGATGACGATGACGATGATGAAGGATGGATCTACAATTCTACATGGGAAGCATGCAGCAACCGAAATGGGCTTTTGGTGATGATGATGATAATGATGATGATGCTCACGATGCTGATGATGATGTTGATGATGACTACGCATGGTTTGCTGTAGAACCCGAGAGATGGAGCGAGAGACAGAAGCAGACAGAGATAGGAAGACAGAGAGACAGAGAGAGGCAGAGGGAGAGAAAGAGAGTCAGAGAGACAGAGAGAGACAGAGGGAGAGACAGAGAGACAGAGAGACAGAGGGAGAGACAGAGAGGTCGTGCTTGTCGACCAAAGCCCTCTCGAGTGATTAGTCTCATTAGAGTCGCCCGCGGGCCATGGCATCGATTTGTACAGGTAGCATTTCTTCTTCCTCGTCGTCGTCGTCACCGTCGTCACCGTCCGATTGGGCGCTGGTGCGTTATTATAGGTCTCCTCTCTTCCAGTTGAATGGAGCGCCGCGGGGGCCCCGCCGCCAAGCCGCTCTCAACGGACGTGATTACAACAGAAGGGACGATGGCGATGGCGATGGCGATGGCGGCGACTGAGGACGGCTGCTGCTGCTGCTGCTGCTGCCTCCACCGAAGACACGACGACGACGACCGACAGACAGCATGCGGCATTAGAACTATACCCCGCCTCAGATGCCCCACCAACCGACCGACCGACCGACGGCTGGGCGGCTGCCGAGTGAGTGAAGGAGGGGATGGCGCTATATACCGCTTCGTTTGGTGGGTGAGGGGTTGGGTGGTGGCTGGGTGGGTGGTTTGGTGAGTGGTGGGTGGGTGGTGGGTGGCGTGCGTTGCGTGCTCGCTAATTGAGTCGTCCCGCGGGGCAGAATCCGAGAATTTCCTGGCGCACGCTCCCGGGCCGAAATAAGCTTCATCTGGTTCGCCCGTCTTAATGGCCGAAGATTGTTTCTGGCATGTCCTGTCTGCCACCGCTGCTGCTGCTGCTGCTGCCGGTCCGGTTGCCAGCCCCCTCAACAAATTGCAGCTGCTGTAGCTCTTCTGCTGCTGATGTAGAGGCGATGGCGGAGGTCGCCCGTCCCCTCCATCCATCCCTCCCTCGCTCCCTCGTCCGACCGCCACCGCCCGTCTTTGCCGAACGAACGAGCGCTCGAGCGACCGACCGTCCTTCTGCTCTCAGCACTGACCGGATTGTGGGGCAGCGGACGAAGCAGCAGCGCTGACGACGACGCTGCTTTTAGCGTCATTTCCTATTTTGCTTATTATCGCTCGCGGCTCTTTCTTAGGTTCCTCTCCAGACGAATAAGGAGGTCGCGAGAAGACGAGAACGACAGGGCTGCCACCTGGTGGGAGGAGAAGAAGGTGGATGGAGGAGAAGGAGGGAGAAGGAGGAGGAGAAGGACAGGGAGGGAGGGGAGGCATGGAAGGGAATGATGATGAGGAAGTTGGTAGTAGGTCTAGGCGGATATCGGCATATACAGTCGGTTACCGGTGCGCATGCGTCGCTGTCGTCGCCGTCTCTTCATGGTATGCATACGTGCGCGGTGCTGCGGCAGTGTTCTCTGTCTCTTATCCGGATTAGGCGTCGAAGGTATTTGCCGGCTCTTTCTAACTCTCTTCTATTCAATCCATACGTACCACCACCGTCGCACCGTGCTTACCACCACCACCACCACCACCACCAGCAGCCTCTATTCCATTCTGTCTCTTTCTTCAGTCTCTAATGCCGGGCGTTGATTCTCTGTGGTCTCCGTCATTCTCTCCTCTGTCTTTTTTCTTGTGGTGCCGTCTTTGATAAAGCGCGTATAAACCTGAAATAATGCGAGATCTGCTGAACTCTCTTCTCTCCTGTAATAATATAATAGCCTATACTGCATGCAACGCTGAACCACTGAACCACATTCCGCTCCGCTTCACTCGACCGTTTGTCGACTGTAATGAACTTTGCAATCGTCACAAAGCGATCCTAAGTCTGTCACCGGCTTTGTCCTCTGCTGCTGCTGCGGTTGATTCCAAAGCGACCACCAGCAGCAGCAACTCCATCCTTCCTCTCCATCTCCGCAGTGTCACTGACGCCTTGCCATTGTGCCAAAGACCGACTGCAGATAAGATCTCTCTCAAGATTACAGGGACACACGAATGCATTCGACGGTCTATACACACAATGCCCTCAGCTAAATCTCACGTATGCCTGTCCCTAAATATATACAAACACTGTACAATGCATAAGTATAAACGTATACAGGGTGGGTCAAAAAATACCCCTTAGATGTTTTGTCAATCTCTTGGCCAGAAGTAAGAATTTCGAAATGAAATTTTACATGCTTAAATACAATTCATATTTACACATGATGGCTAGATTTCATCAAAATATTTCATACACAACAAAAGTGATATCACTTTTAGTGAGGCCACCCTTGAAGATCCAGAGCCCCACCTTTCCATAATAGAACAGTAGAGCGATTGTAGAGTTCAAGTATAAAAATCCCGAATCACTTAGAACTGCATAGTTATGGCTATAGACAAGCAGAGCAGATAACTCTGATGACTATAGGTTTTCATAGATTTAGTTATACAATTCCAAGTTTTAGGTACAGTACATACATACATGCATGCATGCAAACACACAGAAATAATAATATGTATACATTGCACAGGTATACATGCCTATTGCATATATCATTTATTAAATGCGTTTATTTAAGGCATAATGCTATAATTCTGTGTATAAGTGTACAATGTACTATTATATATAACCCTGCAGGGCTGTACACGCGGGTATAAAGGTAAGTATGCGCAGGTATACAACGTATACTTATAACAGAAGGAGTAAAGATAAAAATGTGATAAATAAAATTTTGACAAGAAAACAACAGAAGATCGCGTTACATAACAAATAAAACCCAATAAAATTAATTGAATTAGCGAATCTTACGCCACGGTAAACGCACTATATATATAATTAGCCTATATATAATTATAATTATATACATACATCATATATATATGCGATATATAATTATATATATACATACGAAGCCAAAAATGACCATAAAATCGTCTGATGTCCAAAAATAAGGTCATCAGAAAATTGCTGACTAAAAATCAAAATAAAATTTCACGAAAAAGTCATTTTTTCGACTATAGCGTGTATACTCTCCTAAATTGTTACCAGTACATGCAGCCCTGTATATGACATAAGACGAAAGTCACCTAGGTGCCGATACAAACCTACATGCATATAATATACGTAGGCCTATAGGTTTTAGCACAGAGAATTAAGCATATTAAGCCTGTCTTGATTTTAAGCCATGGATGTCATTGCGAACGTGACGTCATGCATCAAAGAAGGCCATGCATGCGCTGCAGGCACCTGTGGACGCACGTGCATATGCATGAAATTGGATCAGTCAATTTGGCGCGTCTTTGGTCGGACGACAAGTACGGTATACACACAGAGAAAGAGAGGGAGACTATGACAGAAACAGAGACAGAGACAGAGACAGAGAGAAAGAGAGAGAGACAAAGACAGAGACAGAGACAGAGACAAAGACAGAGACAGAGACAGAGACAGAGAGACAGACAAAGAGAGAGAGAAAGACAGAGAGAGGAGAGAGAGAGGGGTGAAAAGCTGAGACAGAGACTGCATGAAGCAGACGGACGCATGCAGATACTCCATTGTGTTCTCCATGTCATTAGCCACCCTCTGCATGTATATATATATATATAATTATATATAATATATATATATATTATATACTTCTCCCATTCTCTCTTCTCGTCATATATCTTCGTCTTCTGATTCCCACTTTCGTCCTGTATACGGATTCTCCGATTGAATCCCTTCAAGTTTCATCCATGCACAAGTGGCTGCAACGTTCATTGTCCGTTCCTGCGCTCTCTCTCTCTGCCTCGCTCCGTCCCTCGTATATACATACAATACACCATGCATGAAGCCACGGAACTCAACTCAACTGTAAGCGAGTGCATGTAGTATACAAGATAATGAACCATCATCACCCTGTCAAGCTCGTTGGCGTCTTAAAACACGGCCTTCAAAGGGCGTTATATGAAATGATTGGCGCCCTTGCATGCGCTGGTATATAAAGCGGGAGTATTAAAAAGTGTTCATAAATTGCATTAATTAAATTTGTCCTTTTCGCGTTTTCATCAGCGGCGGCGCTCTAAGAAATGCCAGGGCAAAGACAAGCATACATACATACATACATACATACATACATACATACATACATACATACATACATACATACATACATACATACATACATACATACATACATACATACATACATACATACATACATACATACATACATACATACATACATACATACATACATACATACATGCATGCATGCATGCATGCATACGCACGCACGCACACACACACACACATACATACATACATACATACATACATACATACATACATACATACATACATACATACATACATACATACATACATACATACATACATACATACATACATACATACATACATACATACATACATACATACATACATACATACATACATACATACATACATACATACATACATACATACATACATACATACATACATACATACATACATACATACATACATACATACATAAATGCATACCCGCGTATACACAAATGCACACTTGGATATACACGCATGTACGTAAACACACACAGGTACGCAGCTGTACTACACATGCATAATCGTTTACCAACAACAGGACTGACTATACATTCATTTCTCTCATCGGATCTACGATGACGCGCAGAAGACAATACGCTTCCGGGGGCAGAGGGCACTTCCGCTTCGCGAGTACGTATCCGGCGCCGTTCTGTGAATCCTGTGCGCATGCGCATGGGCGGCGCCGCCGCCGTTCAGTGCCAGGTCTTTGAGATGGAACCGTCTCTGGTTCCCGCGTGACGTCATCGTCGTCGTCGCAGCAGACACAAAGCGACGTCTGGCGTCGTCGATGGATTTTAGCGAGAGTCGTGTTTCGAAAGCATGTGTAGCACGGTTGTATAGTGCATGTGTATAGTATAGTGTATACATTTTTTTAGTGTATACATATCCGGAAGACGGCTGTAAAGAAACGAAATGCTCCCGTATGTATCCGCCTCTCTCTCTCTCTGCAGTGTTTCGTGTTTAGGCCTGTTTCGTATATGCTTGGATCTGATATGTATATATATGCACACAGGTTGGTCTATTGTATGTATACACGTATATATATATAGCTGTATATAACATGTATTATTGTATTCTTTCGCTTGGATATTCCCGCAGGCATCATCGAAATGTACAAATGTAATGGCTGCATGCATGGCACAGTGCATGGTTTTCAACCGGGGTTCCGCGAAACTCAAAGGTTCCCCAGATGTCGAACTGTCGGCCACGCGGTGTCCGCCACAGTTTGACATAAAAATTTCAAACAGCATGCACCGGATTCACCAAAAAATTAACACATAGAAGAATTCTTCACAACTTTCAGTCATTGCTACTTTTTGCTGCGTTACGTTTTTGCATCGTCAGAAAAACGGTGGGTTAACCTCACTAAAAGTGGTATAACTTCTGTTCTGTTTGAAATATTTTGATGAAATCTGGCCGTCATGATTGTGTAAATATGAATTGTCGTTAAGACCGTAAAATTTCATGTTGAAATTTTTACTTCTGGCCAGGATATTGGCACAAAACCTACGGGTCTTTTTTGGCCCACCCTGTAGATAGTTAGGCACATTGGCGCTCATCGATATTTTTGCACAAGGGGTGAAGGGGCAAGAAAAATGGTCACCGTTCAACTTTCTTCGCAAGAGCTTGAAAAATTAAAAGCAGGAAATAAGGAATATGGCCACTTTCCACAGACCAAAGAGGTTATAGGCTTGAATGTAAATTTCGAAGTTGCCCTTCGCGTAGGCCTACCTATCGATAGTATCATTAATGCTTTAGTGCGAATGAATTTTTCAAACCAAGAAATAGTAGTTAAAAATAGGTATCAAATTTCCAGAGGCAAGTGCCCTTTTCTGCCCCTAAGTGCGGGTGCTCATGGTCAGATACAACCCTTACCCCAATAAAACCTCCTCTCCAAATATTATTCCAGGCTATGCCCCTGGGTACAAATACAAAGTTATAGGTCTGCTGCGCATGGTAGGCCTATACAATACATTGTTGGAAAGTGCACTGATACGAGGGATGCGCCTCACTGGTCGACTTAGAATTAAATTATCAAAAAATAAAATCAAAGTCTATAAACCACATCTCAGGATATTGTATTGTATTGTATACCTAAGACTATATATATAGATCTATATATATTTATGCAGCGTCTCTCGCAGAACGACTATTCGGAGGCGCTCTCAGCACGAAAAACTATGGGATGTATAAAGCGTTATACGTGCATACATACCATAGCAAGTGGAATACCATATAGAGCGAATTCATACGTGTGTGTGTGTGTGGCACTGTGTGCATGTTGTCAATGCCATATTAGACTCTTTTGTTAGTCAGGTGCAATCGTGCGCTATAATATTATACGTGGCGCAACTAAATTGCTGTCCGCCCCATAGTTCCGCCGCGTCTGAAGCGCTGCAGCCGGTATGTATACACACATATATATATATATATGTATACATATATATATATATACATATATATATATATGCATGTACATGTATATTCAATCCGATCCGCCTGCACTGATATTTAATACGATGGGAGCTTTTATTAACACCTTGTCCGGATATTTAATGGAAGGACAATGAATGTGCGGATTTAATTTCTCTGTCCATCTCATCATGGCCACCGTCGCCGACGACGACGACGTATTGCGGATTCCTGGAGCGCTGGCCTTCCGCTGCTGCAGGGACCGCCGTTGCCACGGGACTCCTCCCGTCCGTCCGACCAAACAGCCGTCGCTGAATCGCCAGCATAGCCTATATATGCGGCGGATTATTATTAATAAGACGCTAGCGCCACACAGCGGTGGGTGAGGAGAGGTATGCAGACGCGGAAACTGTCAAGATGAAAGTGGAATTAGCATAGCATATATATACATGTATATGATAAATATATATATATATAATATATAAATATATATATACATATACATGTATATGTAATATATGTATATATGTATATGTATATGTATATGGACGCTGATGCCATATACTGCAGGTTGTTTGGCTGAAAAGCAGGTGAACTGGCCGATCGAATTGACAGCAAATTAGTTTTATTTCGTTCACCTTGTCTGGAAAGAAAAGTGTGCGAAAACCGCAGCGTTTACGGTCGGGTTCTGGCGACCAAATTTAGCGTGATATTCGATTGCGCATGGCAACTGGACGTTTTGTTTCAAACGAGAGAGAGACTCAGAGACGAAGAGGGACAAATTATTGTCCTTTGCAATGGGATTATGGCCACTGTTTCATCTGACATTTCCTCATTATCTATAGTCCTTCGTGTATAGGCCATAAAATGCCCTTTAGGCTCACATCTATGCTTTACATGTATACTGTATAGCCTATAGGCCTGTGCTAAATTCAAACCAAACAAGTAGAGTGCAATGCATTCGTTGTATAGGGCCTAACTATAAATTATATATAATTATGTACTGTATGTCTGTATTATAAATTATGTGCTTGTGTATGTTGGTTGGTATAAGTAGGTAGGTGTTGGAGTACGATTATGTATAGTATACTATATAGAATGCATTATGTATAGGCCTCTGTGCATCTGCGCATTGTAGGCATCAATTGTTGGATAGTCTTATCTTATCAAAGCCAAATATTGTTTAGTAGTATACTAATCGTAAGCTTCAGCAGATTGATATTCATCATCGTCGTCGTCGTCCTCATCATCATCATCATCATCATCATCATTAATTGATCAACAAATGGTGAGAAGTCAGCATTCAAAGAATATGTTAATTTGCTCTCAAGACTGAAGTTTGGAAATGAGACATGTTGCAATCTGTCACACACATTATCGTCATCATCAATAACCATTGGCTCAGCGGCCGTATACATGTAGTGTAGGGAAACCGAAGTGAGCCAAGTAACTACAGACCAGTCAGTCTAACCAGCGTGGTGTGTAAGATCATGGAGAGAATTGTTAAGGATAACATAGTTGAGCATTTGAAGGAACAGGATATTATAAAAGGTAGTCAACATGGATTTACTAAGGGACGTTCGTGTTTGACAAATCTGTTAGAATTCTTTGAAGAGGTCTTTGAGAAGATAGATGAGGGAAAGCCAGTGGATGTGATTTACCTAGACTTTGCAAAGGCATTTGATAAAGTACCCCATAAAAGACTAGTTAAAAAGTTACAAGCATGCGGGATTAGTGGGCAGGTACTCAAGTGGATTGAAAGCTGGCTTTCAGATAGAAGACAAAAAGTGGGAATAGGAGATAAACACTCTAGGTGGACAGCAGTGCTAAGCGGAGTGCCACAAGGATCAGTGTTGGGACCACTGTTGTTTGTGCTTTTTATTAATAATATAGAGTCTAGATGATGGGATTCTATCAAAAATTTCTAAGTTTGCGGATGACACAAAATTATGTAGAGCAGTGAGTAACGAAGAAGAAGCAGAGATACTACAGGAAGATCTAGGAAAAATGTTTAGATGGTCACAGGACTGTCAAATGCTCTTTAATTTGGAAAAGTGCTCAGTGATGCATATGGGAAGGAGGAACCAGGAGTTTGCATATGAAATGGGGGGTAAGGCACTGAGGGTGAGTGATGAAGAAAGGGACTTAGGAGTGATCATGCACAAGAGTGCAAAACCTTCAAGGCAATGCACTGAAGCAGCAAAGAAGGCATATTCAACATTAGGCATGATAAAAAGGACAACAGTTACTAGAGATAAAGATACAATACTTATATATGCTTTATAAATCAATGGTTAGGCCGCAGCTGGAATACTGCATTCAGGCATGGAATCCATACCTGAAGCAGGACATTGTGAAACTGGAGAAAGTACAGAGAAGAGCTACGAAGATGATTTGGGGTTACAAAGATTTGAGCTATGAGGAGAGATTGGAAAGGTGTGGGCTAACAACACTGGAGAGACGGAGGAGCAGAGGAGACCTAATTGAAGCATACAAGATCATTACTGGAAAGGAAGCACTATGTTGGGAGAAGTTCTTTGAATTAGCACCAAACAAAGCAACTCGGGGTCATAGGTACAAATTGTTCAAGAAGCCGACGGGAACATTGGGGCAGAAATTCTTCAGTGCAAGAGTTATTGACATATGGAACGGCTTGGACGACAGCACTGTGTTGGTGGACACAGTTGCAGCGTTCAAAAGGAAACTTGGACAATTGGGCTACTAGATGTTCCTGGTCAACAAAGGAAGTGGTTCTAACACCGGCCCTGGTCTTCTGAACCACTCAAAACTTATGTTACGTTGTTATGTTATGTGCGATGCTCTCTTCACAATGTCTCTCCAACTGAGCTTATCCAGAGCCAGATGGTTAATTCTCTGTAGATTGGTAACGGTTAAGTCTCTGTAAATTGGTTAAGTCTCTGTAGGTTTAGCGAAGTGCTAAAATTTAGTCTGTTTAACCAAATATAAATTTGTAAAGCGCTTCTCACAGCAGAGCTATTCAGAAGCGCTCTCAGCGCAGCCGGCCCATGACAAGAGAAAGGTCTTGAAACAGCGAAAAGATGCAGGTTAATTTTCAATACCAGAATCCTGCTACGCATTCAAGAGGAAAGGCCAGTGCACACCGAGGAACCCACAATAGTAGGCATTAAGGAGCAACACTGAGTTTTGCAGAGTTTTGCAATCGACCACATCGCCATTCAAACCATCATCCGACGCACATTACATTGTAAAACAAAGAAGAAGAGTTCTGCAATCGACCACAAGTGACGTCCATGCAAAAGCCATCATGACGATAACTCAGAATAATTCCGTTGTATACACTAACACAACAAAATACCTTGGATGGAATGTAGAGCAATTCGATGTCTGCAGTCTCCGCGTCCTTTCCGGCGAATTTTCCCAGTCGGAATCCCTTGGCCTTCACCCAGAAACGCAGCTTGGAATTGTCGGCGGTCGCTGGTTCCTCGCCCTTCAGTATGGCCTTGACGCGGTTGTACTTGCCCCGAGTGACCGTCTTCGTCTTGCCCAGCTCGCCATAGTTGCGCAGCGCCCACGCCTGGAACCGGGCGTACATGAGCTGCTGACGGGCGCTGGCCTCATCGCTCGCCGCCGTCGGGGATGACTTGGGGGACGACATGGCCCCCACCGCATTGGTTCTGTCCTCTTCGGGCACTGTTAGAAGCGTGCTGGTCATCTTCGGTGCCATCAGACCAGCGGGCAATCGAATACTGCTGGTGCTGCTGCTGCTGGTGCCGCATCCGCTGCTGATGCTGAGGCTACTGCTGCTGCTGCCTGTCGTCGTGCTATGAATCATCATCCTGTCACAAAGACGGTCGTTTTGGTTGGACGATATACCTGTACAGACAATCAAATCAAATCTTGTTTATTCAAAAGCCGTTTTGATGAATCAACGAACAGACTTTTAAGTTAACTTAAACGCAACACGTGGAAATATCCCTATAGGTTTTTCCTACGCTCTCGACTCACCCATGCAGAGAGCTAATGGAAAGGTAGGCCTATACAGCAACAAAACAACGCAGTTTATATAGAGCCATGATTTCTCTTATATTGCCATCAGAGTATGCTGGTCAATGTCCAGTCTCCAGAAATTGACTTTCTTCAATGCTACAGATGGTATTATACTTTACAGCAACGCATTTCTAATACTTCAATTAATTAGCAATGTATTACTACGAGTTAATTAATAGCTTAACTTCTATCACGAAAGGTGTCGAATGCACAAGGCATCCAAGTTCGACTAAGTCTAACCAAGTCTCTATCCAGGTCTAACTATAAGTCTAACCAGGTCTAACTATAAGTCTAGCCGTGCAGGTCAATATCCGCCAAGACAGCGTGACACCCTGTGTTGCAAATTTAATTTGAAGAAGGTGAATAGCATATATTAAGCAGAGAATGAAATTTCATGAGCAGCGGCAGGTAAAATGAATATAGATACGATTGAGAGGTCTCCAATATCTATAGTTTCAACGACAGAAGAAACTCGTTCGTAAAGAAAAGTTCTAACGTTAGATATAATAATAATAATAATAATAATAATAATAATAATAATAATAATAATAATAATAATAATAATAATAATAATAATAATAATAATAATAATAATAATAATAATAATAATAATATGTACCTCAGGGCACAAAAAAAAAATAATAATAATAATAATAATAATAATAATATAAGATAAACATACATGAAATCCATGTCGTCCCCCAATAATAATAATAATAATAATAATAATAATAATAATAATAATAATAATAATAATAATAATAATAATAATAATAATAATGTGGTAAGAGAAAGACATTCAGACAAATTCAAGGTTGAATGATAATGTGTTAGATTTCGCGGTACATATTCGCTCAATGGCAACACACCTGCACGCATTAATATCAGGCACAGCAGCGTGAAACATTACGTTTAAGTAGTAAAATGTCGAAATAGCGATGTACATGTATCTGCATGTAGATCAAAAACGAATAGCATTAAAACGAGCAGCGACATGTCAGTTGAAATCATTTCAAGCCAGACAGCAGAGCCTCAGGCATGAT
The DNA here is from genome assembly GCA_945859605.1 of Lumbricus rubellus. NCBI lineage: Eukaryota > Metazoa > Annelida > Clitellata > Crassiclitellata > Lumbricidae > Lumbricus > Lumbricus rubellus. Next base: position 28,491,672 of record OX243815.1, on the reverse strand, counting down.
CCTCAGACAAAATATTGGTCCATGGATCAGATCTCTGCTAAGGCAATGCCACACGTTGCTATAAAGCATTGCAATAGAATCAGCGGTTCTTCATATAAGACGAAAATACAGTTCATCATTCTCCCTTTTTCCTGTTCAACCCCTCTCTCTCTCTAACGCACTTGGAGCGCTTCTAACGCACTGGGAGCGCTTCTGAAAGGCTATTGCTGCAAGAAGCGCTTTATAAATGGTCAGATAAAATAAGATAAACATACATGAAATCCTTTCATGACGCCATGGGGCGTGCTGTACAGCAATCTATTGACAAACTTAATTCCCTGTGGAGTGAAGAGCAGGCATCAATTTCACTATGGAACTCTTTATGTAGGCCTATGTAATATGCATGTATGCGATGCACATTGCTATACCGCCCCTTAAAATCTTCTCAGAGGTGCTCCCGACTACAGCGCGGACGCTGAATCGGAGTTTAACACCGAAGCGCCGAGCAATTATTATTGCGAATGAAGGACTTGCTCAAGGTCCCTACGCGGCGGCTTGAAATGGATTCGAACTCGCAATCTTCCGGTTTCAAGGCACCGAACCACCGCGCCCCACTTTATAGTTCCATTACACTTGGTCATCATGGACAACTGTCGGCTGACCAGCGTAATCAGAGAAAAATGTCTTCATGGACTATAATAATATTTTCTTTGTTGAAGCAATCGGTTACAGTGTAGGCCTACATTTATTTCACTATGGGACTCTTTATGTAGGCCTATGTAATATGCATGTATGCGATGCACATTGCTATACCGCTGCTAGATTGATTGCCCGCCTTCCCAAGTACTCTCACATCTCTACCTTTATGTTTCATGAACTTCACTGGCTTCCTCTCCGTGCTCGCACACAATTTAAGATCCTCACTCTGATCATAAAGGCTCAACGGGGTCTTGCCCCAAAATATCTCACTAATGTTTTACTTCGTCCTCACTCAGCTTCCTCCCACCGTCCACTTCGTTCATCCAACAGATTTGACCTCTTGGTTCCTCGGTCTAGAACTGTTATGGCTCAGTCTCGATCATTTGTCTCAATTGGTCCTTCTCTTTGGAATGCCCTTTCTCCTTCTGTTCGCTCTACACTTCTTTCTGGTAGTCTCTCCTCTGCTTTGTCTCTTCTCAAAACCTGTTTCTTCTCGCTGGGCCTTGCGCACTGGGAGCGCCTCTGAACGGTTCACCCTACTAGAGGCGCTTTATAAATGTTTAAATACAATACAATACAATTTATGCAATTTAATCAAATCACAAGAACTCAATTTACAGAAGACGTAAATCTTCACTATTAGGCATAACAGAACAGACAGCCTGCAATACACGGCGTGAGTTTTGGCTCACTTCTTGTTCCCCCTGTTTCTCACATGGCTCAACTGTTTTATAGAAAGAATGGACGTAGATCAAAAGGGATGCAATTTATGATTTCATTTCGTTAATTAATACTAAAATTGAGTTTATACATGTATTCTCTGTTGGATATAAGAAACAAGTCAATTTTCAGCAAGCGCATCTCTACAAAATAATGAAGTTCAGTTTCACATAAATTCCGTTTAATCTGGAATCCAGATAAGTTCAAGAAGCTTGACTAGCATTTGATTAGTCCGCGTGTTAACTTAGCCTAATTGTCTTTTGGCATCGGTCCGAAATCGGTTCCTGCGCACTGTCGCTATATAGGCCTATCTTTTAAATTGTATAGGTGGACCTTGCAATAGTTCTAGCAGTTTATATCTGTTAGGCAAAAAAATTCCACGTTAATTGGCATATTGCTTGAACTCTTCTAAATGTGCCACTATAGGCTAACTATATTAGACCTGTACAGTTAAAAACTAACCTCAGTAAATAATTATTATATTCGCCGCAGTCCCTTCTTTAAATCGTTCAGCTTTGTTCGTGAAGCACATAACATGCGTTCAATTATTTTAAGGTAAACTATAGACCTCTATAGTTCGCAGTGATGATGCCTATGAAGTTTGTTATGACTTAAAATTTGGGACTAATGTATTTGAATGTATTTCCCTTAAGTGCGTTTGAGATTATTGAAATCCAGGTCTATTCGGTGACAGCAGAAACGAAGACCATTATTATGGTTCAGCATAAGCTATTAGTCGGTGAGTCTAGACACAACATTCGCAATCAGCATGGCGAAATTGCCTAATACATGTACAGCTTTTGGTGAAAAATAAATTATAAACTAATTAATTATCTTGACAGGTATAAGTAAGTAAAGACATCCCAGGGCCAAAGGCCCGTTTGTGAGGCGCTCATCTCCTTTTCTAGACCCTTGAGCCGGTAATAGACGAATCCCAAGGTACTGGACACGGAGCCAGTGATTTTCCAGGACTTGCCGTTTACTTCCCAGCTTACGTTGGTACCAAATTATACTGCTTGGTGACAGAGGCACCTGTGCGTAAACAACTTGCCCAAGGTCGTTACCCGGATTCGAACCGCAACCGCCCGCTCCGCGAGCGAGCGCGTTACCGCTCAGCCACCAGGTCGCACCTTGACAGGTATACAATGTAGGTACGCTAATTAGCAACCAAAATGTTGCTATATATTTCTAATTCCAATTAAAGTTGCATAATTTATTTAGAATCTCATAAGTTGAACTTTATTAACTATAGCCTACAATTTTCATTAAGGCCCATTTGGCTTTTGTTGATTGTTTTCACTAAAAATAATATATCAGCCAGTGTTTCGAGTCTTTAATTTGTTTGGGTACCGTATAAGAATTTATTGGGACAAGTTTTATAGAGAAACTTAATACATAAACAAATTCAAAATATTTAATACATAAACGGATTAAAAGGTAAAGCAAAATTAATTGGAAAATACCTCTTAACCAATGGCAATAACAATCCTAGCTTCTGCTGGTAAGAAAATAATATGAGAATTGATTTTTCAAGTATTAAAATGCGTCTGAAACATCATGTTGTTCATGCTGTGCAATATCAGCATCAGCACAGTCATCGTTTGATGTAACAGGACTCCTTGCAGAAGACCGAAAAATAGGTTTGAAATAGTAATTAAGAACTTATGCTATTTGTACAATGAAGGAATAAGATTTAATAAGAATATTTAATGCAGAAGGTCTAATGAAAATAAATTGAAACTTGAGTTAGCTTATACTGTCATTATCAGAAATATTTGTCTCAAAGACTGTATCCCAACCTACATACAGTGAATTACATTTAGGGTCGTTTTATGGTCTAACATGAACAACTAATTCGAAATAAATTAGCTAAGTCCTAATTCCATGTATAGGCCTAATTCTAATTCCATTTATCAATTTTAGCTAGAATTATTAGGCCTACTTATGAAACTTTGTTACTCATAGCTGCTAGAACTTGGACACAAAAAGTCAACTATATATAACTACATTTGTAAGTTTCTCTGTAAATTGTTTTATTGTATTTTTATTTTATTTCTCAGCACCTGGTTATAGCTACCAAGGTTCTTGAACTGAACATCAAATAAGGCTACTTTTCGGTTTAAACTTCCTTAAAATGTCTCTATGCTATATGCTCACATAGATAAATACAAGACGATCACACTTTAGTATACTACTAAAAAACAAGCGACTTAATGACAATTACATTGTGGGGCGCGGTGGCGTATAGTGGTGGCGTCGTTGTCTTGGAGCCGGAAGGTTCGAGGTTCGAATCCACCTCGCCGCGTAAGGACCTTGGGCAAGTCCTTCACTCACAATTGCTCAGCGCTTCGGCGTGAAACTACGATGCAGTGTCCGCTCTGCATATTGGAGCGCTTCTGAGTAGAGACAGCTTGAAGGACGCTATAACAAGTGCGCATACAATACATATTCATAGCTAGATAACAAGTATAAAAAGACTTTAAGAGTATGGTTTCTGGCAATTGTGCATTATATAGACCTAGGTCTACTGCAAAATTAGTAAATTGGTTAGGAATTAAATATTGAATTTTCTGTCGCATGCTTCTTTCCAGCAACATCCTTTTATATGGGTAAGAGACAGTCGAGGTAAATTTAAAGCATTATTATTTACCAATTGATAACTCACCTTTATCCTGTCTATTGTTCTCTGTTGTTCTCTTTTGTTCTCTTTTGTTCTCTCTTGTTTCTCGTCCGCAAAGTTGTTAAGTGTGCAACGCGCACCTGTAGTCAGCAGCAGATTTCCTTCTTCTGAAATTGGTTCCAGTCCGCGTTACACGAATAAGTCACTCTTTTAGTTCTATGATTTAAGACAATAGTTTTGCTGATCAGGAGTTTTAGTTCTGTAGGTGAGCATTGGAGCATTGGATAGCTGGTGTTAAAAGCAGTATAACTAATAAATTTCGCAGTTCTTTGGCTACCTCATTCGTTTCTTATTGACTCAGTCTCTCTCTTCGTCTGTTCTGCAGGCAGTTTCTCCTCGTCTCCTCTCACTGTTCTCTCTTCCTGACTATCTTTCTTTCTTTCGTACTTTCTTTCTCTTTCTTTCGTTTTGTGTGCGCGTCTGACGGGAGGAGGATGCGGCAGCGGTGGCGGCGGTCTAATATCTAAGACCCAGCGACCAGCGACGACATCGATTTGCTTCACAGGTAGTCAACTATGCACGCATCTCTTCTCTCTCAATCCGGTGATGGCGCTGTTCCTTCGCCCAGCCAGCCTCCCTCCCTCTCCTCCCTCTCTTCCTTCTTTCAGCCGTCGCCCCTACCTATGCATCAGAGGGTCTATCCGGCTGGTCTACGTCCGTCCCTCCGTCTGTGCGTCCGCGTGTGTCCTCCTCCGTCAGTCGCTGTCCTACTTTCTCCGTCCTTTAACCTACCGCTTCTTCTTCTTCTACATGCAGCGTTGGAGGAGCCTGTCATCGGGGGAAGCCGCCTCCTCAGTCTGTCGCTGTCGGTCGCCGTTCCTCACCAATTGGCCTTCGTCCGTCCGTCCGTTCGTCCGTCCGTCCGTCCGTCCGGTGTGCGTGCGGGCGGACGGTTGGTCGGTAATGCACGTCTGAGAGACCGAAATGCAGGTGGACAGACTGATGGATAAACGGACGAACGGACGAACGGACGGACGGACGATAGACCGAATCTCCGAATCGATAGCTTATTCCCTGCCGGTCGGTCGGTCGCTTGGTCGGCCGGACGGATAAACGGACGGATGAAGGAACGGGCTGGATACGTAAGCCCTGGGCCGTCGTCGGCGTCGTCGGCGGTGGCGGTGCCGGCAGAGCAGGGAGAGCAGGGAGAGGGGAGGCTCGACCACTCGCCCGTACGATAATACACTCAGGTATCAGGTAGCCTAATTAGCCGCCATTACTACTACGTGGCTGCGAACAAATGGACTCTGCTGAAGACGCGGACACGCAGCGTCATCTACGCATACACCGGATGGAACACCACCGGCCATCCAACCAGCCTACCAACCAACCATATATGATACTCTCTCTCTCTCTCTTCCAACTATACGCTCATACTACGCGTGGGTTGGACAGCAGCGTAAACATATTATCATCTATGCATATAGTGTAGTCTTTGAAATTTATAGTTATAGTATTACTATTATTAAATTGTAGTTATTTAGCGCATGAAGTTAGTGAACCTGAGGTGAGGCGAAAACAATAATTGTGAGTATACACAAAGGACTCGTTGAAGGACTCTAGACAGTTACTCTCATGCATAGATGCAAAAAAACGATAGAAACGGAATAAAAAACGGGAAAAAAGTCGTTTTATTCGAAAAAATAAAACACGGAAAAAAACGACAAAAAAACGGAAATGGAAAATAATTTGACTTTTTACAACATAAACTGCATTTCAAACATAAAACCCTTGTTTACTTACTACATGTAGGCTAGCCTATCTCTTAAATGATGACGTTAAACAACTAAATAACGACATCAGTTATCTTAAATCTTGAGATTGGGCTGAAAACGTAAGAACTATAATTTTTAAAAGAAATTAAGGAAAATAAAAAGAGACAGAAAATAAATAAATAACGTTAAATATGAAATAAAAAAACGGAATAAAACGATGGAAAAATATAAAAAAAAAACCCAAAAAACGACGTTTTTTGGAAGCGAATAAAAAACGAAAAAAACGTTTTAAACAACTATGCTCTCATGAGAAAAGACTAGAATACTCGACTTCAGCTTTAATTAATTGCAGCTGACTAACCATTAGACTAATAATTAATTTTAATGCCTCACAAACCACTCGCGGTGGTGTAATTTTGAGTTCGGTGCCTTGGAGCCAGCCGGAGATTCTAGGTTATAATCCACCTCAAGCCGCCGCGTAGGGACCTTGAACAAGTCCTTCACTTGCAAATGCTCGTGCGCTTCGGCGTGAAACTCCGATGCAGTGTCCGCGCTGTATTTTGGAGCGCCTCTGAGTAGCCATGTCTTGAAGAAGCTCCACAGCAAAAGCGAGAAATAGATGAATATACATTCACAAACTTATGTATCTTCTCTTATCTGCAGGGAAGTGACTGTCGGTGTGTTCTGCAGACTTTATTTCGGTCTTCGTTATTCAAATGCATTACCTCAGGGAGCAGGGCTTTTAGTAATTGTTAGAGCTGCACATGTAGCCCTTCTTTCCCTTCCCATCCTCTATGGAAAATTACTCCCAACTGTCATGGATGACAGTGATATTTTTATTAGTTTGATCTGCACAGAAAATCCATTTTTTATCAATCAATTATCAATCAAAATGTTTTATTTTGTTGACAAATAAAACAGGATAAACAATTAATTGCAATATCAACATATCATTGTTACAAAAGGGGGACCTTGAAGTGAGAACAAAATCCCGCTAGCTAGGAGCACCAAATAGACCTAATCGATTGAATTTAGGCCTATATTATATGGTGGCATTAACTATAAATTTTAGCATTCAAAATTACACATAGCCTACATCACATAGAGCCAATAAAAGAGAAAAAGTAAAATGAAGCTACATAAATTAAGATAAGAGAAACAATTAGAGAAACAAGGAATAGGAACTGCACATTTCGTGTAGAACTGAACGCTAAAAGCCCTGTCACGGAGTCCCAGACCACAAGCCATGAACATAACAAGCTGTCACAATCGATAGTCGGGGTGAGTGAAATAGATAGCTTCCAGGTCATGCACGATCCAAAGTGGTCAGGTTGGCACTGTCTGACAGACAGTCAGACTGCAGGGCTGTTTTTAAGGAATTTTAGAACTGCACATTGCACAACCCCTTCTTTACCTTTCAATCCTCCATGGTAAATTACTTCCAATCGGAGGACGACTTTTTTGCTAGTTTTAGCTGTAGGCCTACATGAGTCCTTCTACAACTGCACAAATCCATTTAGAACTACACATTTTGTGTACAACTGCACGTTAAAAAAGCCCTGGACTGAAAAGTCTGCGCTAACAACTTATCCAGATTGGTCGCATAGTCGCAATGAGCCGAATCATAAAACTGAAACCCCGTAGGCCTAATTGTCGGATGGAAGGCCAAGCGCTTCGACTATTATAGACAGTGCCAAATAATTATTATAGTGTACCTTAACAGGCCTACCTTAGAGCGATCGTGAGGGAGTTCATTAGATTTTCTCTGCTCTTCATCCCATTAAACATCGCGCGCGTTCTAGGGCTAGGCTACCATTAGGCTAATAATCGCAAACAAATCCAGAGCACCCTCCATGGGCGATAACATCAGGTATGAATTATCCAGCCATGTCCATAGCGCCATATTCCTTATCATACATGTATAGGCTAGTTGTAAAAAAACAAAATCGATTTTTATTTGTTGCGAGGAAACCCGCTTTTTCATATTTTATTTTTCGAACGTTTTTCCGTTGTTTATTTCTTGCACACAGCCTGATCTTATTTGTTTATTTATCTACTATGAGTAATTTCAAATTTTCTCGAATTTTATTTTTGTCTGATGTTCCTTATGCGTTATTAGAGTGATTTGTTAATGGGGCATTCTCTGCCGTTTCAATGCTTCAGCTAATTTATTTCACTATTTGATGCACTAATGCCATCGTTTAAGAAATAAATATTATAATAGTGCAAGAAATTAAATTTATAAAATATTATTTGATATCAAGTTCTTATATAAGTAAAAATCGTATACGGCGCAATGCCAAAGCGACGAGTCAGAACAAGAGAGATGCTCGATTGACTTATTGCGATTGAAATAATTATAATAGTGTCAACATTGACTAAGCACATGATCGTAAGCTCGCAACTTCTACAGCGCCCATAAAAGCCAAGTCGCGGGAACGAGCATATTCGCAGGCGCTCAATCAAAACAAAGTCTGACATTTCGATAAATGGCCATATAGATTACATGTAATATACACGCAGATGAAAAGAAGAGGAACTAAAATGTCGAAGAAGACTGACGTGAATTCCGAAGCGGTCACGATCTAGAGAATCCGGCGAGGAGGATATAATAGCGACGGCTAAAAGGGAGGATGATGTTCAGGGTTGAAATGGGAAAGAAAAACACGAGGCCTCGATGTTTTCGATTATGATATTTAGCAAAGATTGATTAGGCTGCATGAAGTTTGATTCTCTACGTCGGTAAACTGTGAATATTTTAGGTAGTCTACATGTACATTGTATATGGCTTCGCATTTGATTAGCCTACTTCGGAATTCACGTCAGTCTTCTTCGAAGACATTTTAGTTCCTCTTCTTTTCATCTGCGTGTATACTACATGTAAGCCTATATTATGGCCATTTATAGAAATGTCGGCTTTTATTCTTGATCCTTCTAAATTTTTAAAAGATGTTCGACATTGGCGCTGGCACCTTTTCTCCAGATAGAAACAGCCAAGCGGGCCTAGACCGGTTCACGAGTTCAGAAGCAAACAATTCATTAACACACATACGGGTCATGCAGCCATCCACTCCCTGCAGGCCAGCCTTTCGCTCCCGGTTCGGTCTTTCCTTCCCGACGTGAGTTTTGACTCATTCCTTATTCCCCTGTTTTTCGCATGGCTAAAGTTGCGTCGGTGTCACGAAATAAAGTAGGTCTATCGTCTATCCCTATATATTCGCATCCCCCAAGATGACGAGAAGTTAAAAAAAGGCCACTTCTGCGTGATGTGTTTATATTTTCAAGTTGACTTCTATAATTTTGCTTTGTTTTGAACAATGACGATAACAGGTATTTTTAATTGTTTATTCCAACTAAAATCAAACTAGATAATTTCGTTTGCTTTGGCTTTAGATCACTTAAAATTTTTTAGAACACTTATGAACACATTAGAGGCACTAAATAAATTTGAGTTGCTTTGAACATTGCCTATACTATAGGACACTTAGAACAATTAGAGTCACTTTAAATTTCTATCACAGCATAAATTATTATTTTTAATAATACGATTTTCAATAATTCGGATAGAATGGTTTATCCTCCGGACACTCTGTGCCTAGTATATACCATCCCCCAGGATAGCTTTAGGGGGAGGGTAGAATATCCCGTGACGCCGGTGTCACGAAATAGAGTATCCCCGTATTAATCTATCCCCCCTAAAATGAAGAAAAGTCGAAAGCCACTTGCGCGTGCATTTTTGCAAATTAATTTTCATCGGCTTTGTTTTGAACAATGACACCAACAGGTAGGCCTATGTTTATTCCTACTAGATAATTCTTTTTGCTTTGGTTTTAGAGCACTTAGAACATTTAAAACACTTAAAAACATTCAGGGTCACTGAATAAATTCGAGTTGCCTTTCTCTGAACATTGTTTAGGACACTTAAAACATTTAGAGCCACTTTAGATTTTGATCACCGCATAAATATCTCAATAAGACTCAATTGTATACATTTTTTAGTAAAGGGGATAGAATGGTTTATCCCCCGGATAGTCTAGACCTGTTAATTCCATCCGGGGGATAGATCCATTCATCCCCCGGATAGTTTTAAGAGGGGGATAGAATATCCCATGACACCGGCCCTGTACAGTATATGGATAGAAGCCTCTGTGCTTTTGAAAGATCCTGAAAGGTGTCATATAATTGCTCCGAGACAATGACAGATATTACGTGACACTTGACTCCCCCACAGTGCATGTAATTTGGAACTTGAGCAATGCTCTTTTCATGTGTCACACGTCGATAATAATTACAGTCACTAGTTGCATCGACTATCTGCAATAATCCAGCTTAGAACGAAATTTTCACAGACTTAATACACCAAACATGAGAAGCAGTTAACCTTTTCCAAAGAGATGCATGTTCCCAACTGTTTACGGTTCACCGGTGTATCATATTATATTATATTGTACAAATCCTGTTCTCAATGTTCGCCTGAAGTTTCAGGAAGCCAGCAATAGCAACGGTAGGCTACCTCTTTTAGTGAGTAACACGTTGTCCTCTAATATACATAGCGAGCAGCACAAATGCATCGAGTGCAGCATACCTATTAATTAGAAGCCACAGTGAGCAGAGACACGGCAGCATCCGCCCGTCGGTCAAACCTTCTTCCACTCCATCTTCGTACATGTACCTCCCCCACCCCACCCAGCTCTTCCTCCTCTGCATCCTCTTCGGAGACCTGGCATCGCGGGATGGTCTTCGTGAGGAAAGAAGCGAGAAAAGTGTTTGTCTTAAATGTCAGTCGTCGGCGGCGGCTGTCTGTATACCTTCAACGGATGGACGGAAGGAGGGATGGGGATGGGGAATGGGGGATGGGGGATGGCGGGAAGATGGAGGGAAGATGGAGGGCGGCTGGTGGGATGCTGTCCCGCACGCAGCAGCAGCAGCAGCCGACGACATATTGCACGACGGTGGGGGTTGGGGCGGACAGCAGGCGATGATGTCAGGCATCAGCATCAACACTCGATCTGGATACACCTCGACGTCGTCGTCGTCTCAGCTGCTGAGGCAGAGAAGGAGGAGGAGGAGGATAGATGGAATGGAGGAGGATGGAAAAGGGTGAAGGAGGATGGTGGAGAATGAGGAGGAGGATGGGTGGCGGATGGAGGAGGATGGAGGGAATGGAGGAGGATGGAGGAGGAGAGGAGGAGAATGGAGGAGGAGAGGAGGGAGGAGGATGGATGGGATGGAGAAGGAGGAGGGAGAAGAGAGGAGAAGGAGGGAGGAAGATGGATGGGATGGAGAAGGAGGAGGGAGAAGAGAGGAGGAGGGAGGAGGATGGATGGGATGGAGAAGGAGGAGGGAGAAGAGAGGAGGAAGGAAGAAGGCGGAGGATGGAGGAGGAGGACGACGAGGACGAGGACGATTAGGGTGGAGAAGGAAAAGGAGGAGGAAGAGGAGGAGAAAACAGAGGAGAAGGAGGTGGAGGAGGAAGAAGAGGAAGTGGAGGTGGAGACCCAGATCAGCAGATCACTAGAACATGCCGACGACAGCTTGTTTGCTATGTATCGTATCCGTTTTAGCATTTATTCAGGACAAAGACACACACAGGCATACACAGACACACACAGACACACTCGAACACACACGCACATATCCTAGGGACACAGGGATACACGCACGCCTGCACGTACAAACGCATGGAAAAGACACGCTGGGACGTATACGGTCGGAGCTAGGGCAAAGAAGAAAATGTAGTGAAAAGGAAAAAAAGGTATAGAACGAGTAAACGAAGGAGAATGGAATAGAATGGAAGAGAATGAAAGAGAATGAAAGAGCTCTGGAGAGGAGAGCAGAGCTCTTTTTGTACTCCACTGCATGCATGTTAGCGTGCTGCGCTGCCAAATCAAAGGGCATTGGTTCAAAACCCTCTTCCGTGGCAGTAAGATGTCATTTCAAACTGTTCTACCCTCTCCCTTCAGTAGTGCCACCTATCAAATGTCATCCTAAATAAATCTACTGGTTCTGCTGAAAATCAGAAATGCCTTTAGCTCCTACGTACATGTAGTTGAAGTCCGAGAAGATGGTGCGTAAGAGCATTCAGTTCTTCTTCGTGTTGATGTTTTAAAAAAGGAGAAAAACTGTAGCCTATACGGATAGGCATATAGTGTCCGCCTTCACAAAGGATTTTAATTTAGTTTACAGGTCTGTTAAAAGACAGCAACTCCTTACCATAACAGTCTGAGTTACTGTCTTTTTGGTTAGCACGTGGCAGTATATCCATCAATTGCATTAATTACATACATATGTATAGGCCCTACAACATACAACTTACATAACAAGAAGAAATTATTAAGTCACATATTAAATAATTGCTGTTAAAAAACTTTATAAAATTATTGCCAGATAATCATTAAAATCAGGGTACCAGCGACATTTTTAGCATTTGTTTCAAATAATATATAAAATTGGTAAATAAAGAATTTTTCAGATTTATTAATGATTTTTTTTATTAAAACAACGAAATTCAAATTAATAAAAACAGTAAAAAGGTCAAGGTGTCAATGACAGACAAAAATGTGCATTCAGACACTTCAAGAGCAAGGTATTGGAGCTATAGCTATTAGGCCTATTCACCGCTTATAGGCCTACTCCGATAAACAGTGAGTGCAGAGAATTGAAGAGTTACACGAAGAGTTAAGAAATATGCCGTTGATTAAGGAGCTCGGCTCAATGGCAATTCTGTGGATTTCATTGAGAAAAGCCTATGGTTTCAAAATCTCCGGAATTGCAACCGATGGATTAATTATCAAGTGTGGAGAGCCATGCTGGAGAAATAGGCCTACTACAATCTGCGACTTAAACCAAGAGCGCTAAGTGAATTGATGGCGCATTGGAGTTGACATGGAAAGATTTACCTCTGGAGTACTTCAACAAGACTATCAGGAACTTTGGAAGGGAGACTCAGAACAAAATGTAAACACTCAAAACACAATTGCTGGACTCGCTTAAATATATAATTATTATATATTCGTTTAATTCATGAAAAAGTGCAGAATGACACACCGCAACCTGGTACATAGTGACGCGCGCACATACACAGTACACACACACACACACGCGCGCGCGCGCGCACACACACAAGCTATATATTTTATAGTATATACATACAAGTGGTATAACTTTTGTTCTACTTCAAATGTTTTTGGTGAAATTTGGCTGACGTACGTAAACATGAATTACCTTTAAGTCTGTAAAACTTGATTTAAAAGTTGTTACTTCTGGCCAAGATAAAATTATTGTCAAAACCAGTAGGGAATTACTTTTTTGCTCATCCTGCGTGTAGCCTATATATCTTATACGAAATCAGTTTTTAGCCTCAAGTTGTTGTACAGCTTCATACACCTAGGCGAGTTTTCAAATACGAAGTGACTAGCGGACCGCCAGATGGCCGTCGAATTTCAAATACTAGCGGACCGCCGGTCACGTGTAACCTGTCACATGACGAGTCTTGATTCTTGAATATTGTTACAATGGCGGCAGTTACCGATAGTTGGTTTTATGTCGGACAAAAGTTTTCTTGTTTTAATGACTTAGAAAATTACGAGAAACAGAGTAAGTAACCAATCTTTTCGTGAGTGTTGGTTAGGTTCAGGTTAGGCGTCGTGAGGGTCGGTTAGGGTTAGTGTTAGGGTTAGTTTAGTCATTAGAAACTCTTGTGGATTGGTGTAAATAGAAAGCCTGGCGGCTTGCTAGTATTCCGTATTGGACGGCCGCCAGTCATGTGACAGGTTACACGTGACTCGCGGTCCGCTAGTATTTGAAATTTGACGGCCGCCTGGCGGTCCGCTAGTCACAGCCTTTGAAATAACCTAGTCTAGTATTCTATAGGCTTACCGGTAACTGAATACACAAGTAGACACTGGTGTAAAAAAACATGCATAAAGACTACAATCAGCTCAATGGCCTAATAGGAGTTTCTTTTATTCTGTTTTATTATGTGTACTTTCAAATGATGAATGGAAAAATTCGCGAAACTTTGAATTGTTCCAATCTCCGTGCATAATCTTTGACAGAAACAGCCATGCTAATAATATATAGGCCTAATAATTAATTATGTTTATGTGTAGGCCTATATTAATTTTATTTACCGGAAGGCCAACAGTGCATACATGTATATATTTATATGTGTTGGACTACATACAAAAACGTATAAATAAAATATATATTAGAGTCCGAGTGTCCGACGACATGTATACATAGGCCTATAGTATATGCACCACACATGTCAGGCTGCTGTTAGCTGTATAATTGACGGCGCAGAGACAGGAGACGACGACGACGACGCGTAGTTCGTATACTCGTCGGACGGTGGCGCATGGCGCATGCGCAGTGATGTGTATGGCAGACCCTAGAAGTGCTGTACCTGTAGCGAGACACTGAAGGTCTTCTTCTTCTCGTGGATCATGATTCGGAGAGGAGGAGGAGAGAAGTCTTTCAAGCCGGACGACGACGGAAGAAGGGAACCACTGACGACGACGACGTTGCAGGAGGAGGAAGCAGGAGAAGGAGAAGGAGGAGGAGAAGGAGAAGGAAAAAGAGGAAGCAGGTGAAAGAGGAGGAGGAGGAAGAAGGAGAAGGAGGAAGAGGAAGCAAGAGAAGGAGAAGGAGGAAGAGGAAGCAGGAGAAGAAAAAAAGGAAGCAGGAGAAGGAGACGGAGGAGGAAGCAGGAAAAGAAGAAGGAGAAGGAGAAGCAGTAGGAGGAGGCAGGCGAAGGAGAAGGAAGAAGCAGGAGAAGAAGAAGCATGAGAATGAGAAGGAGGAGGCAGGCGAAGGAGAAGGAGGAAGCAGGAAAAGGAGAAAGCAGGAGCAGAAACAGGAGAAGAAGAAGGAGAAGGAGGAAGCAGGAGAAGGAGAAAGCAAGAGCAGAAACAGGAGAAGAAGGAGGACAGCCGACAACGCAAGATGGTTTCTCGCGCGCGGCGCGTCCGTCGGAGAGTGCACGGAAGGGGGACTGCAAGTGGGGCGGTGACGGACAGCGCCCATCCGGCTCCAGCCCTCCAGCTGTCCGGCCGGCCGGCAGGACGTGTTGCTACAGCTGCTGCTGCTGCTGCTGCTGCTGATGCTGATGGTGATGGCGTGGTCTGTCTGCGGAGCACGGGAAGGTGGTTTTGGAATCGATAGTCGAAAATTGATGCACGGATGCTTCGTCGTCGTCGTCGTCGCATGTAGTAATTGGTATCCTCCGCAGGTAGGTAGGTAGGTAGGTAGGTGATGGCTGGCTGTGAGAGTAGGTAGCTGGTATACATGGGCCGGATGTATGGAAGACAGATGGAGACAGCGATGAAGAGAAGGACGCAGATGAAGAGAAAGACAGAGACATACAGGGACGTATACAGACAGAGACAGACGTAGAGAGAGAGCGAGAGTGAGAGACAGACAGACAGACAGAGGCGTAGAGAGAGACGGAGGTAAGGGAGGAGCTATAAGATTGGAAAATGGCACTGAGGCAAAGCAGTGGAGAGAGACAGACAGACAGGCAGAGACAGACAGAGACGTAGAGAGAGAGAAACAAACAGACAGACAGAGACAGAGACAGAGACAGAAGGCAGGTGAGCGAGGGACAGGCTGCAGTTACCTGGGCCGGACGACGACGACGACGAGTAAGATGATGAGGAGGCGTGGGATGGATAGCAGCATGTGGTCAATGGAAAGAAAATTATTGCGGACAGCAACGGAGAATGCGTGGAGCAAGGTGGAAATGTGCTATTGAAAAAACGAATTGCTTATTTGGATGAAAAGAATTCAATATTTGGAAGAAAAAGAATTGCCTATTTGGAAGGAAAGAATGGAATATTTGGAAGAAAAAGAATGGCATATTTGGAAGAAAAGAATTGCCTATTTGGAATAAAAGAATTGCCTATTTGGAAGAAAAAGAATTGCCTATTTGGAAGAAAAAGAATTTCATATTTGGAGGAAAAGAATAGCATAATTTGGAGGAAAAGAATAGCATAATTTGGAGGAAAAGAAAAGCATAATTTGGAGGAAAAAACTGTAGGCCCCAGTGCTGCAGCACCCTTATCATCAAATTTAGATCAACAGTCTGAAACAGTATATACGTCACTTTTCGTTCATTTCTCTTCTGGGCAGATGAACTGTTTAAATACTATTATGAGCACTCGACGTTTGAAAGGTATAAGGCGTGAAAACAATAGTGGCATTAAACAGACAATAGAGGCATCAAATGTAGATACGCACACAGCAAGAAAGCATAGAGACAAAGAGAACAAAGAAAGGCAGACACGTAGACGTAATACGAGACAAATAATTAGGACAAGCGAAGCTGCAGGTAAAAGCAAGACATATATAGAAATAAGGACTCAGGCAAACTATAATAGGTCTACAAAAACATGCAAATGGTTTAAATGAAGACAGAAAGAAAGGCAGAGACATTGAACAAAACATTTGTATGAACATGAAAATAATATACCTAAATAAACAATTGGAAAAACAAACAAATATTCATGGAAGACCTGGAAAAACACAGATGAATTCAAGACTCAAACAAATGAAACTCTACAAATATACACAAACAGATGCAAAATGGATGCACAATAAGACCGATAGGCTATTATATATATATATAGGCCTACTGACAAATAAATTATTATAAGCAGAAACATTAACTGATAACCCATTCTGCATAAGCAACACACACAAACAAAGAAAGCATTATCTCTAGACATCGTCAAAGGTAAAAACGACATCAGATTTTGGCCGAAGATCTACACAAAATTTTCCGAACAGGCCCCCAACTGTCCAACATTTCTTAATCCGGCCCTGGACAGAGACACACGATCAAAAGCAGACATGCATAGACACACGATCAAGGAGACAGAGGCAGACGAATGGACGAAGACTGGATATGGTGAAGAGAAACAAATGGTTGGCAGACAACAGAATTAAGGCACCGTAACAAAGATATATGAGCAAGTGTACTAGATGTAGATGTGTATGTGCACCTGTAGGTGGCCTATACATGCGATGTTAGTTATGGCCGATGTCATCGCTCTCTCTCTGGAGCGGAAGCGTTCACGAACGCAGACACGATTGGTCGAGTAGGGTAGACGTCCGGCGTCCTGCATTAAATGACGGTCGTTACCTTTAAGCGAGGACGGTAATTACGGTAAATTGCGAGACCATCCACGTCCCTCACCGCCATGCATGTCCCTCGATATGTCTCTGCAGCCCCTGCTTGCTGTTTCCCTTGTCTTGTCTTACACCAGTCTTACTCGCAACGTCAGTAAACAACATCACGCAACTACTTCATCATCATGACGACAATATAATCATTTCGTTCAGACTCTTCTGCGTCAATCAATGACCTGGGATGTAGATTGTAGAATAGAGATAACATCTGCGGGAGGTGTTTGTAATGAGTGAAGGAAGGCAGCTTATAGTCACCTTAGTGAGTCAGTAATATTAAATTCTTGAATGATTATGTTGAACCGTTGAAGTAGGATATATAGCCTATATCTTAAACTGCTGCAGAATGCTGCTGAATGGCTTTATCGTTCAGCAAGAACAACGTGTTCACAGTTAAGCAGACAATGCACAGAAATATAATGCTCAATTATAATCAATTATAATCTGAAATTTTGCAAAGTCTATGCCTATACTGTAGGCTATATCAATGTCTCTATACGCTTCTATTGCTGTGTTTTAGCATAATGTGCCTATAGTGACAGTATCTAGCATACATAAATTTCAATTATGACTAGGCCTATAGGCCTACTCTTTCGAATTCATGACAATTTTAACTACTTATAATTATTATTATCGGTCTGCAAACCTATAGGTGTATTTGACACGCCGTATATGCCTAATATATAATTTATGCACTCATTTTTCCTATCAACGGTTTTGAAATGTATCTAGAATTCTAGATCAACGAAATAATTGATTGATATCAATCTGGCAATTCATTTTACTTGACCTCTAGCCTATAATTAAACATACACGATCATGCCTTGACCTTGTTTCGGACACCCACCTAACCTCATCATCGTGAGAAGCGCTGCCATGGTGACTAACTTTTAAGCATCCCTCAGGCAGAGTAGCATCCTCCTTCCTCCTTCATCGACGTTTAAAGCGAACGTGACACATTGGACGTAACGGGTCAGAAGAACAAAGACACGTGACAGAGACACACGTGACAGCGACACGTGATCAGTGGCATCCGACAAAGAACGGGCCACCAATGAAGAAGAAGAAGACGCGCGGAAATCTTCTTCAACTTCACCAACTCGTCGTCGTCTTCTTTCGAAACGTTCAAAGGGAGACACGCAGGCGTTCAAAGGGAGACAAAGACTGAACAGCAGCAGATCCCCCGAGGCCAAGAAGACAAGTCATTGTGTATCCGCAGGTCTGGTCAGTGGTCAGTTACAATGCCTGCAACTGTTTATAATTTTATAGGGTTTTGAAATTGGCCAAACGGACACAGGCTACATCATGAACACACAAGAAGTCGTGTTAATCATGTCGCTGCATGTGTTCCAACATGACAGATTTATCTAAACGAATTTAATATGATGCAAATTAGCGTAATAAATCGTACTTAGACAAAAGCATTGCATACTTACATGCATACTAGAATAATTTACATATACGAATGCACACATGCACGTACATGAATGCATACACACATGCATGCATGCATGCACGTACATGAATGCATACACACATGCATGCATGCATGCATACATACATACATACATACATACATACATACATACATACATACATACATACATACATACATACATACATACATACATACATACATACATACATACATACATACATACATACATACATACATACATACATACATACATACATACATACATACATACATACATACATACATACATACATACATACATACATACATACATACATACATACATACATACATACATACATACATACATACATACATACATACATACATACATACATACATACATACATACATACATACATACATCATACATACATCCACTACCATGCATCGCGAAGTGGAGTGCATTATCAGACGCACGTTTCTTGCTGAGCTGAGCAGAGTCGAAGTCTCGACACTGTTACCGGTGACCAGCACGACTTTTCCGCTGGAGGCGACGCTCTCTTCCTTCCTTCCTTTCGTCCTCTGTGTCCGTGGGTCTCTTGTCCGGCGTTATTAGAGTGATTTGTTAATGGTGCATTCCCTGTTCTCCTCTCCCATGCATCACTCTCTCCCTCCCTTCCTCTCACCCCCACCCCACCCCCGTGGTGCGACTCCCCCCTAACAATGACCACCCGCCGTCGCTCCCGGGCTTTCTCTGTTTCCGCTTACCACAGTTTCGCCCGAAAGGGTTGGAAAAGGCGAGGAAAGGTGCGGAAATGCGACGATGCCGCGGAGGCAGAGAAAAGTCTTTCACTGAGAACGAGGCTTTTTCTGCTGCTGCTGCTGCTGTTGCTGCTAAGGTGGTGGAGGATGGAGGAGGAGGTGGAATTGGTTGAACTCTTTCGTTTGCACTTCCGACACGACCTCCATCTTCTTCTTCTTTCGTTTTCTGATTATGATCCAGAACCAGCATGTGGTCCATCATGAACTGACTCCGACAGGTACATGTACGTGGCAGCGCCGCTCGGGTCAGGCTCTAGGGCGCCGGGTAAATTGACATGTACGTGTATAATACAAAGCCTACTGAATGAACGCACCCAGTAATATCAGTGTCAACACCCGCAGGTAATTTGACCTGCCTATTTTATTCTTGACCAACCTTATAACCTGCTAAAATTGCTTTGGAATTTTTAATATATTTTTATACTTTCTTATATCTCTTCAACCTGCTGAATAACTCCATTACTCTGACGCGACCTGCTGAGAGAACTATTGCATAGCTGTACATACATGTGCATAGGGCCTACATGTATGTACACATAGCCTACTGAGTAACATACAGCAGCCATCTGTTCTCAGAAGCCTGAATTTGCATTTTCAGGCTCATTTTAGACAATTTAACCGCGTACATGCACTGTGTTTTGCCCCTCATGCAAAAATATCTGCCGGCGTCCGTGAGTGCATCAGTAGCGGCGCCAGCCGCCAGAGGGCTAGGAGGGTGGCCAAGCGCCCCAAAAGGAGTCCATCCGTTTTGAACCAAATGACTAAAAAGGTCGTCTGAAATTTTGGCGAATGAAAATGGAAAATTTCCTCCGCGAGTTCAGCCCCAAAACTGAAATCCTGGCACCGCCACTGAAGTGCAATTGGCACATCAAGACACAATGCGCACAACCGGTTTAGCTATAGGATCTATAGCCATTCTAAGGGATGGGTAAATTACACAGTAACGTGTAATTGAGTTAAAGGCTTAAAGTGTGGCAGGACGGTCATGGACGGCGTCCTGGCACTTATTTTCAAATCTCTACATGCCGTCCTGCCACTTATTTGGCCAGCGTATAGGCCTACCTGGAAATGTAAGGGGCGTCCTGGCACTTCTTTTGGAAAGGTAAGGGCGTCCAGGCACTTATTTCTTACACTTTTAGCACTGATTGAATTACCAATTACCAATTACTAGAGAAAATGTATTTGAATTACAAATTACTGCCCATACCTGCAGGTATGGGCAGTAATCAAATACATTTTGTCTAGTAATGGCCATGGCTGTTTGCACCGTTTTTCGCAGAACAACACAGCTGGTCACGTGAGCAGAGACTAAATCGTTTTCTTCTATAATCGCTAGCAATCTTCCAACGGACCGTCGGCAGGGGCGGATACAGAAATTTTCGATGGGGGGGGGGGGCAAAATTCTTGGTTTTGGGTCTTAAAGAAATTTCCGCTGTGGTCCTTTACCGTAAAATCTTGGGTCTGAAAAATGTCCGTCGCCGTCGTAAAATCTGATGACCTTTTTTTAGTCATTTGGTCGAAATGTCGTGAAAAAATCATTTTCTCCGCCAAAATAGTTGATGACCTTTTTTAGTCATACTCTACTTTTTTTTATCCCTCTCACTCTCTGTCTTCTCTGTGATTTTTACCTACTGTAATGTTCAAAGCCTGTACGAACTCCATGGGGGAGGAGCCTACAAAACTGATGGGGGACACCATAGGCGTAGGGGACATTTCAACGTTGGGGGGGCAAAAATGAGATTTTTGCTCGAAAAATTTTTCGTCATCTGGCCGAAATCTTAAGAAAAATTACCTTTACGTTTGCCCGAAAATTCCGACGACCTTTTTTAGTCATCCGGCCAAAATCTTCTGAAATTTCCCATTACTTTTTGCCCGACGACCTTTTTTTGTTCGGGCAAGTCTGATTTTTCGGGCAAAAAGACCCGGAAAAATAAAAAAGTAAATTTTTTAAAAACTTTTTTTATTTTTCCGGGTCTGCTTGCCCGAAAAATCAGACTTGCCCGAAATTTGGGGGGGCATTTGCCCCCCCTGGACCCCCGTCTCCTACGCCTATGGGGGACACGTCCACTTCCCCACCTATAGATAGCTGGTGAGAATGAAAAAATGTCTACAGGGTGGCTCAAAAAAAATACCCCACCGGATAAAATGCAATATCTTCGCAACCCATTGACATTTTTCTACGAAAATTTCCCAATTTGTAGGGGAATGAATTTCTAACAATCCCTGAAAGTTTAACTTTAAAATTTTCATGTTTGCAAAAGTTACAGCTGTTTAAACTTTCAATTCCGTTTTTTCGAATTTCCGCGGAAAAGTTAGCGTCACTTGTAGATTTCCATGTCAAATGATATCACTTTCACCACGACCGCAGAAATCCGTTTTACAGTTTATCGTAAAGTATGATGGGAGTGTCCACTTCCTGCTTTAACTCGAGATCAAATTATTTTTGTGAAGCTCAGTATGGCCTTGTTGATCGAGTCCTACGGCAACTGATCCCACATTAGCAGAAAGACTTCCTTCAGTTAGCCAATGTTCTCCAACTTGGGATGAAATGTCTTGCATCGTTCCAGCATAGCTTCCCAGTCGTAATAAACAAAGGGGTTAAGGTCTGGCGAGTTTGATGGTCATTCACCTGTGCCAATAAATTTACTGCAGTTGATGGCAATAAGATAGCATCATCACAATCAACCCAGCCGTGCGAGCAAGCAGGCGCACCGTCCTGCTGGAAAATAAAACCAAATGTTAGAACATGCCTTCAGTGTTCAATGAGTCTGGGTAACAGAGTTCAACGGTAAGTTTGACATTAAGACTACTGAATGGGACGAAGTGCAGTCTTTCCTTGCAGTCGTAACACACGCCAGTAGATTTGACGCCGAAACCATGATGTGCTTTGCAGACTTTACCTTTGCGATTACCAAGCGAATTTCGTGAACATCGCGCTTTTTTCCGTCAGACCAAACGACCACTGTCTTCCTGCTTGCTCACACGTCAAGGTTAGTTATGATGACGCTACCTTATGAATGACCAACAAACTCAATATACCTTAACCCTCTTGATTATCACATATGTGGAGTTCTGCTAGACATTTCCTCCCAACTTGGAGAACATTGGCTGGCTGAAGGAAGTCTTGATGGTAATGTGGGATCAGTTGCCGGAGGAGTCGATCAACAAGCCAATACCGAGTTTCACAAAAAGATTTCGAGCTCGTATTAAAGCAGAGAATGTACACTCCCATCATACTTTACGATAAACTGTAAAACGAATTCCTGAGGTGGCAGTGAAAGGTGATATTATTTGACATGGAAATCAACAAATGACGTTAATTTTTCCGCGGAAATTCGAAAAAACCGAATTGAAAGTTTAAACAGCTGTAACTTTTGCAAACACGAAAATTTTAAATTGAAACTTTCAGGGATTGTTGGAAATTTATTCCCCTACAAATTGGGAAATTTTCGTAGAAAAATGTCAATGGGTTGCGAAGATATTGCATTTTATTCGGTGGGGTATTTTTTTGGAGCCACCCTGTACATGAAGGGGAACATAGCAGTCTATAAGTGAACAGAAAATGCATGAACAATAACTATTGACGTAAAGTTCTAAGATGAAACAGCTATAATAAACTGCGAATAGCCAATTCAGACAACCCATTAATTTTACTTAGACCCTTTGGTGGTTTTGTGGTTTAAAGCTAACCCAAACTTTTTTACTTTAAACCATAGACCCTACCCTGATGTGCACTTTTGCGTTTGTGCAACGATTTAGGCCTACTTTAGAGAAAGTACTTTTCCCTTGTAGACTATAGAAACTTTAAGTTATTCACCATTTCGAAATAGTTTTTTTCTTTTCCTTCGTGTGGCTTGTAGGAAAAATCTCGGCTTGGCATGCACGTGTCTGTTCGCCCATCTGAAGGCAAGAACCGAAGAAACGATACGCTTGCTGCAGCTATTACCGGCACGCGCCTTAGACACAAAGTTCGAAGCAGCCATGGCGAAATTCAAAACCATTTCCTTTACGTCCTCGAGCGTGTTGGAAACAACATAATATATTTATATAATAGGCCTATATATAATATATAGAGTCTATACTATGCAATATCTGCAAGATGTATACGATACATATGCGCATATTCAGATACATGTACCAGCAGATTTAGAAGACGAGGCGACTCGGATAATTGGCGAGGAGACTGATACAGAGAGCAGTCTATACAGCATACATACGTAATATATGTATATGTACGTATATATATATATAGACTATACATATATATATATATATATATACATATATATATATATATGTCTGGCGTTACATGCATCGCTTAATGCGCCACTAAGCTCCCGTATTGCTCAGATCCCAGATCGTCTTTCGGGAAGACGGGCCAATACGAGGTGTGGTTCTATTAGAATCAAGACGCGGACTTTTCCCGCGGATCTGTCGGCACCGGCATCGTCGGCGTCTCGGGCGAGCGGCGGCGGCGGGGGCCCCCGTCCGAGCGGCGCAATTAGCGATGGAACCCGACCACCCAGAGCTCTTAAACAGATACTAATTTGAAGTCGCTCGCTCTCATGTAACCGCAGACGATTTGCAAGAGGGTCTGTGACGCCGCGTCTCGTGGCGCCGTTTCTTCTTCTTCTTCTTCTTCTTCTTCTTCTTCCCGCGCTCCTCTCCCTCTCCTCATTCTCCCGTTCATCGTCCCTGTCTTTCGCTTCCTCGTCTTGCGTGTGCTCCTCAGCGTTGGCCTCTAGACTATCCATCCGCGCAGAAATCAAATTCTCTGGTCTTTGTGGATTTGCGCGTCACGCCGACGTCATCATGTTGGCCAGAGGATATGGAGTGACAGAGGAGGAGGAGGAGGAGGAGGAGGAGGAGGAGAATGAGGAGGAGTAGGAGGAGAACGAAGAGGAGAAGGATAAGGCTAAAGAGAACGAGGAGGAGAAGAATTAGGAGGAGAGCCCAGAGGAAATGGAAGAAGGCGAATTGACGATTATTATCTTACTTGTCGAAGATCCTTCTTTCTCGAAAGGCAGAGACAGAAAGACATGTAGAGAGAGATAAAGACAGATCAACATAATAATTAAATGCGTGTAATGAGACATAAGAGATTTCAAAGTATGCATCGATGCGCATGCGCGTGGGGGACCATACATGCAGACGCAGGTTTGTAAAAGGTTAAATAATAATATTATGTAGACAGACAAAGAGAGATACAGAGATACAGAGGGAAACGAACTTCGACTGTGTCTAAAGGAGCGACGTAAACAGGAAAGAAACAAAGAGATTGATGAGACTGTAGAAAGAGGGAGCCAGTCACCTAAAGAGGACGGACGAACAGACGGATGAAGTACAGAATGGCGACAATTATTAAGTTCTGATGGACTGAGTCCGAGGCGCACTGAGGCAGACAGACAGACAGACAGACAGACAGACAGACAGACAGAACTATCTGTAGAGATGAAGGAAGACCTCTGGAGAGTGAACGAAATGACGGAAAGGGCGTACGCGCACACCTGCACAGGTGTGACAGAAAGAGGAAGTAATACAGGTGCGAACACGCGCTGCAGCTTCATCGCTCTATCATCGAATAATAGGAATCATCGTCCATCAAACATGCGCTTCTTTCACCGAATAGTATAATATCTATAGGCGGTCTGTTCGTCGTTATTCACCGATGCTACAGCCTACAGCAAGCACTCCGCTCTGTGCATCCATCATCTCACCAGCATCATCATCCTGCAGGCTGCAGCGTCTGCAGCAGATCCAATGCAACGGCGATGCAACGGCGGATTCTGTCGTGAATGATGGCGTTCATGCGTTTCCTCCTTCCTTCAGCATCTTCTAATGGAATCCCAGGATGCACTGCGCCGACGGTCGTCTTGTCCCATTCCCGTTTCCATTCAGTCTTTATCTTCCATTTGTCTCTTCCGTTCACGTTTCTTTCCCAGTATGTTCAGGTGCTGCATTCAGCTTCAGCATTCAGTGCTTGCACAGAAGTTTTTCTAGGCGTGCATCTTCGTTTAGACGTATACCACTTAATTTTTTTTCTATTTTACCAATACTAACATTATTTTGTTTCTCAATTAAGACTGAGTTTTAATTCTGTTAGAGTCTGAGTAGTCCATGCAAGCTGCAATACAACAACTAGGGCCACTAGGCCTACTACGCCTTAGCATAGGCGTAGGAGACGGGGGGCAAATGCCCCCCCCCCCCCAATTCCGGGCAAGTGTGGTTTTTCGGGCAAGCAGTCCGGGAAAAGAAGAAAAAATGTATAAAGAAATTTCGGAATTTGGACCGGACGACTAAAAAAAAGGTCGTCAGATTTTTCGGGCAAAAGTTAAACTTTTGTCCCCCCCCCCTGAAATGTCTCCTACGCCTATGCGCCTTTGGCTACTAGTAGCTGAAAGGAGCGCATTTTTTATCATCTTTTCGTCCAAGTTTCCGATCAATGCTTCCAGCAGTGGCCTCAACTCTGCAGTTTTAGCCCTAACAGGTCTGTATATAATATTATTAGCTTCGCTCAGGCAAAAAATAATCAATTATTTAAAAGTCTGACTATATTTTTACTTCCGATCAAGCGCCGATGAATAGGCCTATATATGTACATGGGCGGAGACTTAGGGGAGGACAGGGGCGGTCCCACTCAATAATTACAAGTATTAGACGTTAGGACAACGCAATAATCGGTTGCAGGTTCAATGCAGCCTCTGCTTCATTCACTGACTTTGTATTCGCTAGGTGACACGAGATATGCCCATACCACGACAAATCGCCCCTAATCATCAAAACTGTCATAATAATCTATGATGTATAGGCCTATGTAGGCACATGAGCAAAGTTTATCAGGGGCTAGGGGCTAATCCTTCATTGCAAATCACTCGAAAACCGTGTGTGCTCTTGGGTATCCAGCCCAGTAATCACGATTTTGTGGCGGTGCTCTAAAAGTCACCCTAAGTTTCCATCCAAAATCACTCGATAACCGTCCATTGTTCGAATTACATAGCATTCAAATCGTAAGCTTATAACCTGTTGCTGTTTACTTTCACTTGTATTTGGGGAAACCCTGTCAGTGGGACAGTAGTCCCTTAAGGGTTCTCTTCTTTTGCTTTTTGTTAGTTTCTATATACACTATTATTATGTAATAAAGATTTTTGTCAACTGTAACTTTGAGCAATAAAAACTGTGGTTATGGTTAGCCTAGGCCTAGGCTATAGGCCTATATGAGCTCCCAACATTAAATTTGATCATTATCAACGTAGTCCACTTTAATGGTGATTCCATGCACGCTATCTAGAAGGTTGTTTTACACGTAAATGAACTTTAAATGTTTTTTTACCAAAAAACCTTCTGATTATTATTGAATTTATTGTAGTAGGCTACAGTCGTGTTCTTTATCGGGATGCCCCAGAAACCATTGCGACTGCGGTTGTCAGCTGAATCTTGACGCATGAGTTCTCACAATGAATATATCTATGGTGCCCGCCCTCCGTTGAGTTCCCTCTTTTGATTGACGTCTGCAGAATGGCTAAGTCTGCGACAGCGACTTCCGGCTGACACGCGGACCATAAACAAGAGACTGGTCCACGAAAATAACGGATTTAACTAAAACGTGTGTCCTGTAGGTCAGTTGGTCATCGAAGAAGAAGCGACATGTTGCCTTTACACGCACATGACAAACCGTATAAGGCAGGATGGAGAATAAAGGAAAAAGTGTCCGGCTGGATGCGGTATGTTTCGCCCAATGCTGCGCTGCATATGGTATAAAAATTCACGTGTGAACTTGTGTGTGTCGTGAAGTGATACTTATAAAAATGCAGAACGTGAGGGATATGTTGGGTCAACTTAATTACGAACTGCTTTTAATCATTTAATACGTATGGATCGATTAGACGCGCTAACATGTCGGCTTGATACCAGTTTGAGTACCGGGTTATAACCACAGTATAAATAACAAATTTATATTGTTTTATAACTACATGTACATGTATGTTCCACCTGTACCTCTCGGGTACTTCAAGTTTAAAACAATGCTTCCTAGACTTCGGAAAACAAACAATATAAATTTATTGATATGATATTCATAATAATTATTTTCTATGCTTAGCAGCTAATTTATTAATTACTAATACACGTAAATTCTCAATATTGCTTAAGGACTCCAGGTATGAAGTAGTTTACCCCCATAACATTCGAATTGCATTAGGTCTCACCAACTTTAAAATGTGTAATTCGTGCATACATGTTGAATAAAGAGAAATTCATTCACATCCTGTATTACATCTTTTTCAACTCATACTTGAACATTGGACAGCTATGGCCATTGGCCAAGCATTCAGAAAGATTTCTTAGTTTTGTTTTCTGCTGCAAGTCTTTCAAAGAGAATCGTGACATTTCTTTTTCATATTTTATAGGTTGATTTTTTCCGACCAGAATTCACGGAATCTCTTTCTCTTTCTGCTGCTGAACCTCAGTATGGCCTTCGTTGAGCTGGCGTATGGAGTCTGGACCAACAGGTAATCTGTGAACTTTTGAAAATTTGACACACCTGTACATATGTCCCTCTGTCTTGTGCCTGTTGAGCATTTAACCAGCTCCTCAGCTACTCTGGACATTTTGTCAAGCGTCTTTGACTAGAATCAATAAGTTATATTGATTATTATATTATGAGACTTTGTATTTACCATACATGATTCATAAGTCTTGTGAGTTGAACCACTTACAATGATTGCTGCAAGTCGTGACAGCCGACAAAAACTCGCTTTGTAATAAAACTTTGTTTTTTGAAACAAGCGCTCTTTCTAGCATTTAACTTGACATTTTGCTTGAATCAGTATATAAATTCTGCTGATAAATGGTTAGACGCTCCTCCATTTGGAAACACAACCAAGGCATAGCACCACTTATATAATTTTTAACCACAAAAATATTTTACTGGTAAGGTTTTACATCACTAGATCACAACTGATTAAACTAAAGTGTTGTCTGATCACTATGTGCACAATGTGTACATGAATAATGCATGAGATATGCGATGACATAGTAATTGCTTACTTGTTGCTTGCATCTGTCAGAAGTGCCATATCTTGTGAGGCAGTCTTGTGATCAAGTTTAATTTTTATGATCAGAAATTATATGGCCTTTTGTGACACCTAAAATTTCTTGTTTCACTGAGTATGTAGGTATGAAAATCCCAGATAGAAGCAGGTGAAATTCATCACTGTAAAATTACAGTGATGAATATTGCTTTGTGTATGCATTACAAAAGTAATCAAGTAATTATGTAATGGTTTATGGCAATGGAACATTACCGTAAAAGACATGAAGAGTGCATGGACACAGGATCACTTCCTGCCATCCATTCAAGGAGGAACTCAGCCTTCCATTTGGCAGATGGCATTGATAAAATGAACAGTTGATGGATGCCTTGCATGGCTTCCAGACAATTATATTCAACTCCAGTAATAACCTATGATCATCCGTTTATTCTGCGAATTGTAATCACAATTTTGTTTAAAGTTAAGTGAAGATTATTATTAAGATTATTGTTTATGTTTTCATGTATTTTCAGTTTGGGTTTGATATCCGATTCGTTCCATATGTTTTTCGACTGCACAGCGCTTCTCGCTGGGTTAGCTGCTTCTCTCATTTCACGATGGCGTCCAAATGACAAGTATCCTTACGGGTAAGTTCCAGCTGATCACTCAACTGAAAATTGTGAATTTATGACTGATGACTTGTGGAATGATGACTGATTTGTCTTTTGTCAACGTAACACTAGTTCCACAAAAAGGTTTTATTTTAAACTTTACTGTGAATGGAGTTACGCTGACTTTATGTGATGACTTGATGTTGCTTGGTAGTGTAGTGATTAGTGTCCTAGGCCATCTTTCAAGAGGCTGGGGTTCAAATCCTTGCCAGAGGCAGCGATGTGGTTCAGGGTTTCTGCTCCACTTTTTACTGCCTAGCCAGCTCAGCTATAATAACGGGTGCACTGACAGGAAGCTGAGATGGTGAGAGAGAGAGAGCACTGGCCAATGGCCATGCTCATATGATAAAGCGGTGGTGTAGTTTTGAGTTCGGTGCCTTAGAGCCAGATGGTTGCAGATTCGAATCCTCCAAGCCGCCACGTAGGGACCTTGAGCAAGTCCTTCACTTGCAAAATTTTGCTTGGGCATTTCGGCATGAAACTCCAATGCAGTGTCCATGTTGTTGTCGGGAGCGCCTCTGAGTAGATAGCTTGAAGGGACACTACAGCAAATGTGAAAAATAAATAATTAAATAATGCTACAGAAATGAAGTTGGTGACACTTCATACCCGTGTAGGGACCTTGAAGGCTGCCTTCAAGGCTACTGAAAGGATTGTTCTTCTTTTCCCTTTTGTGACTTTATGGCATGTTGTTATATTTTAGATACGTGAGAGCGGAAGTGTTGGCAGGATTCGTCAATGGTCTCTTCCTTTTGTTCATCGCCTTCTTCATCTTTTCGGAGGCTGTTGAGGTGAGTTTTTCATAGGATGTGGTTTATTGTTAAGGGAAGCATTCAGTGTCTGTTGCACGTCTATGGTCTAATCATGGAATATTTGCTATAGGAACCGATAGAAATCAGTTTATTCCGTGCTGAAAAATGAAGGAGTTTATACCATCAACATTTAATTATTTCAGCTAAAAAAGCTGTCTGTACCTACACTGGATAAAAGGAGCTACCCAAATTTGAAATGATTTTTATGTACCTATGTATTCTTCTTTTTCTAGTGTATAGAGTTCGTGCTCAGCCTGTTACCAGCTTTAAATTGTCAATGACATAAATATCACAGCTATTTGTGCACCGTGTCTGGCGCTGTGTCACAGCTCTGTATGAAAAGGATCAGTGGCGGCGTGTTTTCATAAGATGGTGTTATGAGGCACTGTACCAGCACTGGTCTTTCAGAAATTGGTTAGGTGCAGATCAGAGCTGTTAATTCGTGGTTTAGTCACTGCTCCCACTTGTGGGGTGCGGTGGTGTAGTGGTGGCGTTGTTGCCTTGGACCCGGAAGGTTCGAGGTTCGAATCCACCTCACCGTGTAAGGACCTTGGACAAGTCCTTCACTCACAATTGCTCAGCGCTTCGGCGTGAAACTCCGATGCAGTGCCCGCTCTGCATTCGGGAGCGCCTCTGAGCAGAGAGCTTGAAGGGGCTCTATAACAAGTGCACATACAAACAAACACTTATCGAAGTATCTAGCTGTCAGGTCTTCACTCATCAGATATATCTTAGGCAATGAGGCTGAGTGTCTAAGATACCTGCAGATACTATCGCCATAGAATGGTAAACCATGTTTGCAAAGATTTTTCCCAGTGACCTACATTGCCACCCTGCTTTCTATGCTGGGTAAACCCATGTTTGCAAAGATTTTTTCACCAACGTTGTGGTGCCACCTTCATTTCTATGCTAGGTAATCCCATGTTTGCAAAGCTTTTCTTCACCAACCTTGTAGTGCCACGCTGCTCCTTTCTATGAGATGGCATGGTACTACTTGGTCCATGCATGACAGTTTGGTTGTATGTAACATTCCTCAGATAATGCTCATTTGTGCATGGATATTGGAGAGGGACGTCAACCAGTCGCATGTGGGCCGAGCAACATTAATTTTTGGAGACAACACTCTGCCACTAGACAGCACAGAGAGCACCTTTTTTGAGTGCTGATGTTCTTCTTAATGCCTGGCCTTGACGATGTTCTTAATGTCTGTTCAAACAAGCAGCACATTTGCTCAGCAGGGCGTGTTTTTTTAAGGGCTCATCTTAACTGCAAAGTCTTCAGTCTTCTTGAGGTTGTAGCACTTGGAATGTGAGTGAACTGCAAATCTTGATCACAAGTACCTTGTTCAGACCAGGGCCTGCCATTTACAGAGCATGACCATTTACCTTACATAAACCCTTGACATTTAAGTTGAAGAGTTCTCAACGCTGTTCTTATGACTTTAAATACCGGTAAGTGAACGGATGGTGACACATTGGGACTTGGCGTCATTGCTGTTTATGGTATGGTGACTGGGTCCTTGAGAATTAAACTCGTTGATTGAATCATTAGCTTCACTGGTCTCAGTTGGGTGATGATGCGGAGCGCAATTGGGTACGCTGTCGATTGCCCCATTTCTATTTACCCGCATATATGTGGTTTATGACACTGCATCTGCATAGAGTGTTATACCAAATGTGCATTAGGGTGGTCCAAAAACTTAGATTTAGAAAATTCCATTTCCACAAGACTGTCCTTGTAAAATGCTACATAAATGGGAATTGTGTGATGAATGTTTAAGTTAAGTTAAGAATATGTACATTGTATGAGTTATCGCTTTTTGTGTATTAAAATGAAAAATCCAGCAATTAATGAGTTGCTTTTGATAATTTTTAATTACACAATTGCGTCCATGTTTAATTGTTTATTTTAATTTATTTACTAAAGGTAGCAAGATGTGAGCAATAATAAAATTTGATGTGAATTGTAACAGAGTGGAGAATGTTTGTCAGCAAGCGGTGCTGGGTTCATTCATTCATTCATTTCAGGCATTTATATAGCGCCTCTTCAAGAATATCTACTCAGAAGCGCTCCCGACCCAACCACGGCTAAAGAGAACAGTCTTAAGAGCAGAGTAGAACGTAGTCTCGAAGGCTCGAGGTATTAGACGTAGTTCCACAGGGAGCCCATTCCAGGTTGCAGGGCCAACAACAGAAAAGGCACGGCGCTGCGCAATAGAAGTGCGTGACCGGGGGACAAGAAGCTCAGCCTGCTTAGAAGAGCGAAGAGAGCCACGGCGCTGGACGCTCAGGGTGGAGCAACAGAGCTCCTGTAAATAGACAGGGGCCACACCCGCGAGACAGCGCCAGACCAAGGAAGATATTCGGTATGTGACCCTTTGTGAGAAAGGGAGCCAGTGCAAGACATCCCGCATATAGTCAGTGACATGGCCGAATTTTGGGATGCGACCGACAAGGCGTGCCGCAGAGCGCAAGACCCGATCCAAGCACCCAACCCGAGTCACCGGCAGACCCACATAGAGGGCGCTGCAATAGTCTAAACGTGAGACAACGAAAGAGTGGATAAGCGTCAAGGCAGCGCTGAAAGTTAAGGAGCGGAGCACCACTCTAAGCTGACGCAATTGGTAATAGCAGCTGCGGCATAGCAAGTTGATATGCCGCGTGAAAGTAAGCTCTTGGTCTAAAGTGACACCAAGGTCCCGGACAGAGGAAGAGAAGGTGAACTGAGGGAATTCCTGGGCAAGAACTTCCAGGTCAATTTTGGCGAGTTGTTGGCGTGTGCCAAACCAGATAAATTGGGTTTTAGAGGAGTTGAGTCGCAGGCGATTGGATGACATCCAGGCTTCCAGAGCCTCCATTGCTCGGCTCATGACTCGAACACTGGAAGTGGCTGCCAGCGCAGAACAGTGCAGATACGCTTGCAGGTCATCCGCGTAGGATTGGCTAAGGACAGAAGAAGCAGCAAGAAGAGAACCAAGATCAGCTGTATAAATAATATACAAAAGTGGGCCCAGGACAGAACCCTGGGGCAGGCCAAATGGGGCAGGAACCCATGGAGTTCTGGCAGACCCGTAGACCACAGAGAAGGAACGGTCGTGGAGAAAGGAACCAAGCCAGTCGAGAAAGTTTCCAGAAAGACCAAACGAGGTTGATAAGCGCTTATGAAGTATATGATGATCCACAGTATCGAAAGCCGCACTTACATCAAATAGTGCTAAAAGGGTGACCTGGGATCTATCGATTGCCCCATAGATATCAGAAAGGAGGCGAACTAAGAGGGTTTCCGTGGAGTGGCCCTTACGGAACCCTGATTGAAAAATAGGGAGTAAATTGTTTACATCAAGATATGCAGTTAGTTGAGAAGCAACAATCTTCTCAATTAATTTAGAAATGAAAGACACGTTAGCAATTGGCCTAAAGTTGGAAGGATCAGACAAGTCCAGTCCTTCACGCTTCGGAACTGGAACAAGGATGGACTTCTTCTGCGACGAAGGAAGAACTCCCTCTTGAAGAGAGCGGTTGCAGAGGACAGTCAGGAAAGGAAGGAAGACGTCGATGAACTCTTGCAGAAGGAATAATGGAAGAGGATCGAGGTCGCAGGTTTTAGGAGCTGAAGCTAAGATCATTCGCTTTATAGTAGTAGTAGAGCGGATTGGAACGAAAATGTGAAGGAATTGTGCATTTTGTGATACAAGCATGAAATTCGGTACATACCACGAAAATGTCATGAGAAAAAGATTTGGCTATAGGGCCATCGCAGATTTGGCCCCTGGCCCCAATGGCAGCCATTTTTCAAAATGGCCGACCGGTTTACAGATTTTAAATTATCTCAGCTACCAGTGCGCTTAGAATCGTCATCTTGGTGTCTAAACATACGTAGTTAAGGGCGAGGATTCCAACAGAGCCATTAAAAATATTCCCCACGGTCCCAATGGCGGCCATTTTCCAAAATGGCCGACCAAAATACTGATTTTTCAATATCTCAGCTTCCAGTACACTTATAATCGTCATCTTGGTGTCTAAACATACATAGTTAAGAGCGCGAATTTCAACAGAGCCATTACAAATGTTTCCCATGGTCCCAATGGCGGCCATTTTCCAAAATGGCCGACATAAAAAATGATATTTCAATATCTCAGCTTCCAGTACACTTTGAATCGTCATCTTGGTGTCTAAATATACATAGTTAAGGGCGAGGATTCCAACAGAGCCATGGAAAAAGTTCACCTGGACTTCAATGGCGGCCATTTTCTAAAATGGCCGACCTAAAAAAGGATTTTCAGTATCTCAGCTTTGAGTTCACATAGAATTGTCATCTTGGTGTCTAAACATACATAGTTTGGGGCGAGGATTCCAACAGTGCCATTGCAAATGTTCCCCACGGTCCCAATGGCGGCCATTTTCCAAAATGGCCGACCTAAAAAATTATTTTTCAATAACTCAGCTTCCAGTACACTTATAATCGTCATCTTGGTGTCTAGACATACATAGTTTGGGGCGAGGATTCCAACAGAGCCATTGCAAATGTTCCACATGGCTTCAATGGCTGCCATTTTTCATAATGTCATCTTGGTGTCTAATCTATGTCATTTATTGCATTATACTATTTTTGAAACTTTTGATTGTGTTCATGTTCATTTGGCAATAAACAAGTTTTAGAAAATATGCAATTCAAGATATTACTGATGCTCTCGTAAATGTGCATTGTGACATATTTAATTATACAACTATACATAGTTATGGGAGCCTTTATCCAGACAGAGGACTGAACACAGAATTATACAACATCATAAACGTCATTCCCGGTCGCATAGGCCTCTACAGAGACAGAGACCAGAACACTGTAGAGACGCTTTAACACATTTGCATTGTCCCCTACATCCCTTCTCACAGCCACATCTGAGTAGTTCACGACAGGCACGAGACGCTTCGGGAAGCGTTGTCCACTTCACTTCCCAGCCACCTTCAATCGTTTGCAGCCACCCCCATTGACCAGGACATGGCAGTTCAGGAGCAGCTATCAACATCTGTTTCCAAACGTGACCTGCTTGGTAGGCAGCTCTCTTTGTGTGCTCCACCAGAGCAGCTTGAGTTGGATGGATACCATGCATGGGTCTGTCTTTCTGTGAGAACAGCTGCTTCCTTGCCTCATTGACCTTCTCCTCGCCACTAGCACGGTCGGTCGTACAAAAGAACCACAAAGCGCTCAATTATATCGAGTTGATCATAAACAGAGCTGGGAGTTGATGCTAAAGTGCAGAAGGCTGGCGTGACGTCGCCGAATGTCTTCCAAATGTCCCAGACAGTTTTTTTTCCA
The DNA here is from genome assembly GCA_945859605.1 of Lumbricus rubellus. Lineage (NCBI taxonomy): Eukaryota > Metazoa > Annelida > Clitellata > Crassiclitellata > Lumbricidae > Lumbricus > Lumbricus rubellus. The sequence goes on along the minus strand of OX243815.1, from coordinate 28,456,622 downwards.
CGGCCAGCAAATGATGATACTGTGTCACATCCGCTGAATGCGTGTAGGAAGGGCAAGGCCATACACTTTTCTGGACCGAGGGCACGCGCCATCTCATGGGTTGGTAGATATCTGAAGCTTTTACCTGAGGCAAAACCAACCCACAGTTCATCAATGCTCAGCTGCTGAACTGCTGCTATTGCCAACACCAACACGTCAGAGTCAACGGTGCGTATCATCACCTTACGATAACCATGTTTAGTGGCATCGGAGACATGCAGAAAAATCCTTGTATCAGCTTCCTCCTGAGTACATGGAGCAAGTCCAGTTGTGTCTCTTTGACGAGTACAGAGCACATCCTCGTGGTAAGTGACTATGATCTGTTTTCCTGTTTCTATTTCTAGTTTTGCTATTTGCAGACTCAAGAAAGAAAACAACTCTGACTTGTTTTTGTCGTTCCTCAGGAATTCCTGCCAGTTTCTGGGTAGAGCATTAGAAGATTCCACGCGCCTTCGACTTCCCTTACCCCTCACACTGCGTGTGTATGTCTTCAGGCTGCCACGCACATATTCATCCCATACAACATCTACTCTATGCACATGCTCCAGCTGTCTTGTGACGTATGGCAAGAAAATATGGGAGGCATAATCCGAAAAGGTGCATGCAGTGCCAGGTTTCAGCATGTTGACTATGACGGCTCCATCCAGTATAACAGCGTCAACAAATGGAACACCCAATGAATGGCCTGGTTGGATATCTGCCGTGGCCTCATTTGTTGAAGTAGGAATCAGTTCTTCCAGACAACTCACAATGTCTGACTTAGTTCCTAGCCGTAATTTGCCCATATTCGAGAGTGATGGTGGACACGCCTGGTTCTCGTGAGCAAAAAATTCGTCCAGGTCTCCTTCACGTGTCTGACAGGAAATGTACAACCTGGAGAACAGTGAACAGTCCTTCTTCACAGATGACAAATGTTCTTTTGCTCGCGACTTGTCGCGTACAAGTGGACGACTGAAGAGAGGGAAATTATTTCTTTTTATTGGATCACTGACAGGTCGCGTTTGGTTAATGAGACGTTCCTTGATGAATGTTTCGTACTGTTCTTGTCCAGTTTTCTCGAGGATGCATATGGTCTTTATCACTGCTTGATCAGCCAGATCTCTTGTATTCAGTACAAGTAGGTCATTGCTGTCGTCAATAAATGGGTTTCCCATCTCTTCGATAACATTGCTGAGGGCCTTAACCTGATTGAAAAACTTTACCTGTGTGCTTCTTGTCTGCTCATGTTGGCGAACCTCAGACTCCGCATCCGTTTTCCTTATCGATTCCTGGAACTCTTCGATTAAACGGGCCATCTCTGGTCCAGACACCATCCATCGACGTAGGGCTTGCGGGTTCTGCGTGAGGCCTATAGCACCTCCGTCATCCTTTACATAAGCGTTGTTCTGCTCGTGAGCTTGGTCGATTGCAATGTTGGAGAATGCACGCCCTGTCTTCTTTACTGTAAAGTGACCACGCAGAAATTCCTGGAATACAGCAGGATGCTTCTCTGATAACACGATCATGTCACGGAGGTGGATTGATATCCATCTAGCGTAATGCGTGTGGTCAAGTGAGAAGAACCAGGGCACGAGCTGCGTCAGCGAATCTATGTAAAGTTCAAAATCACCCTCTCTCAGAAGCCATGTGGAACATTTGCAATGGCTCTGTTGGAATCCTCGCCCCAAACTATGTATGTCTAGACACCAAGATGACGATTATAAGTGTACTGGAAGCTGAGTTATTGAAAAATAATTTTTTAGGTCGGCCATTTTGGAAAATGGCCGCCATTGGGACCGTGGGGAACATTTGCAATGGCACTGTTGGAATCCTCGCCCCAAACTATGTATGTTTAGACACCAAGATGACAATTCTATGTGAACTCAAAGCTGAGATACTGAAAATCCTTTTTTAGGTCGGCCATTTTAGAAAATGGCCGCCATTGAAGTCCAGGTGAACTTTTTCCATGGCTCTGTTGGAATCCTCGCCCTTAACTATGTATATTTAGACACCAAGATGACGATTCAAAGTGTACTGGAAGCTGAGATATTGAAATATCATTTTTTATGTCGGCCATTTTGGAAAATGGCCGCCATTGGGACCATGGGGAACATTTGTAATGGCTCTGTTGAAATTCGCGCCCTTAACTATGTATGTTTAGACACCAAGATGACGATTATAAGTGTACTGGAAGCTGAGATATTGAAAAATCAGTATTTTGGTCGGCCATTTTGGAAAATGGCCGCCATTGGGACCCTGGGGAATATTTTTAACGGCTCTGTTGGAATCCTCGCCCTTAACTACGTATGTTTAGACACCAAGATGACGATTCTAAGCGCACTGGTAGCTGAGATAATTTAAAATCTGTAAACCGGTCGGCCATTTTGTAAAATGGCTGCCATTGGGGCCAGGGGTCAAATCTGCGATGGCCCTATAGCCAAATCTTTTTCTCATGACCATTTCGTGGTACGTACCAAATTTCATGCTTGTATCACAAAGTTCACAATTTTTTACCAATCCGCTCTACTATAGCTCCTCGCTGGTTATCGGAGTAAGAGCTGAGAGAGAGCATTCCGTAGTAGGAAACTCTGGCGGAGGAGATCCAGCCGTCCCTTCACGAACCGACCTGACTTTCGAGGTGAAGACGTCCAAGTATTCACCACTTTAAGTTAAGTAGAAATAATAAAATGATCGGCTCCTGCACTCAGATGGAGAGAGCATGTATATTTTTTGTTTGTATGAGCACTTGTTATAGCACCCCTTCAAGCTCTCACTACTCAGAGGCGCTCCCGAATGCAGAGTGGACACTGCATCGGAGTTTCACGCCAAAGCGCTGAGCAATTGTGAGTGAAGGACTTGCCCAAGGTCCTTACGCGGCGAGGTGGATTCGAACCTCGAATCTTCCGGCTCCAAGGCAACGACGCCACCACTGTATAATGTATAAATTATAATGCCTAATGTTAAAATCGTTAAACGTGGTGTCTTTGTGATACCTATTTCGAGTGCAATTGTTTTTTCAGAGGTCCGTGGAGCCTCCAGAGGTTCACCACGAGCGTTTGTTTCTTGTGTCGTTTATGGGATTCTTAGTCAATCTGGTTGGCATCTTTGCATTCCAACATTTTGGCGCACATCATGGCCATTCTCACGGCGGTGGACATGGTCATTCGCACAGCTCTGGCCATGGTCATTCACATTCTGGAGGTCACGGTACAGTTGGACTTCTGCCAAACTCACCTTTGTTGATTTTGCTAGTAATTAATGGATATTAATGAACATGGATATTATACAGTATCGGTGTAAGGAGACTGGTGGTTATTATTATCATAATGAAAATGCCAGCGTAAGCAAAAGAAATGTTACAGTTTCTACTGAATGTAAGAAAATGAAAAATATTATAGTTCCTGTTGAATCAGTCACCTGGCCTAATAATATGAATTTTGATCGGTTGTTGTAGTGTATTCTACATCAACTGTGCCTGAAACTGAGCATTGTTAATTTATTGTTTTTTCTGGTTCATGCTTAAGAGTCCCATGGTAAAATACTAAATTTGACCTGAAATTAGTTTTTGATGTTTGAAGCTTAAATGAAGTTGTTGAAACAGTGCATTTGAAATTAAGGAATGTAGCTTGTCGTTAAATATGATATTAAGGCCAGATGTCATTGACTGACTGACTCACTTACTTTCAAAGTAAGGATGGTTTGCTCTGAAAATTGTTGATTTCAACTGGCATGATGCATTTATATCTGAAATAAATGTGCATTTTAAAAGTTTTTACTTCTATATTCAAAATTAATATGAGTTTTTAAGTTTAGTTTTTGTTGTTGTTGTCAGGTCACAGCCACGCGAAGAGTTCAGGCCATGGCCACTCACATGCGCATGATTCTGGTTAGTACAATTAAACGGTTTTACCATCATTTCTTTGATTTCTATCAACAACAGTTTTACCTGCAGCCAGTGATAATAATGCTCAACATGTGCAGGTTATGTTTCAAACGAGTCATCTGTTTACATATCTTAGAATCATATCGATTACGTAACTAAGTAAATGATCTTTGTTAGCGCGAGACAAGAGATAAGCACTTATGCTTTTCAACGACTATGCCTGCAGTGTTGAAAGTAACACAATAGCATATTACTCAGAAAACAAAACAGAAATTAAGTCAATGAAATAAATTGTAAACATTTGAGCTATATAACTTTAGTCAAAATCTGAAGAACATAGACATGAATGTCTACAAATGGAAACAAGTTAGATCTTGGAACAAGTATTAGTACTTGCATGACCCCAATATTAATATCTGTACAGTGAGTGAATTGTGAAGGATTTCTGATGCAGTTAGTGTGTTGAACTGAACCGGGAGTGAAAGGTTATTTCTATTATGGTGGATGAATTTGCAGGTCACAGTCATGGTTCGGAAGTGGAACAGCGACTCATCGACCATGGCGACCATTCGCATCACGAAGATGGTGACGATGATCATCATCATGATGATGGTGAAAGCAATGATAAGAAAGCCAATGGCAGTCAGAGTAAAATTATGCAAGGTGACTATAATTATTATCTTTGTTTGTGTGGTGAACCTGATGTGTTTAATTGCGAGAGATGTATGTATGTATATGAACATTTATATAGCACCTTACAATAGTTACAATAGCCTTAGTTACCGTGGTAGGCTGGCTTGGGTGAGAGGAGTCTGACTCTTACACAGAGTCTGTAAAGTAATTGCTATCAATGGAAGTCGTAGATAAAATCTCTGGAGCTATGGAGGAATGTAGCTGCTCGTTGGACGTTTTCTTCGACTTGTCAAAAGCTTTTGACAGTGACAACATCTTATTTGCTAGTCTACATCTCTGTGGTATATACGTGGGATGGCTTTGGACTGGTTTGAGTCCTATTTCAAGATTGATACCAACAGATCTGTTATGTAGGGTTTCTTTCTAGCCTAGCACTCATACTTTGTGGCATTCCACGTGGTTCAAACTTAGGTCCTCTGTTATTTCTTGTCTATAATAAATGAAATACACGCTTTTTTCCCATTTTGCAACTGTTGCACAGCGTTGCTATTTGCAAATGATAGCCTGGCTTCTGTACGTGGCTAGAATTATGTTGATCTCTTTCAAATTATGAACTTTGGAGCTATGCAAATTATCTTATATAAAAAAAGAAACCGTGTTTTATTTCAAATTCAGCAGACGTGCATTTTTCGTCATACAAACGCAACTAAATACGAGCTTTCAAGCAATGTACTATACTCGGTTAAAGGCATACAACTGCATATCTTACTATAATTTAGTGACTCAACGAGACTGGTTATGAAATATGTGACTCATTCATTATCGTAACTCATTGTTTGTTGCCTTGTGTTGTTTTCAGGTGTATTCCTTCACATCTTGGCCGATACGCTTGGAAGTGTTGGCGTGATCATATCATCCGCTCTTATCCACATGTTTGGATGGATGATCGCCGACCCAATCTGTTCAATGTTCATTGCCGTTCTCATTGCGATCAGGTGCGATCACTCGTGGTGTTGCAGTTAATTTAATTTTAACCCTTTAATGCCAGAAGGTATAGGATTTCCCATACCATTTACTACCATCTCGGCATTAAAAGGTTAAGTATGACTATAATTAATTTGCAGTTGGAGGCGTGAGAATCAGTTGCCATCTTTTGTTATCTGCGGTTGTTCATGTTGTTGCTGAATGACTCCAGTTAAATGTGAATGTAAGAAATACACTATGATTGCTCATTTTTCAGTTTTGTCTTATTTTGAGGCAGTTGAGCTTAGAATTGTGGATATGAAGGAAGCCGGGCTGAATACATATGTTATTTACAACTACTGTATACGAGTTGTGGGCTTAGGTGAAATGCTACGAAGAGGTGGAGCACACTCTGTGACATAGGATTTCAGATTAGACTTAAGTAGTCTGGTTATTTGAATTCGTTATTTGTGATAGAGGAGAACAAGCGAATTATTTGAAAAATTGCTTATACGAATTTTTTAAAAATTGATAAATTAAAGCTAGCAACTGATGAGTCCTAAGAATTTATGAAAATTAAAACATGCATAAACCATAATCTAATCTGATTTGGAAATTCTATACTACCACTTTGATCATCAACTATGGGTCAATCTGTAACGTCTTTTTCTTATATCAAACTTACATTCCAAAATCAAGCCCTTGTTAACTTGACTGGTCAATGCACATGGTCATATTTTGAGACACTTGTCTAATCACAACATTTGCCATCCCGTTGATTTTGAGTGTGTTGCAACTGTTTGTTATTCATACTGTGCATCGTGCCTCTTTGTTCTTAATTTTACTTTTTTGGCACTTTTCTTTTTGTGCAGTACGATTCCGTTGCTTGGTGACTCGCTGAGCGTTCTCATGCAGAGGCAGCCGAAAGAACTCGACAACGTTCTTCCCGGATGTTATCAAAGAGTAAGGGATCTTGGATTTGAATTGATCTTCCTGTATCCCTATCTGTTCTTATTTAAATTGCTAACCTGTAGTCCGATGTTTTGTGCGTGTGGTAGCATCACTTTAGAAGATAAGAGTGTGTTCAAACTGTTCATGTTACACATATAGCATTCATACTGCTCAGCTATATTCATTAATGTAGTTGAATATGATTTATTCCCAATGGTCAGTTGTTTCATTAATGACAATTGCATTATCATTGACCAATCCGTCTTCAAGCTCAGTAACAATAACAGTTATTTATTGTATTGTGAACTTCAGGTTAGTCAATTGGAAGGAGTGTACAGCGTACAGGAGCCTCACTTTTGGACGCTCTGTAGTGATGTCTATATTGGTTCAGTCAAGCTGGAAGTCGCCCCTAAAGCTGATACTAAGTACATCCTTAGTCAAACACACAACATCTTCACTGCTGTGAGTATCAATTTTCTCTTCTAGATAGGTTTTTTAAAAATTTGATATGTTTATATTACAGTTTAAATACTTTTACGCACTGCCGGTTTACTCATGACACCGCAAATATGAAGTTATGTTGTTATTGTTGTTGCAATGGTATCTAGAATAATAGTCTGGGCCATATGCATGGTCTTGTTAGCATCAGGTTTAGCAAATGAAGGGCCTAGAATGCAATTTGTATTGTTTAGGAAGTTTTATATAGCACCTCTTCAAGTTAGGCTACTCAGAAGCGCTCCTGGCCCAACCACGGCTAAATAGGACATAACTTTTTGAGATTCTTCGGGAACAGAGTCGAGTGGCCCTGGACACGAAACACAGTGCAACAGGGAGCCAGTCCAGGTTGTAGGACCAGTGACCGAGAATTAGCAGTGCTGTTGGATGTCATAGGTTTTATTAGAGATTCAATATATAAATGTGTATCCAATCGTGTGGTGTTAAATTACATCGATTGTTGTTATTATTATTTTCTCTCTGTTAGGCTGGTGTTCGACAGCTTTACGTGCAGATAGACGCTTCAGCCATCTGATTGGCTGGCAGGACTCTGTAACAGCTGGCCGTCAGACTATCATTTATTCTAGTGTTAAGTATTCTGTGGATGAAGAATTATTTCTTGTTTCGTCACCGTATTTTGGGAAATGTCAGGATATTATACGCATGGCAGTGTCTGTCTGTCTGTCTGTCTGTCTGTCTGTCTGTCTGTCTGTCTGCTCTTCCAATGTGCAACGTTTCATTTTCCTGATTTCCAGACCGTGATTGTCTAAATAGGAATCTTCATTTTTACCAATATTTATTTATTACCAGTTACAGTAAATCTGAAATTCGACGAAGAAGACTTTGCATTTCTAACCAACAGTGGTTGTCTCAAGAACTCTTTAAAGGTTGAAAGGATAAAATTCAATTGTATTGTAATTTTTACCAACTTAATTTATTTAAATTTACTTCCGGTTGTTCTTAGTTGGCGCATTTTATGTGCTGCTTGTGATGTTTTGGTTTTTTTCTTACGTATTTGAAAGCAAGTTTATAACTTTCTAAACTTTGCTGTTCCAACTGTTGCCAAGATGGCAATATGACCTTCCTTACTTACTACGAAGCCCTATTGCTTTTGAGTAATTATGATCAATTGTAAACCACTTTGTCTTTCCCTACCCCAGCTTCACTGTGTCGAATGAACGTGACTTAAAGTATCAAACGCATGACAGAGCATAGATATCTATGTTATCTTAGTTGCGCCATTCTATGACTGTGTAGCACTAATTCTATGGAGGAATGTTGTTGTTGTTCCAAACCTAGGCAACTGCAACATTCCTGGTCTGAAATTCCTAGTGCCATTGCTTTAAACTATAGTAGTACTCTTATATGGTGGTGCTACTACTCAGTGAATAGCGGTATTAAGTTGTTTCATGTTAATATATAAAAATGCTGCCACTGATAGAGTTTATGGTGTATTACGCTGGGTATCCATTGCATTACAGTTAGGAAACTAAGTAGAAACCACTTGTTATATCATTGTACTCTGTGAGTGACATGTAATTGTGTTCGTAGCTCATTTTAGTGGTAACTGAACAGACAGGTCATGAATGTGATATATGATTCTAAATTCAGTTAATGGAAAACAAAGATTCATAAACTGCTTCAAGTGTTCCTGAGAGTTTAACCCTTTAATGCCGAGATGGTAGTAAAGGGTTAACAGTGGGTGAGCATTTACTGCGTTGGATGTACGAGAGAAGATGTAATAACAGTTGTTTGGAAGAAATTGTGTAAATTGCCGACAATTTGTATTTAGATTGGTTTTAAACTGTGTAGTACTTAGTTAAAGCCCGTATTTCATCCTGTAAAAATAAATATCATTGTTAAATTTTGCATTGTTACATGTGGCTTTCTCATCGCAGCGATGAATATTGTACTGGATATTTTTGCAACGTGGTGACCAGTGTTTACAGTGTAACGTAAACTTTAGTATTTTTAATGATTAGTTACACTTGCTAAGTACAGTCATTTGCATGGACTCGGATTCTGATTACATAATATCTGAAAAGCTTCCAACGAGTTATGTTAATTTTGATGAATTTCAAACTCCGAACTGTCTCAATCAGAAATTGGAAGACTTTTTGGGGGTGTGCGTGATTCCAGCTGATGTTCAGATGGACATAGTTGTTGGTTTGTTTTGTTTGCATGCCATGGCATTTTCGTTTTGTATAGAAGGCCGTGTATTGCTGAAATATCTTGCTCATTGGACTTTTGAGCAAAGCAGCTTTGTGTTTTGGTCAGTGTTTAATCTTGATGTCTTTGGGTGGGAAGTTCCACCCAGGAACGAGCATTCCCCAGAAAAATTGTAGAGCCGTTTTTACCTGCAAAGGAAAGAGACTGAGTTATTCACTGGTGGAATGAAGAAATGGAGGGAAAGCAGATTATCATCAGAAAAAGAGAGATGTCGAGAGTAAAAAAACTTGCTGGTCAGTACCTCAGCCATTGTTTCGTTCGCCAAACGGTGGTTTTTTCTCGGGGGGGGGGCCCAGAAGCCTGGATCTTCCCGCCCCCAAGCAGGGGGAATAGATTAAACACTGCATGATGGTGCGTTTGGGAATGTGCCAACAAGGGGACCATTACCATAGTTTTGTGCACTAAAAGAGTTTATAGGGAAAATGAGGTATATATATATATATATATATATATACATACATATATATATAGTTCAGTAAAATTGCCATGTCATGATTTACCTGATATTTAATGATGCTAGCTACAAATAATTATACTGTATTTAATGATACTACGAAGAATAGACTGAGGAAGTTTTTGAAAGACAACCACAAAAACTGATTTAGAGAGGTATGTCAAACTGGAAACTGAATTTATGATCTCAATTTAATTCAGTGTGACCTAATATATTCCATTGTGACTTTTGACCCTGGACTTTTCTGTAGTCTGTAGATTGTAGGCTATAGCTATATGAAAATAATGCACATGTGGGTAAACTTTTCCCGCATATGTGTGGGGGCCTCCTTGAGTGTGGGGGCCCCTGTTTGGCCGAACATGTTGAACATGCCTTAATTCGGCCCTGCACAGAAACATTATAGCTGGAAACTATAGCACGACCTAAGTTGACCTGTTTAGCTCAGCAATGCTGACTCAACGCCTATCCATTATCCAGTCGACCAACCAGCCATGCAAGCCTCCCCAGCCAATGACCATTCCCCCCCCCCCCCCCCACGAGATTATCCAGTAGTAGGCTTCTGTCGCCGGCCGATAGAAGGCCACACGTGTATGGATGTGTAATCCGCCAGAGAGACTATCCTAACAGCCACCGACGTCATTACGAACACATCGACCGTATGCGACAGTGAACATCTATAATAGGTCGTATGGCGACCATGCAGACGGTGAATTTCTAATAGACCCGCATTAGGCCCAGGGGCATTTCCTAATTGCATTCCATAGATGTCGCTAAACGTTGACAGCGCTGGCACACATAGGCCTAGAGGCCCTAGCCTATTACACACACACACACACACACAATAATTTTGTACACAAGGCCATTTCTGTAGGTTATAATATATTTTTATTGTACATGCGATGACCATGTCCTTCTCGCTATTCCTCTTGTTTTTGTCTGTCATCTAGCAGAGAGACTATCCTAACAGCCACCGACGTCACCACGACGCAATGCCGTTGCAAGATGATTAATGTCGCCCTCCTCCTCCTTTATCCAGGCTTGGGACTGGCACCGTCAGAGCCCACACTCGTAACCTAGTTATAGCGCTTTACAAGGAAAGGCGGGGAGAGAGAGGCAGTTAGGCCGCAGCCTTAGTCTTAGTAAAGATAGTCTAATAGAGGTTGTAGGCCTACTCTGTGGTTCCATGATGTTCGCGAATAAACATGCCATCTCTCACATGATTGTAAACACACGCGTCTATTTATAGGTCTACTAATTAATTATTAGACTATGCGAGTAATCTGGATGCAATCCGTTTGCTCTAAATGCCAGATTATTATTAGGTTAATTTATACAATTTTTCCGTCGAGCTCATTATTCTGCTTTGTCCCATGATAGCCCTCTGGCGGTGGTGACCTTCGTTATCGACATTCAACGCTTCCCTTCTTCCCGCTATCCGTGGCTGACGGTGGATGATCGTTCACGCTCCATCGAACCGGACCGAGGTAGTCTTTTTCCCATCCACCCACCCACCATCCACCCACCGGACCAATTCATCGCAAGCATCAATTTGCGCTGCAGCCCGTAGCTTTCGTTCGCGCCGCAACAGTTGCGCGAACCGTTAAACTGTACTGGGTGGGATAAGATTGCGGCTAACGGTTCATGATCAACAGGTAGCTATACTCAGTCTTTGTCATCTTCGCGAGTTGCTTGCATCATGTGAGCTGTGAGCACCGAAGCAGACTTGTTGAAAGTGGAAATAATCATAGGCGACTGACATCGTTGTTGGACAAACTGTCGCCTTTCAAATAGCCTGCCATTGAAATCCGGAAACAGACAGCATGGAATCGCATCCGGAATCCTGTTGCTAATTAGACCTAAGCAACGTCTTCTGCAAGACTGTAATGTAAAGTCATGCAGGAATGTAAAGTACATAAATGCCTCCGAAAAAATGTTCGAATTAGACCTAATGAAACCTACAGGGCCTACGCCTAAGCCTACCCAGAGGCGGATACAGAAAATTTTGTAAATGAGGGTAAAAATATTTGGTGTTGGGTCGAAAAATTTTTTTTATGACCTTCGCCCCAAAAATCCGATGACTTTTTAGTGTTTCTCTCAAAAAACATTCTAAAACCCGTTGCAACTCTGGTCATTTAAAATCTGATGACCTTTTTATTCATGCTACTTTTTCATTTTCCTATTCTGCTGCATTGATGTAAAGCTTATTGAAACCTGATGGGGGGGGGGGCACACGCCAATGCAAATATCTGAATGGGGCATGGCCGGATTATTCTCCTGGATCCGCTCCTGAGCCTACCTAGAGAGTTCGAGTCTTTCGGAAGGGTGCTAGCTTAACGACGACCATCGGCGGAGTTTGATTTCCGTTCTTGGAGGGGCTAACCCCGGGTCTGGGTCTTCTTAGGGGGGGGGCTAACCCCGAAAAATGATACAATTTTCATGGTAAAAAAAGTTGAATTTGGACCTTGGGGGGGGTTTAGCCCCCTCCTAGCCCCTGATAAACTCCGCCCATGACGACGACAGTGTGTACTGAAAAGTGACTTGGAAACCAATGCAACCCGTTGTAAATGTGTTAAACACGACGTGATTCTGTTAGATCATTCAATTCGCATTCACGTTTGACTCGTATCCCACCGGGTGCGGTTGTCTCGCAGCGACATTGCAGTGGTGACATCTAGTGTTCAAAAGCGCTGGCTCATCGATTGATGTAGCGCTGCTATAGGGACCGCTTCCGCCGCTGTCGCCGCCGCCGCCCCGGTAGCAGACGTGGGACGAACGACGACGCGTGTCCTGCAGGGGCGTGTTCACTGCTCACTGTTCACTGTTCACTGTTCATGGACCTGGAATAAGCGTTGCGTGACGGATACGGCTTGTCTGATTAGCAGTTCCTTCGTCGTCATCGTCGTTGTCTTCTTCTTCTTCTTCTGTCAAAAAACCTGGCGACAGGTGTCAGCACTCGGCACCGCTTCATTCTGCGCGCACGCAGAGGATCTGTAGGTCAATGTGGGTCACACACAGTAAGTACCCAACCACAGTACTCTATTTTTAGTTCCTCAGTGGCGAATGGACTCAGATCTCCACTGGACGCAATGGCGTAGCCAAGGGGGGGGGGTTTGGGGGATAAAACTCCCCATTGGGCTAGGGAAAACGTTTTTTATATGTTTATTGTCCAATTATATAAGAAAAAGCAAGCATCCGGCCATAAACCCCCCCCCCCCATAAGAAATTCCTGGCTACGCCACTGACTGGACGAATCCACTGACTCGTGAATAAGCTGGTGCCCTTCGCTTTGCTTTCGAGTAGGCCTACCGCCTAAACATTAATTTTGTGCGATTAGGCCTACGGTTCGTATCGAGGGCAAAACACGAACACAATCATAGTACACAATTATAGTGATTTCGGTTGTTTGAACCTGCAGTTGGTCATAAAAATAATAAGATTGTCATATATTTTCTTTTCAAATGGATAAGAACAATACACAACATGTGCACTTTTGTGCATGGTGCAGTTCCGATTAAAAACAGCCCTGGAACAATAACTGCATCGTATGATGTTCCGCTCAAATCTAACTTTTCCGCCTCTGAGATTAGGTCAATCGAGAGGCGCTATATAATCCTCGGAATGAATGAATGAATGAATGAACGAATGCGAATTACTTTTCAACCCGTCTATTAGTCGAATGCGTATACTTCAGAATCTCTGTGATTTAATACTTCGCCCGATTTCTGCCACTTCGCTGCGTCCTCCTATAGGTCCTCTGATAGGCTCGACCTCTTTGTTCCCCACGTCAGGACCGCCATGGCTCAATCCAGATCATTTGCCTGCATTGGCCCTATATCTCTATGGAATGGGTTTCCCCCATCAGTTCGCTCTGGTAGTCTTTCGTCATCTTTCTCTCGTCTCAAAACCTTCCTTTTCTCTCGGGTTTGCAACTAGCACGCACTGGGAACGCTTCTGAAAGACTTTGGCTGCGACGCGCTTTATAAATAATATTTGTAAGATACAATACAATACAATACAATCATACTTAACACCGAACTGGATAAATTTCGAAAAATTATGAGATCCATTGAATTTCATTCATGAAATGCTTTGCTGAACCGGTGTTCCGTACCTTTGTTCAAATCGATACGAGTGACTCGAAAGTTGGAGGACGATGTTGCTGCTGCAGGCTTTAAGATTCAGCGTAGGCCTACAAAAGCCCTACATCATACATGTAGGCCTATTATTAAGGACATCGCTCCAGTCTTCATTGTTCGCTGTTGGTCATTGTTTCAAATTCGTGTCGTGATTCAGACGAACAATGGCCTTCATAGATTTCTTGTTTTTAATGACGTCACGCTACAGTGTTCTGCGGCGTGGACCTGAACACCAATCCAGCATAGGTTCAGACACGTACGAACGAAGTGAACCCGTTGGCCACAATGTATGAGTTGTGGCACCGTATAGGCAACAGGCAACAGATAATAATTTTCAACTCATCCTTTGCCATAGACCTACTACTAGTCAGTCATTTTTAAAATACGATGGATGGGTGTTACCAAGTCTGACACTTAATTCGACACAAGTCACACACCAATCAAATATTGTAGACTACCCTGACATTACTGGCCTAGTTAGCTACACCGGTAAGCGAGAGCGGCATAGTATTACGTCTGTTGGTTGCAACGGACTGCGGTTCAAGCCCCGGGCTTGGAGTTGACGCTCAGAGATTTAGATATCTCGGGCTAGCACGTGTGGGACGCAGGGGCGTAAGCTCCTGCGGAGCGACCTTGGGCAAGTTGTTTACCCATCATTGTCTGTGGGGAAGGCAACGGGAAACCACCCCACTCATCTCATCCCCAAGGGCATAAAAGCCAATGAACCTGCCTTCTATACTTAGTTGTGTGCTGTCGTCAACGGCCTTTGATGTCTTATTCATAATGACATTGAGCTTTTGAATAATGAAACATTGTTACTTTCAAACAACAGGGTGGGTCAAAAAGTCATCTCTGACGCAATTATTGCTGCTTTCGGTCCACCCTGTATATAATTATCTGATCAATGATCGGTTACATTTCGTTGCAGTTGTTTCATGTGAGGACTTCAACTAAACCACACCGCCATCATCTCTCGACCATTGACGGATCCTTTTGACCTCTCGACCTAAGATGATGCCGACCTCATCCGAGGATCAGCAGCCGCTGCAGCCGACCCCGCAGATGACCCAGATACCAGTGACCTTTGACACGGTGACCTTCGACGACCTCCAGGCGCAGCGTCTGCGCGAAATGGAGCGACGCGTAGCGGCGGACACGAAGCGGAAGCGACGGAACTGGAAGCGGGAGATCGAGCGCATGCGCGAGGAGTTCATCGAGTTGATGCCCGTCGATGACGTCATCGCGGTTGACGCAGAAACAACGGTTATGATATCCAGCGAACGTCATCGGCGCGTCAGCGATGACGTGCTTAACCTGAACGGGAGAAAGACGACGTTCCTCGACTACCCGGACACAGGTCGCCGGTTCAAGATCCGGTTCAACCTGACCGGATTCAACCGGAAGAACGTCAGCGTGACGTCAGACGGTGAAACGATCGAGGTGCGCGCGTCACGCCTGGTTGAGCAGGACGATGGATCGACCATTCAGACGGATTACCTTCGTAGGGTGGCGAAACCACCAGGCGTTGAACACGTCAAGTTGAAATCGTACCTGACGAGCGACGATATCCTGATCGTCGAAGCGCCACTGGCTCCCCATTCGCTTGACCTGACCAACGTCATCCAGCGCTCTGTCTCCGCTGGACTCGCACACCATCACCACCACCACCATCACCACCATCACCACCACCAGGCAGTGGAAGCCTCCTCCGTCAGCCGATGTCGCTCGGTCTCTCCGTCGAACACGAGCGGAAGTCCCGTTACCCCGTCGGGGGGTACGACGACGACGACGACTGCCGCCCCGGTGAAGGAGAAGTACGGGGTTCCGATCTTCCGCGATGATGAGGACGGAGGACGGAGGCGGATGCACATGATCGTCGACATCGGAACGGCGTTCCAGCCGAGCGACATCCTCGTCCAGGTCATCAAGGAGAACAAGATCCTCGTGAAGGCGAAGCGCGAGGACCGGTCGACGGACCGGATGTCGAAGCACAAGTTCTGCAAGGAGTACGAGCTGTCCGAGAAGATCGAGACGCAGTCGCTGAGGGGTGGACTGCAGACCGACGGGAAGCTCATCGTCAGCGCCGCCTGTAAGGTCCGCAAGAACAGCGGCGCCGGCGCCCAGCTGCCCGATTCGTCCACCGGAACCACGGAAGTGGAACTTGGGAAAATTGAAACGACGGCGAAGGTCACCAAGAGTGGCAGTGATGGTGCCGACAGTGCGGTTGACGTGGAAATGACTGTTACTAAAGTCAGGGAAAAGGGCGATGACCCTGCAGCTATGCGGACTATCGACATCTGAGACTAATGATTGTTTTCTTATATTATGCCACGGCGCCTGATAGACTGATATCGGCGTTGCTTTTTTAAACAGTCTCCAAAAATCTGACTAACTTCGAAAAGCTTTCCATGATCGTTTCTCCAAAACAAACTATGCTCTAGTAATTTTCTGAATCTGTTTCTTTTTCAAATTTTCTTAATTATTATATGACTCATTTTGAAAAGTTTTCAAACATGATAATGATCTTTATACTAAACATATCTTTACATCCTTTGGTGCCAAGCTGTTTCTCCAAACAGAACTCCATTAGAAAAGCTAAAAATTTATATAGCCTACATAGACCTTCTACATTTCCGAAATGCACCATTTCATTATAATTCTTAAGGTTCAAAACTTTCTCCTGACGTTTGAATCATTTTGAAATTTTAGACATATATGAGATATCAGCTTCCTCTGTCTCTTTCCTTTCTTTCATTACCTTCCTTTAACTGCAGTCAATTTTTGCCTAGTTGGTCATTGGACTCTTTATTGATTAACTAATGATTCATCATTCGATCGCCATCATCCCCCCACCTCTATGATGACTTAGGCAGCCATTGAATATCCAAAATCGTCTCGATGCACCCCTATCGGTTGAGGCAGTGTTCAGACGTTGATAGCGTGGGGTAAGGACAAAAAATCTACGACTAGTGTGGTTTGAAAAAAGCTGAAGTCATTGCCTATCCCTTTATATTCTATAATATTATAAGGTGAACAACAGAAGAAGAAAACAACCAAAACGACACAGTGCTATTCAAGTTTCAGTTTCAGTTTTGCTGCAGCTTTCCAATATATATAATTATATATATATATATATATATATATATATATATATATAGCCGTTTCTGTCACCATCAACCTAGCTCATTATTTTATTATCCCTGTAGAGTAGACACAGCTGGATTTATGGGATTACCAACTGTCTCTGGACGAATTGGTCGGTTTGCACTATGCAGGCTATATAACGCGCATCACGACTATAACACGCATTACGATTGTATAACACGCATCACGACTATAACACGCATTACGACTATAACACGCATCACGACTATAACACGCATTACGACTATAACACGCATCACGACTATAACACGCATTACGACTATAACACGCATTACGACTATAACGCGTATTACGATTATATAGCACGCATTACGATTATAACACGCATTACGATTATATAAACAACATATTATGCTGGATTGCGGATAGGCAAGATGGGCAGATAATTTCCTGTCTGTACGTCCATTCGTACGCCTGTCTGTTTATTTGCTGTTGTAGGTCTATACCCAGTGGAGAAGAGCAATAACCTACATCCCGACCACTGCGGCCAGTGATCACCAATGGACAATAATACACAGTTCGGGGTCTCTAATGGCCATATTTAAATAGTATACAATTATACATAATCCCGATGGAAGGCACACCAATAATAATAATAATCGGCGTGGTGGAAAACAGGCGCATGCCGACCGTGTATCTACGCGTATACAAATCGACACTCCATATATACTTGATGACATCTGCCATAGACTATAGATTCATGCGACAGTGCATTAGGCCTACTTAATTTCCAGACCCGCACAGGCATGCTCGCCACTTTTGTTGCGCCAGAACAATAAGCTTTAACGACGCATTAAGCGCAAAAAGCTTGCTACTCTGCAGCTTTTAGGATGGACAATGCAATTCAACAAAGTACCACTCGCGTGACCTATAGCTATATAATTATGACGCAGAACCGTACAACGCAAACCGGAAAAGGCGAATTCCCTATAGCCAACAGCGGCTTTTGGACAGATGCTTGCCAAAGCCTAATGAAATGACGCAACGACCACTGATCTATCGTTCGATAGTCATTCAAACTAATGCATTTCTGCATTTCTATGTGGCTTGGATCCAACTCTAATGTAATACAGACCCTGCAGAGGATGTTCAATTAAGATTAGTCTGTTAGGCCTACATGACAATATCGAATGAAGCATTCACAATATTAAATTTACTGAACAACTAATGTGTTTAAATGTAGGCCTATGTAAACGACAATATTTAACGAGCACCAAACAACTCAACGTTCAGACATTCTTTCATCACTTTTACTTTACCATTCTTGGCCACACAACTGGCACTCCTACCAAAAGCCTATCTCACTCTTAGCGTACATTCTTCCTTCAATCGCACTGTCCCTCTCTCTGTCTCTCTCTCTCTCTCTCTCTCTCTCTCTCTCTGTCTTTCTCTCTGTCTCTGTCTCTCTCGCTCTCATGCGTCAGTCGCCAGCAATTACTTTCCGCCACTCACCCACCTGGCCTACCTTACATGTATACGCTCTTGCATAATAATTAGCTGACCATCATACGTTATACAAAATTAGCTTACATATTATTTTTCACAAGATTTATTCCGATGACTAAAAAAAGGTCAACTTTTTGTCTGTGAAATTTCGGGCAAGCAGACCCGAGAAAATAGCTGAAAAAATAGTAGGCTATGCCTATTTTCCACCACGACATTTATTTTTTCGGGCGGAAGTTAAATCTTGCCCCTCCCCACTGCTGAAATGTCCCGTACGCCTATGCCTAGCTATAATTATATTACTTTGGTATTGAAACCGAAACGTTGACCTATAATACGGCTAGACGAATAAGTTATTAGGTAGTTAGCATGTGCACAAAGTTTATAATATAAACGTGTAGTTGACTACTCTAAATATTCCCCTAGTTAAACTTTGTTTTTGTTTTTAAAGCCACGCAAAATCTGGAAAAACCGATGAACGCATCTCGGGAAATATGTAAATGTATCTCCATGGGTATACCACAGGTTTCGATATGGCTCAACGGCAGAATAATAATTGCTGCAGATCGATAATGTTGCAGTCGTAGCAGGGAAACGAAAACTTTTGCCAAGAAGCACTCATTAGTCAGACAAGGTCAGTAACAGAACATAATTATTATCTTATGTAACAGCGTTAGATTATTTTCATCAGTATTGTTTTGTTTGCTGATGATGCAATTGTTAACTCTATCGTTCTGGTCACTCTTGTGTCAGTGACACAGGGCACTAACCGACGGTGGACCGTTGCCAAGTCTGTGGTTAAGCAATTAAATTTCATAAATTCAATTTTTATTTCAGAATGAAATAACATAAGTGACTGAGTTGAACGTGCAAGCACAATTAGAAATCTAGACCACCCATAGAAAAGTCAGGGATGATCAGAGAAAGAGAATTAGAATTATGGTATAATTATGGCATAGGCTAAGTCTAGACTATATATAGAATACGAACTGATTGCAAATAGGCTATCGTAGCTGGCCAGAGTTTAATGTTCTATTAATGGTTAACCATGACCCCAATAATTCGCAACAGACTCTGGATTGAGCAGGAAGCCAGTGCAATGATTTGAGTTGAGAGGTTACATTCAGTCTTGACATGCATATGAAAGTTTGATAGCCTAGCGATCAGTTTACGCGAGGCAGGAAACACACATGTAGGCCACAGCCCTAATATGGCCCACCAGGGTGAGAATTGCCATGGAGTTGAAGGGGGTCGAGGGGTTAACCCCTAGTAATGCTTAGGCCTAAAATTAAAGTCTTCTTTTCACACTCTATAGCTCCACGTGGTTCATATTCATAGTCTAATGGTCTAACCCCTCGGTTATTTTTTTACAATTCTCATTGGGCCACTGCAGCACGAGAAATAACTGCACATCCAGGTACGGAACATACCTAATAGGCCTATACTTAGTTCCGATTGCGTTTTCATAATGGTGCACACTCCCATCTTGATAGGCCTATTGTCAACCTTCCACAATTTGATTCGCTGCTTCAGTGTAGGCCTGATGACTATTTTGGTCCTCAGATCTGCATGCTATTTATGAGCGTTTGCGATTGTGAAGCGTAATTCTTTGAGAATTTTTCAAACTTTTGGTCAACTTGTTTGTTTCAATGTAGATTATACATAGGAAAGTATCGCCAACTGAATCTTACGAATTAGTCTTCTGAAGGAAGCAGCTGATATGAATCCAGACAGTCTTCGTCCGCAGAATGTGCGATTCACCCAAGACAGCATCAGCAGCCGATTCACTAACAACACATTTCTCACATCTACTTTTCAGGATCTGCTAACGCGAAAAATCACGCCATTTGGTATTGCACCCATTGAGGTTGTAGATATAGGCGGATCGTGGTGGGCACTAACTGGGAACAGACGTTTATATCTGTATAGAAAGCTTGAAGAATTAGGCGTGGTCGAGAAGATACCTGTGATTTGTAAGTCGGTCAACGACTACCAAGTGCAGAGGCAGTTGCAACGGCGAATGACGACGGTCTCAAATGGTGAGACCATAAGGTGCAGACAACGGCAAGCTGAGGTCGATATTCAATCAATGATCGAAAAATGGAAGATTAAACAGCGAAACGACAGATCTACGGCGACGTCGCTGCATGACTCGTTTTCTTCCAAACTCACCTTGAATGCAAAGAAAGACACTGATCGTCACAATGATAGACGTAGACCTACATCATCTTTCAACGAAAATTACGGATCGCTGCAAAATAGAAATTATTTCGAAGATCGCGAAACTGTGCGGTCAACAAGACCAGAGTTAGACGACTCTCCAGCCTGCAGACAAGCGTGGGAATCGTGCGATACGCAGTCCACGACAAACACTTTTCCCGAGGAAACTGGTTTGAGAAAGCAGCCGACGAATTTGACGAATTATAGATCAGCCTCAGCAACGAAACCATCAGCTTACGCCAGCTCAATGTACCCACAAGCGTATGCGAAACCATCAGCTTACGCCAGCTTAATGTACCCACAAGCGTATGCGAAACCATCAGCTTACGCCAGCTCAATGTACCCACAAGCGTATGCGAAACCATCAGCTTACGCCAGCTTAATGTACCCACAAGCGTATGCGAAACCATCAGCTTACGCCAGCTCAATGTACCCACAAGCGTATGCGAAACCATCAGCTTACGCCAGCTTAATGTACCCACAAGCGTATGCGACACCTTCAGCTGCTTACGCCAGCTCAATGTATTATGCACAGGGGTATTCGACAAAGACAGGCGGAACACGAAGTTCTTCTACGAATTACCATGTAACCCAGAGAAAATCACCGATGGATTTCAAGAATCCAAGAGAGAGATTGAGCAATACATCGAGCTACAAAGAGCACTTTGATGGTTATGCAGATGAAAACTGGCATTCCATAGAATCTAAGCCTACCTAGGTCTGCTAACCCTACTTCATATTACAGAGGCTGTTCAACGGGCGATTACGATGATAGCGAGGATGATGATTCGTCCTCTGTGTATGAGTTAAAGCACCGTGTAATGAAAAGGGGTTCTCGACTTTTGTATCTAAGGCCACGTGTCAGTGAACTGTGAATTGCACCCTGATGCTTTGGACGATGAGGATTATTTACGCGATTCCAGCAGATCTTTTTATCCTTATCGTTAGGTCAACAATATAGGCCTATAACAGAAATGCGTTATCATAATTATAGGCTACTGTACGTAGGCCTATAGCCTAAGCCCATACATGTGCATACAGTAAGCTTAGCCTACAATTAAGGCCCTACATGTAGTAATTGTTAATTTGTTTCCGTTTAACGACACTGTATGCATGATTACAAAGATAATTAACGTCGCCCAATACGTCGAATACGCGTGTGTGTACATTGATTGATTGATTGATTGATTGATTGATTGATTGATTGACTGCCCTCCAATATCTAGACCTGGGACTGGCATATAAGCCCATGCTTTGCAGAACAAAATTCTGCTTCAGAAGGAGTCTTGTCGATATCCTTTAGCCTACATGAAAAAATTTGTGTAGCCTATATAGATTCTATTATGTATTCGACAGTAAGCGTAGCCTAGATCTAGCCTATTCGTTTAATGAGGAAAACAGGTTCACAAAACCGCAACTTACTGTTACCGTACAAGAGATGGATTAGTTCTATATACGGGTTACAAGAGCGTTTATTTAAAAGGGAAATATAGAGAGCTTTAGCCTTTAGGGATGAAGTTTTTGTCATCTTTCGGTGGTAATGCAAGTCATGTGACCGTGGGCAGAGATTGTATTGACGCCTAATGACCGGTGGGAATCGTGTGTGGATTGATCTTGGGTGGGAATGAACTCCTCAATACGTGTGGGCCTTGCATGACAGACGACGCGGTCACAGATGCGACCTAAACAATAGAGGTAACTAAGCGTTTATTTAGAAGGGAAATATAGAGAGCTTTAGCCTTTAGGGGTGAAGTTTTTGTCATCTTTCCTAGCTGCACCTTAAATACTAGGCCTACATGTATAAAAGTCAAGCTGTATATGATAATTATAGGCAGGGCCGTACTGGAAATTTTGAGGTCAGTATACACGCTGACCGGGAGAAAAACCGACTCTTTTGGGCAGAAAAATTCTGACGACCTTATTAATTAGTCATTAGCCTGCCGAAATATTCAGAAAATGTTCGCCAATTTCTCGTCCGAAAAAGCTGATGACCTTTTTTTAGTCATTCGCTCACAATTTCTGGAAGAATTTCATACACCTAAAGTTAAATAACAGCGTGTAGGGCCTACCCGTGTACCCTGCTGTTTACCCGCAAGGTTCTTTCAATACCCGCGTATAAATATACCCTGGTTTTCGGGAGGTGAGTGACGTGAGTCCCTCCAGTGACTATTATTATTAAGCTTATAGCCTATGTTCCGCACCAATGTCCGTACGTTGATTGGTCAATTCAACACATAAGGTGCCTAACCATAATCAGACTATATGACACCTTTCCGCTGTACCTATAAGACTTACTATCAAGGGCAATCGAAAAAGTGACAGTGCGTACACATCTCTATCCTTCAATTCGTCACGGCTCGTGAGCATTTGATGGACCATGCAGTAAGCCTTTAACACCTGCAGTAATAATTATAGATCCTATATCTATTCTCCACCTCCACCACGTCACCGAATTGCTACGTGTACAAACGACCACGTTGTGACCATCATATCAACTGATTATTCCAAAGCATTTGATGCTGTTCGCCGATCTACGATTGCTGAGAAACCAAACAGACTAGACTTGTCCAACAATATAGTTAACTATCTGTGGCTGGATTACCAGCTGGGCAGCTGCGAACAATCTCCGTGTGAACGCCATCAAGACCAGAGAGATGGTTATCTACAAAAGGAGATACAGATAAAAGGTGGACTTGTAGAAATCAGAGCAGCTGTTATAAGGCGGTGTCGCTCAGGTCTATACTTATTACTTAGATCGAGAGTGTGAAGGCGGACGTTCATATGGCAAATGTCCGTGTCCTTGGTGTTACTGTTACTCTATACAGTAGGCTACTCCATAGTCGTAGGAGGCGGGGTAAATGTCAGAGGGGCAAGTGACTACCATAAATTTCGGAAGTTTCTGTTTCTCGGGCAAGTAGGCTATAGGCCCCGGGCCCCCGGGAGAATATTAAACAAACTATATTTGAAGCTCAACGCTCATTTGTAGGCCTACATTACACTAACTCCCAGTTCTAAATTACCCAAATTAAGTTAATGGCTATAGCATTAGCATAATAGGCCTACTAACTCACAAAACACCATGGGTTAGTCAGCCTACCCTAAAAATTCGCGGAAAAAAGTTCAAAAGTTACCGTAGCATTGTGTAAAATTGGCGAAAATTGCATCAAATTCATGAGCTGAAATTTGCCCTAAAAATCTTGGGCAATTCGCGGCATTTGGTGAAATTCATGGCATTCATGTCAAGTGCCAAAATCGCGTAGCCTAATAAGCTACAAGGTTTCCGTGACATTGAAAGTTTCTAGCCTATAAATTATATCTACAGCCACGGAGTAAGATACTGTAAGAACAGTAAGATAGGCATATAGGCCTATAGTTACTGTAGGCTAGACCTAGACAGTAGACAGCGTCTGGTTTGTTGTTGATAGGCTGATAGCGTTAAAGAAATCTTTCACTTCTGTTTTCGCGCCACAAATTACAATAGTAATTAATTGGCGAATAAAAGATTGAAATACTCCTACATAGGCTACGCTGCACGGAGTGACTCGCTGGATGATTTCCTACACTTCACTCTGCTCATCCTTTAAGTTTCACTGCAAGATTGAACATTATAGGTGAATAAACTGATCTCAGCTCGACGCAGAGATTTGACATTGCAGTGATTTAATTTTTTACTAGTCTTTAAAGACTAGTCTTTAAATCAGCTTCTGACAATCCAAAGCCATGCCACCTAGTGCGATTTACCTGAAGGTAGGCTATTCATGCAAGATATTATCATTATGAACCGCATATCACTACGCTACTGTAGCACTGCGGTCGCTCGCTTACTCCGCCTCTGCACCGCCTTTAGACTCCTCCGCCTTTTGCCTGCCTACTCCGCCTGGGTAGCGTGGTTGGCCTGCGTGCAGCGTTGAGGGCAGGGAGGCCACTAATCTCTTTCCACCCATATCTAGGTTTTTCGGTCTTGTCTACGTTTCTAGATTTTTTGTCAGGATCTAGCTTTTTCACGGCGGTTTTCCGACTTTTTACAAAAAAACTTTATTTTTTAATAGTGAAAAAGCACAAAAGACGTGAAAAAGTCGAACATTTTGTAAATTTTGAAATTCAGAAATTTTATCGGGAAGGAAAAGAGAGCAAATTTTAATCATCGGACGACTAGGCCTATTTAAAAAAAGGTCGTCAGAAATTTCAAGTCGGAAAAAATGGAAAGATCCATGTATTTTCAGAGAAATTGTCAATATAGCCTTTTTCAATCTAGCCTTTTTTCTACCGGGTCTGACATTTTTTCATAAATCAGAGTGGCATCCCTGGCCACCGCCGCTGCGGCCAACGAGAGCGCAGTAGGCGAAGTAGCGTCGGACGAATGGACGAAGGGGCGCCGGAGATACTATAATCATCTTGGACGTAGCACGATATATAATAGGAGGAGGAGAAAGGAGTAGCAGCAGCAGCACTGTAGCAGCAGCAGCAGCAGGAGTAAATTCGGTGGCGTGTGTTTTTCTACTGTTTAAAACGGATTTCGATGCGTGAAGCGGTCGACGACAACAACAATGCACGAACGAATTACGACGACAAAGACAATGATCGGTGCGCTGTGCGTCTGGTTTGTTGTTGCCCATTGGACCACCTTCTGTTGCGGTAGGTGCTGCCGTCGATCTCCTTGTTTTTCTCCGTGCGTTCGTCCGTCCCGTCCTGTCGCGTCCATCATGGGTTCCTTTTGACCTGGCTTCCTTCCTTCGCTCCGGTCGGCGATCTATCGGGCTCCGCCGCCGCTGCTGCTTCAGCCGCCTTCACTGCCTGCCGCCGCTGCCCCGTCGGCCGCTGCTGCTGTGAGAGGAGGGAGCCGGGCGGTGGGCTCGGCTGTTGCCGTTCGTGCAATTCACGGTGTTCGGGTGGCCCTTCTCGAACGCGTGGGATCGTTAGTTAGGGCGTACTGGCGTCGTATGCACCCATCTTTGCTGCATCTTTGTGCGTGTGCGGGTGTTTATGTTTACCTGTTAGTGTGTATGTATTTATGTAGGCATGCATGAGCGTGTATCCAATGTCCACGTGTATGTGCGTACATATTAGTAGGCTATATTCTTCAAGTATTTATATAGCGCCTCTTCAAGGAAACTATATATAGGAATGAGTGACTGTGGGTGTGTGTGCACGCGCGCGCGATTTTTATGTCAGTGTAGAGAGCTGTGTAGATGGCCTTTAACTGTGGCAGACTATTTGTGAATGTCCTTTCACATTCTCTACGAACTTTTTCTCCAAGTTTGACAATGATCGGTCCCATTCGAGCTGTCAACTTCGTATTTGCATTATCGGTAACATGGTGTAACTCAACACTTAGTTTTTGCGTATATTATTTAAGGAAACAAACAGTTCACCAACACGCACCCGAATTATTTTTGTTGATCTTGTGATATCCAGACAAAAATTTATGCCAAACTGTAAATTATCAACGGAGATAGACCGTTGCTTCTTTTGCACTCGTGGGGCATGGTGGTGCAGTGGGTATGTTCGTTGTCTTGCAGCCTTTGATGTTGCATGTTTGAATCCACCTCAAGCCACCACGTAGGGACCCTGAGCAAGTCCTTCACTCGCAGTTGCTCATGCGCTTTGGCATGAAACCCCGATTCAGTGTCTGCGCTGTAGTTGGGAGTGCTTCTGATTATAAAATATGTGCCTTTTCAAACTGATTACAAAGCAGCATCAGTATGAGGGCTGTTACCTTTGCTTGAACCTTTTGATTGTAAAATATAGATCTGTCTTTTCAAACTGATTGTTGGATATCTGTCTTTTCAAACCGATTGTAGAATATCTGCCTTTTCAAACTGATTGTAGAATATCTGCCTTTTCAAACTGATTGTAGAATATCTGCCTTTTCAAACTGATTGTAGAATATAGATCTGCCTTTTCAAACTGATTGTAGAATATCTGCCTTTTCAAGCTAATTGTAAAATATCTGCCTTTTCAAACCGATTGTAGGATATCTGCCTTTTCAAACTGATTGTAGAATATCTGCCTTTTCAAACTGATTTTAGAATATCTGCCTTTTCAAACCAATTGTAAAATATCTGCCTTTTCAAACCGATTGTAGGATATCTGCCTTTTCAAACTAATTGTAGAATATCTGCCTTGACAAACTGATTGTAGAATATCTGCCTTTTCAAACTGATTGTAGAATATCTGCCTTTTCAAACTGAATGTAGAATATCTGCCTTTTCAAACTGATTGTAGAATATCTGCCTTTTCAAACTGAATGTAGAATATCTGCCTTTTCAAACTGAATGTAGAATATCTGCCTTTTCAAACTGATTATAAAATATCTGCCTTTTCAAACTGATTGTAGAATATCTGCCTTTTCAAACTGATTGTAGAATATAGATCGGCCTTTTCAAACTGATTGTAGAATATAGATCTGCCTTTTCAAACTGATTGTAGAATATAGATCTGCCTTTTCAAACTGATTGTAGAATAAAATAAGAATATCTGCCTTGGTTATTGGCAGCGACCAATCGTGTCCCACATTTCGGACTGTGCATTTCTGAGAACTTGGCTTGAATGCTTTTTTTACTGTTGGCCATGTGTGCAGAAATTGACAACACAAAGGCAATAAATTTGGCCTGCTGCTGCTTTTTCACGCAATAATTGGTCCAATATAGTTCACTTGAAATGTCTGAAATGCATAGACTCGTCTGGAATGGGTGTGATCAGTACTTGTAGTGCTTTGAGTTGTCACTTAAATACCTTTGTAGCATCAATCAGGACTATTATCCTTGATATCCTTCAAGGCCAGTGCTCCTCAAACATCATGATGCTAACTGTTAAATATTGTCTTACCTGATTTACCTTGAACCTTTTATTTTCACTATAATAAATTATTAATTGTACAGTGTTCAACTGTTCATACATAATATGTGAACACGTAATCAGTTTTATATTATGACTTGTTATATTAAAATTCCAATTTCTTATATTGTGTTTGTTTATTGCAAAGTGTTCTGTAATTTTGTTCCTGTCGCTTGTTTAAAACTGATTATTATCATGTATTATGTATGAACAGTTGAACACTGTACAATTAATATTATTGAATAATGTTGCGTTAAGTTAATGCAAGAAAAATTGTGAAATTTTATATTTTATTCGAGTACAACCAAACTGTGCTTCTGGTTATCTTCTTGCGGTCCAGTAGACCTTTACCAATCACTCATGTACTGGTACTGGACCATCACTGTACCATATTTTAAGTAGCACTGTCCGAGACCACGCAAAGAACAATTTAATCCTGTCTTGCATCCTGTTTTATTAAACTGTTATTTATAACGTGCTGCCTGAACACAAATAGAATCTTACAAGACTTCAACACGAAAGCGAAACGATTTCTTATTTTTTCTGAGTTGAATTTCTGCATTTTCAGCAATTTCTGTCTTGTGTATACATATTTATAATGATCTGCAAACACGGATTCATGTGCTAATTGCTTTGCTGCAACGCATCTTTCTGTAATATACTCCAATTGAAAAAGCACAACTTTTTTCGACAGTCACTTAAGTGAACTGTCGACAGAACATTTCTGAATGTTTTGCATCAATCTGTTAATAATAGTCCTCCATCAGTCATTCAATGAATTTGCCATTCGATGTTCAATATAATTTGCTATTACTTACAGTCTTCGTCACCTGATTTATTTTTATGCTAAATAAATGTTCAGAATGTATGCATGCGTGTTTGTATCTGGTCTTTTATCAAGTGCATTTGTAGGGACCTACAAAAAGCACTGTGAACCAGAGATGTGCACTGGAAAAATCATGGTGTGGCTCGGCCCGCAATGAGCAGGACCATGTCTGGCCCACCCGCTGGCTTCGTAAAAATCATGATGCCCAAGTTCTTGTGCAGTGGTTAGGTGTTGGCATCTGATTTCAGCTTCCTGTGTTGTTGGCAACTCTGCTGGGCATGATCTAAGTGAAGTGCGCATTGTGCGAGATTTATGGGCCACATGGCACGACGTCGTCGTGGGGTAGGAATGTAAGGCGTAGAAGTTGAATTTATCTCGATCGTGTATTAATGTACTCAGTTGGCTGCGATAGTTTAATGATGTGTAAAAAAGATTTTTTGCTGAACTCTGTATGGCATACATGTATATGTATTCTGAAACCAGGTTTCATATATATATATATATATATATATATAATATATATATAATATATGTAATACTATGTATATATATACTGTGCGTTTGTGCTTGTTTTTTCCTGCAACGGATGTTACATGCACTTGCATATTTTATTTTGTATGAAAGTTTTGCTCTATTTGTCCTGCCTTTCTCTCAAAAACTTTTACTCTGACACTTTCTGTCTTATTAACTGTTGGGCAAAGTGTCTCTTTTCGTTGTCTCAAGGCCACTGTATCTAAGGCTCTAAGGCACTGGGAGTACATCTGATTGTTGTGCGCTGTGAGAGGCAGTTATATAAATTTATAGATACAATACAATACAATAAAAAGACCAATTGGGAAACCTATTTCGAACAGGGTCTTTCTGTCATCCAGCAATCTAGAGCAGTTCAGGTGTGAACCTCTGCTGCGTCCATGCCTTCGAGTCCTTTTCTTTGGAGGCGTGGTGGGGGGTATATGATGTTGCAACTGTCAAGCTGACCTCCTGTTGCTATGGGTCACTTCCGGTTTGGTCATTAAACAACCATCAGTTGTTACTATGCCTGTGTTTATTGCACCCTAAAGGCAGAGGAGGCAGTCGAACCTCCCCCCACCTATGTGACCTATGTGGCAGGCCTCAACATGCCAGCCAAGGAGGCAATGAGTTTCAGGACAAAGTCAGTGTATAAAGGTGAACTTGGAGAAGTTGACCCAGTCTCAATGGCATCTGTACTGTTCTGGCTGTCATCTTCAGATATCTGAACGCTGCTGGTTTCTCTTAAGACCACAACGACGATCGTCTATATAATTATTGTGCCTATATTGTACCGGATCTGGGACGAGGTAGTGGCGCTGTTTTTGCATAACACATAACTGCTGGCTGTGTCTTTGTTGAGTGGTAATGTAACTTTAACCCTTTCCAGGACTCCGGAATTGTTTTGATACCTATCCTGTTAATCGGGTCACGGGTGACCCAGTGGGAAAGGGTTAACAAGACTACCTTCAAAAGAGAGTAGGTTTTGTAGCAGACTGATAGTTTCAGGTGACATTTTGACTTTTTGAGCGTCGGCAATTGAACAGCAGAAGGTTTGAATTTGCCGCATGATAAGTTTATATGATAAGGAATTGGATATAAAAATATGAACAGGTGTTTTTGTGTGTATCATGTTCTTTAGTTCAGGCAGAATGACAGTTGTATTTTTTCGCTACATGTTTTTCATCCATTGTGTTCTTCATTACACTGTAGGTCTTATCTAGTTGTAGATCTTGTCGATTTTTTTGCCTTTGTGTGTTTGTGATCTGTATGATTTGTTGCAGCACTTGACAAAAAATAACAAAAATTACAACGGGACGCTATTATTAAACTGCCTGCGTAACATTACACGCTATAAATCTAGAAAGATTGCATGTTTCCCTTTCAGTCTTTAATCAAACTGAGAATTTTACTTAAAAATATCAAAGTAAGGCAAGACAAATTTAAAACCGACAGACAAATGACAGAAAAAGAAATTTCTGTAGTGGTAGAGAAGACCATTGATCATTTTGTAAAAGAATATCAGGTTCCTTTTAAGTTTTAGAAAAAAAAGTCGGTACCTCTGCTGTTGATTTAGTTTTCTTGATGGCATTGGATGTCAGTTATAGACAGATCTTCATGCCATTAGCTGTGCGTTGTCAGTAGCAGTGTGAACAAGTGCTGCCTGTATAGCAGTTATATATCAGTTATATAGCAGTTATATAGCTTTTGTTTGTTCGGCTTCGTTTTATGAGCATCAAAGGCATATTTATGGTTATTTGACTGCAGCCTTTTTCATGCCAGGCAGGATCAACTCGCTAAGTACTGTAGGGGAAATAGTAGCAGGATCTGCGTTGTTCTGGGATATATTGGATTCGGAGAACTGGGTAGCATACATGTGAGGACCGTGGTGGCAGTTGTATGCTGCTATTAATGTGTGAAATTCGGTTAGGCACATACCGATTAGTCATGAACCAATTATAGTTACTCATTGGTGGAATTCCATTCAGTGTACCTGTACTAAGTACTGCTGCTGCTGCTGCAATTGTGGCCTACATAACTATGGTTGGAAATGGCTGGTGGAAGGCAGAGCCTTCTGTGGAAGGAAGAAGGGCTTGCTATCCTCATGAGCTGATGCCAACACTGTCTGCCTAGTGCCTTGTAAAAATTTATCGGTATCTTTTGAGAGTTCAGCTGACCTGATGGCAGGAAGGAAGGATCAATGGATGTTGGATCAATGGATGGTTTGCGTTGGATTAGTTGGTGGACCATTCAGTGGACGACTGGACGTGTATAGATAAATGGGTTTGTTTGTGGGGGGGGGGGGTAGATGAGTGGGCATGTGGATGGATGAACTGGAAGAGGAAATTGATTAGTTTCTTACATTTTGGGGATCACTATTCAGAAGTTTCCGTTTCGTAAATTTTTATACTGGTTAAAAACTGGCAGTGCTCATTGGTTATTAATATAAGAAAGATGTAGGCCTGCCCTACAATGTACAGTACTGCCTTTCTGCCGTGTTGCCGTGTATATGCACCTTATTTTTCTGTCAGCACTGACCCACAGTGCCGACTGAATGATAAGTACCAACCGAATGATAAGTACGAACTGAATGATAAGTGCCAACTGAATGATGAGTACCAACCGAATGATAAAGTACCAACTGAACGATAAGTACCATCCGAATGATAAATCATGGCTAAATGGAAACTGGTGCATATTGGCGGGGTGATTCAGGATCGGCATGAGTCTTGATTCCTGACCAAGTTGCTTGCCTACCTTAAAGCCCAAGGTTGGCGTGGGCGTGGCTTAAAACCCAAGGTTGGTCCCAGTATTCTCACCTATAGAGACCGGCTTGTCAATCAGCGTCTGATGCAAGTGCACATGAGAACACTGACCAATGCTATGGATAAATATAGCCTATCTAACCAGGGTGAGGAATTGTCTATAGACTTCCCTGAGCGGGGTACCTTATGCAGATTAGCTTCGCGTATACGGTCTGTGTGACGCATAAGCCAGGTAAACTTGTTTACCCTCTAATACAATTGACCATCGTGCCCCCAAGGTTCTTGATCGTGCCCTGAAATATTCTGCTGGCAGGGGTGGGGAATTGTTACATACATAGTGTATACGCAAGGTTCTTTCAATACACGTGTGTCTATAGATCTTGGTGTATACGCATAATTTATGTGTGTATATAAATATGTGTATACGCAGGTATACAGGAACTAGCTAATCTACCTATAGGACTCCACGCAAGCCAGATAAGCTGGTGGACAGTTGGCCTAGATTATGCCGGGGGGTCTAGCTATACCAATACCAACGGTCAGAGGAATGACCCTAATACTTATACCTGTCAGCCAAACAATGGAGCAGCAGATGTGCATGGTCATTGCAGTAAACACGCGATTGAATTCATTGTGGTGTGGGAGTAGTTGTACGAAGCTGGAGCTGAAAGGGTTGAACAATGCTAGTGTATGCTCATTATCATAGCAATAGGCACCACTTTCTTATTTGGAGGGGTTCCAGTTTCCTTTACACACTGGCAGCTTCTATTGCAATGGGCCCCATGCATGCCTATCTAATGCAACGAAATATAAATATGTAACGTAATACAAACAGCTTCAATACAAACAGCTTCGGTTGATTGTAATGCAACAATGATACAAGTTTGTCTACGGGTGATTATATAAATGTATATATAAATGCATATATAATTATACATTATACAATACATATAGTCTTAGTTGAAAATATATATTGAGTGCCTCTGATTAGATTGTACTGTGAGAGGCGCTTTATAACTGAAAAATAGTATAGTATAGTGTAGTCTAGTCTAGTGTAGTGTGGTATAGTGTAGTATAATATAGTATAGTATAGTATGGTATAGTATGGTATAGTATAGTATAGTATAGTATAGTAATAGTATAGTATAGTACAGTATAGTACAGTATAATAGGTCTATAGCATATGGCATGGTATAGTATAGTAGGCCTATAGTATATACTATATAGGCCTATACATAATATGACTAAATTTATTTCGCTATGCAACAGATTGCTAAACTTGACCTCGCTGCACTTGCAATTGAATTCCACGGTTTCCTAAAAATACTCAGGCGCTGTAGAAATTAACGAATGAACATATACATTCTGCACACACACCATAACCACGGCACACTTTCAGAGTAGTCTAAATAGCCTACAAACATGTATACAGATAAGTTGGTGTACAGTCGACCTAGATTCTTCCCTTCCCCCTCCCTTGAGGCATAACTTCAGACTCAATTGAGAAGCCCGACAAGGTCTAGCTGAGGAGGAGGCTCGGAAGAACAAAACAATTCCCCCACCCCTGCCAGCAGAATATTGCATTTGCAGGGCTCCATGGTCAGCTGTATTAGGGGGTATAGCTATACAAGTTTACCTGTCCTAGGGCTTATGTGTCAGCCAGATTTTGAACCCATGGTCATTGGCCGCAGATCTCCGTAGCCACGCCTATAAATTAACATTCTTCGGAGAGAAGAAACTTGGCCTTTAAGTAAGAAATTCCATTGAGGTGAACATTAGAGATCAATGACATTACTTATGAAGGTCTCACGTAACCCTTGACCTTTAATATGCAGTCAGTGAAAGATGAGCATCTGTTTTTATACATGTGACATCATTGTCTCATGGTTTCCGGTGTCACATTGCATAGAATTTCTAGGTGTAACCTGATCCTCGCCACTGTTGTTGCAAAGCCGCAGCTGCCACGTGTGCTGGTACAGATGCACTCACAAAACCTTAGAGTTTTTGTTTCTTTATGATCTAGTGCAGCGGTTTTCAGATTTCAAGCAAGGTCATTGTACGAGCGTTGGCGATGCATGGGTTCATCCACAATTTAATATATAAAATTGGCAAAACACTACACTAGAGTTATATAGTCAGAAGTATATCTTCTTTTCCTTTGGCTTGAATTAATCCCTCTCAACGGAGGGGTCAGCCACTCGGATCCTCCTCTTCCACTTTCCTCTGTCTTTGGTGTCTTAATTTTTTTTTAATAAAAAAAAAAAATTATAGTCAGAAGTATGTATGTGTTGGGTAATATTCATTCATTCGATATTTGTCTGTACAAGAATGGACGGACAGACTGGCGAATTGATGGACTGATTAAATTGTATAATAATAATATGGTGGTATTTGTGAAACACCCGTAAAAGTAGGCGGCTGTAGCTAGAGTTCGGTAGTGCGCTGACTTGCGCGGCCACATAGTGCACATGTATGCGGTACAATTGTTGTCAGATTCTGCATTCTGCACTGTGAAAAATGAGCGCTGGTATTTTAAAAACATGTTGAGATCTGTTTACGTATACCAATGGCTGTGCATTCTTGTTGTTGGTGTTGTGGATGATATTATTACTATATGTCCTGTTGAAGGTCAAAAAGGTTGTCTAGTCCTGGGAGTTATTCATAAATAAAAATGATTCATTGGGTCTTAGCAACTCACATTACTACTCTGAGCGGTTCATATTACTTCTGCTCCTACCTCCATTGCAATAGAGAACACGGAAACATGAAGTAAGCTTGATCAACATGACCTCACAGACTCAACAGCATAGATTAGAGAACATGAAGGTGCTGCCGACCTACGTTTATGCATTGACCTTGGCAGTTAGAGAGAAAATGAAGTTTAAGAAACTTTGATCTGATGTCAGATTTCTGCTCTGAACCTCTGTTGAATTTAACAGACATGGAACACCACTGACCTAGATCTGCGGGATTAATTAATGAACAATTTCTGAGAAATTTGTCAAGACTAAGTAAGTACTGCTCTTTGGATGATATTAGTCACAGCTGTTTGTGAGTAGGATGAGTTTGACCAAGTGCAGTGTTTGATACAAGATTTATGAAAGCATTGGACCAACTAAACAGTGGCTGGATTGGCAAGTGAAAATGTTTGCACAATTTCATGCAAACGCCAGCTGATTGTGATGAAGTAGAAGCACCAGGATTTTCTTTAATATATTTCATCCGAGAAACTCGCAGAACTTCCAAGTTGATTGATACTTGATTCGTGGGGCGCGGTGGTGTAGTGGTGGCGTCATTGCCTTGGAGCCTGAAGGTTCGAGGTTCGAATCCACCTCGCGGCGTAAGGACCTTGGCCAAGTCCTTCACACACAATTGCTCAGCGCTTCGGCGTGAAACTCCGATGCAGTGTCCGCTCTGCATTCGGAGCACCTCTGAGTAGAGTGAGCTTGAAGGGGCACACTATAACAAATGCACATACACACAGACTCTCAGAGCAAGCGCCTGCCAAAAGCTTGTTCATGAAGCAGATCAGAAACGAGAGTAAAGCTGATCCCATGCGATCACAAGGAAGTTCGTTTAAAATACTTCTACGACTGAATTTTTTTTAGCACAAGTCAAGAGCTGCAAGAATTATTATGATTAATGTTGGTGGAGCTGTTGTCAATCTTACTTGGTCGGCACCTAATTTACATTGCATATTATGCATTTAGGTCATGTAAGCTTATAGGGCATAGCTGCAAATTTGTCCGTTCATTTGAATATATGAGATTCAATGATTTTGCAGGACTTATCATCATAGATCATGCGCTGCTGAATACTTATCGCACCGGATTGGCAATGTAAAATTTGTCAGTAGCAGATTGGAATTAAAATATCTGCATTCCGAAGCATAGTATTAATGAAGCCTTCCGGTTGTTAAGTTTGCAATTTCTTGTATAACAGTTTAACGCTTTAACGATGAGCTAATCATTAGTTTCCCAATCGCTTTTGGTATATAACTGTCGTTGTTAAAGGGTTAAAATGCACGATGTTGAGACCAGCCATCTTTCTCTCTTTTTTAACATGTCTTTCCAATATATTTCACTTCATTTACAGACAACCTTGGTTTGAGAAATCTTACCATGTCAGGACTGAGATTTTTCATAAATGGAGCAGAGTTGGATTAATCATGAAACTTGATCGCCTGTATCTATCCATCCTGCTCAATCGGTTATTTATTTATTTATCTATTTATATATTTATTTCACTTATGGGTTGATGCTTTGTTCAATAAATACCGGTGTGATAGGAATAACTAACTGATAATAATAATAATTATAATAGTAGTAATAATAATAATAATGATAATAAATAAATAGTACTGAGCTCTTAGGCTTTTTGGTTGCTGGTTCCAGTTCTAGAATTTGCTGCCTATTTCTGCTCTGTTTTCGGTTTTGAATGACAATTCCAGCTTTTCTGGGATTTAATAAGGGCTTGCTGGGAGAATTTTTCCTTTCATCATTATGCTTAAAAATTCAGAATGTTGATATCTTACACTGCATTTTGCTGACCAATGAATTATCACACCAAGGCAGAAATTTTCCAGATTAAAATTGTTTTATCTTGGAAAACCAGTTTTTCTTGAATACTTAAAGGTTGCTTTCATCCTCTCATTGATATTCATTATATGCCATTCCTATTAAATATTGCTGGTGTGAATTGGGACAATTCAGTTTGGTAGTGCAATGAAAAGTGCATGATTAACTATCTTGCACTGAACCAATAGGAACCAAGGTTATGGGGTTATCCGGTTGAATTCTTGAGCAAAACATTTATTTGCTGTTTTCATGTTGGAATGTTAACAATGCGTGTTCATTTACAATTGGCATTCTATTGCTCATCACGTTTTTTAAATTTACGCATACTTGCAGTGCTTGCTGAGTAGGTGTTTTGGTCATTAAGCAATGAAGGTGCATTTAAAGTAGTAAATGTGCATTTAGAGTAGTTGATGTGCACTTAAAGTAGTTAGTGTGCATTTAAAGTTGTTAATATGCATTTAAAGTAGTAATTGCACATTTAAAGTACTTAGGAATCGTGCAATTAAAATATTAATTCATTTAATGGAGTAAAATGTGCATTTAAATTTTTTAGTAATTGTACATGCTGTGTACATGTATTTGCATAGCTTCAAATTCCAGGAATGGAAGGCTTTAAATGTTCTACAGTGGGTTATTACATATAAATAAATGCATGCATCTTACATGAATAAATAATATACCAAATTCTTGTTTCTGCTTGCCATCTGTAAAATATGGTTGAATAATTTATGGGTAAAGAGGTAAATGTTGTTTTACACCTGTTATTGTTCGTGCATCCATATACAGCATAAAAATTGGAAGCATGATCACATGCTTCCAGCTTCTGCAAATGATCAGTATATGTGTCCCAACATATGAAAAGGTACCATAAGTCGGGTTTGGAGTTATTATGCCTTCACAAACCAGCTAAGTGAGCTGAACATTTTGCTGAAAACCAGATAAAAATTGGATGATAAATGACCGACTTATAAGATAAAACATGGCTTAACACGAGAACTGGACATTTTCGGGAAATTTGTTTTTAAAACACGACACATTTTGTCTAGACAATTCGCACAGAAATCCTTAACTGTTATTGCAATGGGCACAATTTATGAGTACCTCGTAATGGTGGCAATCAAATATAACTCAGGTTCAGCCAATATAGCTGGTCTATGTGTCACAATTGAACCCAAATCCATAAGACTGATTTTCATCAAATTTGATAATAATTATTATTATATTCCCCCGACGTCATTATGCGCGATTTCTCGTGAAACCGTACGCCGACTTATGGTACCTTTTCATATGTCGGGACACATATATTTTTTATTTTCATCTTTTTAGTACTGAGCTGTCATGTAATCCAATTGTTGAGGCAGTGCAAGAATATATGAATTTTTCATTAAGGATTATAAGTTGTAAACTGGACACATCAAACACATTATAAGGGACCAGCTATATATTACTTAGGCAAAACATCATATTTTCGACACACCCCCCATTTGCACCCGTGCAGTTTGTTGAACCCCCCACCCCACCCCACCCTATGCATGCATACTAATAAGCTTCTCGTCCGCCCCTTACAAAGGCTATTAAGCTAAAGTCATCTTTGAACAATGTATTTTACCATAGATTGCTGGTTATTTTTGTTTTAAAAACATCATATTTACTATCTAAAATTTGTTAACTGTTACGGTTTACTGTTTAGATCTGAACAGAATAGAATTTTAATTTAGTCAATGTATGCCATCGGACAACTATTGGATAATACCGAGTTATAAGTAGGCTAATGTGGACGTCATAATTAGACATTTATTTTGCGTACATACATTTTGTCGAGACCCTCTCCCTTCTCCTCCCCCCCCCCCGTATGCAAATCACCTAAATCTCGTGACCCTCCCCTTCTGTGCATACATAATTATATGGACAATCCTCCCCCTAACAGTTGAATTCTCAAGACAGTCGTCATTGGGTTTTTCCAAATACAATGATCATGTGATTTTCAAAAGTTTTTTCTGTAGAGTCAGAGCTGTGACGGACGGACGCCTTGTTTCTAGCATTCTTCTTAAAGGTTAGGCGGCTCTTGCGTGGGAGCAATGATTATTTTGTTTTTATCCAGTTAAGACAAGCATCTATAAAAACCCAAAGTGGCCTGGTTGTTGGATAGGTGGGCGGTTTGTTCTGAATTAAGCAGAAAATAAATATCTCGAGCATGCCAGTGTGGTGGCTGGTGGCATTTCAGCAGCATGGTCAATGATTGATAATGATCGATCATAAACCTGTCGACCTTTGACCTTCTGCTCTGATTGGTTCTCGAGTCGAAAGCTGTAGGAAGAATTTATATTTAGCTGACAGATGCCAGCAGCCACACAACCACCGGCTGCATTTCTTTGCCGCTATGTCGGTCACAATGTTCGGTGTTCTCATCGTGGTGGTGGTCGTGATGGTGGTGGTGTGGTGTGGTGTGTGTTGTGGTGATGGTGGTGGTGGTGTGATGTGGTGGTGGTGGTGATCGTGGTGGTGGAGGTGGTGGTGGTGGTGGTGTGGTGGTGGTGGTTGTGGTGGTGGTGGTTGTGGTGGTGATGGTGGTGTGGTGGTGGTTGCGGTGTAGTGGTGGTCGTGGTGGTGGTAGTGGTGGTGGTGCTGGTGGTGCTGGTGCCTCTGGTAAATGTGCCAACAGCAGTCAGGTGTTTGTTCATCAGGGTGGTGATCACTTGTGCTGGTCAACTTGTGGTGGTCGCTGCTCACAGACTTTTGCACTTGCTCGCCTGCGACTTGTTTGAGCGCTGGGACTGTGCACACAACTGTGCCATTCGCTCGGTAAACATAATGCGTGTGCGGAAGAAAATGAAAAGCCAACACTTCAGACACTTTATCTTTAATTCATACATCCTGAGAGTTACACTGGCGAAGGTTGTTGAGTGCTTGGCATGGGAGCTCTACTCTAGTCAACCTACGAGACGACGCTGCAAGTGTTGTTTGATGTCTGACCAATGTTGCAGAACACAGTGTTGCAGAACCTGTGTTCTGCGGTGAAAGCGGTCTAGCTGACATCAGGATTAGTAGCAAGAGCTGATGTTATACAGATGAGGGGCGCGGCGGTGTAGTGGTGGCGTCGTTGCCTTGGAGCCGGAAGGTCCAAGGTTCGAACCCACCTCGCCGCGTAAGGACCTTGGGCAAGTCCTTCACTCAGAATTGCTCAGCGCTTCGGCGTGAAACTCCGATGCAGTGTCCACTCTGCATTCGGGAGCGCCTCTGAGTAGAGGGAGCGTGAAGGAGCGCTATAACATGTGCACATACAAACAAATACAGATGAGTTAGATGTTTGGAATGATTTAGAACAGAATGAATTTTCATGGTTGATGGTTTAATATTAAAAGGGTTCAGTACGATATTATTTTTTTTTAAATTATTACTTGCATTTGCTATTGTGTCCATTCATGATCGCTTAGAACTCCGAGGCGCTCCTGACTACATCGCGGTCACTGATGAGCAGTTATTGCAAATGAAGGACTTGCTAAGGGTCCCTACTCGGCAGCTTCAGGTGTATTCGAACCTGGAACCCTCGGGCTCCAAGGTCTAACCCACCTTTAAACCACCGCACCCCAGATTTGACCCAAAATATAAAAAATGGTGACTGATGTTCTCAAGATTAACATGATTGTAGAATGTAAAGGATTATGTAAACATAGAAGCTCCTGGCAGTATTAATACTGGTGGCAATTACATATCACACTTCTTTGATTTGAATATAGATCTGGTACTTTGAATTGCACGCTGTGAGCGGAATGCAGAAATTGAGTATAGACCTGCATGTATGGTCTTTAAAAAAACCGGTTGACACCAGTAGTGTGTGTTTGTGTGATTCCTGGGGGGTCAGTTTGAGGTGACTGTTGACGTCAGGGATTAAATTTTTATTTCTGTAGCTCCTGGTTTTGCATGCTGAAGACAATTGTAATTGTGAGAATTTATGCCAAATGTTGTAAGCGGTCAGTGCCATTTCTAGAGTCTGTTGGTTAATGGATCCTCCTCATCAGTATACTGTCTATATTGTCTAGTTACTTTGTTACTCCGGGGAGGGGGGGTGGCATTGTTTTAAAGCTATTCCTTCATATTGATTTGCAAATGATGGATGTGACAGACGTTGCCTTACCCAGCTGTGGGCCAGAGCCATCACTGCTGCTGCTGCTGCTGCTGGCTGCTGCTGCTGGCTGCTGCTGGCTGCTGGGAACATTGAGTTCCTGGAAAACTGAGCATGGTACTCTAAATCCAATTAAGTAATAGGCCCCTGTGGTGGCGCCCAGTGATTCTTTGAAACCAGGGTTAATAGGTTTCAGCCATTCATTCCAATAATATGTGGTAGCCCAAGGGCTCCTATATATTCAGCGCAATGTATCTATATGTCTTTGGGTAACTTTAGTGAAGATGTTGCCCATAAATGGTTAGGGAAGAAGTGCAGAATATGGCTGTCCTTCAACATTACACAAAAAACATGCCCTGTACTTACAGGGCCTATTTTTGTGTAATGCTGGCACTGTTGAAGTGGCTGGGACATGCTGAGAGGTTGTCAGTTCATTTAATCCCATGCTATGCACCACATGTATGCAAGACTGGAAGGTAACAGAAACAAGGGCATGACCAGGACTATGCTGGATAGATAATAATAAATGAGGACAAGGGCAAAATGATCGGGACTAATGACTGAGGACAATAGAGATGGTCCTTTGTTTGTGCCTGTCCTCCTTTGTTTGTGCCCCTCGTCCTTTCTTTGTGCCCATCCCTGCCAAGTAGCTGGCGTCAAGACATTATGGTGATGATGATGATGATGACTGGGCTTGCAAAGTTGCAATCTAAATTTGGGTGCCTTTGATTGTTATTAATGCACAGAAATAATAATGAGCTACTAATGACTAGATAAGTTATATTCGAAAGACTGGGTGCTTTGAATGACCTTACGAAAGGCGACTCTCTTTTGCTTTCCCCTGCTTACTTACAACATGGTTGCCTCGTATTGATGGAGAAAGTGTTGTACCTCCATTAGGTAAGCTAGTATCAGTGACAGACACACACACTAATGGATTGTGAGCATACTACTGGTATATGGAAATGACATATTTATTTATTTATGCATAATTTGTTATTGTGCATTGTGCATGGACACAGATTTTTAGATATCTCAGCAACATGAGCTACAAACAAACAAAGATCTTTGAAAAACATGTGGATGTGTGCCAAACACATGTGGTTTGCATAATTTGGCACAGCTCACAATGTTTGTTTCCAACCTGGGCATTAAATATCTCTGCAGGTGTTTATACTTCGTCCACAAATCAAGAGGTTCTTCTACGGGGGGTGGAGGGGTGGGCTTCCTGATTAAAGAGGGAATTTCTTACGAAATTATAGAAGATTCATGTCAGGGCCCCATGATCTTGCCCCCATCCTTTGAAGGATATTTCCTGAAAATTCATCTAAAAGTAGGATCTATTGCAGCAGGAATTATTTACAGGCCACCTGACCATAACCTTGATGATTTCGTAAATGATTTAGATTGCTTAATAACAAAACTTTATAAAAAGTCAAAAGATCTACTATTGATGGGAGACTTTAATGCGGACTTGTTAAAAATCGCAGAACATAGGAGTACTGCAGAGTTCTACAGTTGCATGACCTCCCATCATTTGTTACCTGCCATCACCCGACCAACGAGAATCACTTGTACCTCTTCCACACTTATAGATAATATATTCACCAATACTTGGCCAAGGCTAACTAAGTCAGTCATCCTAGCAATGGACATCTCTGACCACCTACCTATCCTAGCTCAGTTTGGTTATGGTCCTCTACCTTGCAGCAAACCTTCTGTTGGTACTCATCGACTAATCACGGAGCCAAAGAAAACTGCTTTTAATGAAGCCCTTGCCCTGATTGACTGGTCTCCTGTTTTGGAAGCCTGTGCCAACCAAAATGCTAATGAGGCATATGACTTATTCCAATCCAAATACATGGAGTCGTACAATGAATTCTTTCCTCTCACTCTAAATAATTGCGGACGAAATTCCACCCCCAAAAAACCTTGGATGACAAAGGGTCTCCTCAAATCCTGTATAAAAAAATCTGCGCTATATCTGAAGTTTATAAAAAACCCAAACGATAGCAATAAGCTTAAATTTGTTTCTTATAGAAACAAATTTAAATCATTGAGAATTCAGGCCGAAAAAAATTATTATGCTTCAGAATTTTGTAAATATAGCAACAACTTGAAGAAAACCTGGAACCTCTTGCGTACTCTTATGGGGACTAACGATAATGTAAATAACAATGCCTTATCCTTAACAGTCGACGGAGTGAAGGTTTCTGATCCCGAGACTGTAGCAAACAATTTTAATACTTATTTCACGGAGATAGCCCAGTCACTTGCAGCCAAACTTCCCACTGCCACGAGTTCCTTTGAAAAATTCATGCCTTCGTCACTTATCGAATCTTTTGGACTTAGTGAAACCTCCCCAGAGGAAATTATTCGACTTGGGCAATCCATAAATTGTTCACATGGCAGAGGAGTTGATGACATTGATCCAAGCATTGCACTTCTAACCCTACCCTCTATTGCTCACTTATTATCTGATATAATAAACTGTTCTTTTAACAGTGGGGTTTTTCCACAATCATTAAAAACTGCAAAAGTGGTTCCAGTTTATAAAAAGGGGGTTAAAGACGATGTAACAAATTACAGACCTATTTCAGTACTTCCATTTTTCTCAAAATTTTTTGAAAAGGCCATGTTTGAACGTCTAAATAATTTTTTTTCTAAAGGAAATGTCCTCTTCCCTTCGCAACATGGATTCCAATCTGGACACTCTACCTATATGCCCTTGATGAGTATGCAAGACAAAATTTCCAATGCAATCGAAAATAAGCAGTATGCAATAGGTATTTTTTTCGACCTGGCAAAGGCCTTCGATACTGTTAATCATGACATCCTATTAAAGAAATTAAGCACTTATGGAATCCGGGGTACCCAGTTAAATTGGTTTTCAAGTTATTTTACAAATCGATCCCAGTTGGTTTCCTGCAATGGTGCTCTGTCTAATTTACGGCAAATTAACTTTGGAGTTCCCCAGGGGTCTATTCTCGGTCCTTTATTATTTCTTATTTATGTGAATGATCTCCCAAATGCATCTCCTTTATTGTACTTTATACTCTTCGCTGATGACACCAATGTATTTTACTCCAACTCATCTCTTGAAACCCTATTTAATGATGTTAACTTTGAATTGAAAAATGTAGCCGAATGGTTCCAAGCAAATAAACTGTCTTTAAATCTTGATAAAACCAATTATATAATCTTTAAATCACATAGAAAGAGTTATGATGCAGGAAACCTGGGGGTGCGCATTGATGGGGTTCCACTCACTCAGGTAATATCAACCAAATTCCTAGGAGTATATATAGATCAGCACCTAACCTGGAAAGACCACATAAAAATTGTATCTAATAAAATTGCTAAAAACCTTGGAATATTATCCCGTACCTCCCAGTTAGTACCTCCTCAAATT
Source organism: Lumbricus rubellus (assembly GCA_945859605.1). Lineage (NCBI taxonomy): Eukaryota > Metazoa > Annelida > Clitellata > Crassiclitellata > Lumbricidae > Lumbricus > Lumbricus rubellus. Next base: position 28,412,982 of record OX243815.1, on the reverse strand, counting down.
CGTCTCACCTTGTATTATTCACTCATTTATCCATACCTCACTTACTGTAACATAATATGGGCCTCCACCTATAAATCTAGTCTTCTGAATTTAATGAAGCTCCAAAAGCGAGCTATTAGATATATAGGAAATCTGCCCTATGGGACCACGACTGAATCTAAATTCCGGGAATATAGCCTTCTAAATGTTTATCAAATTAGGCAGGTGCAGTTAGGCGAATTTATGTTTAGATATTTTCATGACCTATTACCTTCCGTGTTTAAGAATTTCTTCCTCCATACTACTAAGGTGCACTCATATCATACTAGACACGCTGACTCTTACCATTTGCCTCACGCCCGCACCAATATCCGACGCTTCTCTGTTAAATACAGTGGGGCTCAAACATGGAATAAGATTCCCCTCTCCATCAGACAGCTGCCTAGCCTTCGAATCTTTAAGTCAAAATTGCGTGCCCTGATTCTTGACAATAAATAATAATTTATTCTGGTGCATTATGACTATTATTGATTCTCATTACAGAGTGAACAAATCGTCAAACTTTTAAATATCTTCTCCTACTCTGAATAAATTATATCTAAATCCTTACTACCCATGCAGCATCCCGACCATCCAGCGACCTCTGTGCCTTAACTTCATCTAGATCTACTAGAGGCCCTATGATCATCGAATTAATGTGTATTTGTGCTATTAGTTAAGTTAGTTAAGGTGTTTGCTGTTTGTTTTCTTAAATTAGTTTTTTTTTCACTTATACTTTATGTTAGGACCACGGTACGGCAACCTATTGGCCATCATCATCTTGGTATAGTCGCCCAGGGGACTCACCTAGCGGGGTTGTAAGACCCCTTCCGAGTCCCCTGTGCAACCAACTAGAAACCTTTGGCATCGTTATTTAAGTAATGTTTTATTATACTTATTAACCTTGTGTTTATGATGCTTTATTTGATTTGTTCCTGTTGTTTTTTTGGTTGCCAAATAAATGATTTGATTTGATTTTGATTTGCCAAATAAATGATTTGATTTGATATACACAACACCATATTTTGCTGCGAATTTTTTCTCAAGCAGTCTGTCACGTTTTAAATAGAGAAATTTCAGCTGATATTGTGGAGTTGTTTAAACCAATTATACCGTAGTATTGAAGTGTTTGATGGGCTGGAGGCGATGCGAGCAAGACACAGACAGCGCTCAGCAATTCACAGCGCCCACCCATATAACTTTATGAGCAGGAGAGTGCAAGAAGGAGCAAGGAGCCTATTGACTTGGGACTGGATAGTGTTCGTCATTTGCATGAAATCTGATATTTGTAAGAGAACTAAAGTTACAGATTACCCAGTACTATACCACTAGTCAGACAGAACTGAAGTGAGGACAGGCTGAACTTGGGCTGGGCTGCAAGATTGGAAATGCAGTTAAGTGCATGAGAATAAACAAACTTGTGCTCTGTGTATCTTAGTAGCTCTAAAGGCAAAGCTGTGCAGAAAAATTGGCCATCAAACATAGCTAGTAATAGCAGGAACTGCAGATGGAGTTTATGGGTCCAAACATAGATGGTAGGAGTTTGTGTAGCACTGCCACTATAAAAAGCAATCAGGTGCAATCCTAACTGACGTTATATTGGAATTGGGAGGATAAATTTTTATAAGTAGGCCTAAGCATGGCTTAGACAAAGTCTAGAAGAGTTGAAACATCAGAGAAGTGGCTTTCTCCTAGGTCCTGACAAATCACCAGTGGCACATTCAAATATGCTTGGAGAGTCAAACCCCATGGATCCAACCCAGAGTTGTCAGATAGTATTGTATTCTCTAGACCAAGTCAATAACCTCGGGTGATGACGGCATTAAATTTACCATCCATTGGTGCCTCATTGGTGGTAGGCAATACAACAAATATGCCTGCATTTGATATTACCCTATTACTGGTTGTAAAAATTAAAAATCCGATTCTAAACCAATTGTCGGTTTTCAATTGGCCTTCTTTCTAGTGAATTTGCTATTTCCAGCTATTGTCAGCGCGGTAAACAAAGGAAGGCGGATTCATTGCATTCGACGACGTTTTTGACATAAAAAAGTGTTTGATATGCTGTGTAATTGCCTCGTCTCTTTCGATTGGATTGTCATTTTTGCCATCACTTGATGTTGAAATTTGATGAATGCGTATCGATGTTGCATTCGAAGGGCCGCATCACAGTACCATACATCAGTATCTAATACTATCTATCATATATCATATCATGAGTCAACGACCTCTTATATATAATAACAGGCCGTGGATAATGCAGTGGATAATGCAGCGTCGCAGCTACCATCTATTTCTTGCAATTGTTTTGTTCTCGTGACAACCTTTAAGCTGATGGTTAGCATAAATACACGAATCGTCTCTTGTAATTTGTGAAAATGATTAAAAAAATTTTTGTATCGTTAGCAAAATCCATAAAATGGCCTTTTCGTCCAAGTTCAGAAGTGCGCGTGTACACACATACACACACATGCCGTCGGATATAGCAGAGCATTGATGATGCTAAACATATTGAGGACCGTATTCGATGTCCAGTGTTGTCCATCTTAGTGTTGGCTCAAACATGACATCTGAATTTGGACTAACACGCTGATGAACTCTAGCCTATCTTAGTCTACTACTATTCCCTGCCTGATGCATGTTCATATCTTGATATCAATTCCATGGAACTTCCAGATTCATGTTAGCAGGTGTTTGTTGGTAGATTATGACTCGAAGTCAAGGTAAACTGAGATGAAAATTACCTATTGGTAGTTGTCGACAGCATACCTACATAGGTATGTAGATCAGAGGCTTGACTGCACTTAAGGAAGCGCCATGCTGTCACATGGACCAGGAAGGTGTTTTTAACCACATTGGGTATATATATATGTGCAGTGCGACATCTTTATGTGTGCTTGTACAGTTGTATCTTTATGTGTGCTTGTACATGTACAGTTGTACACCTGTGCATATGTTTATGAATACCTATCTACAGACTACATAATAAATTTAAAAAATAATCTTTTCTTTATTGAAACGCCTGCAAGATGCACTGCGCTTTACATTTACAAGTTATGCAGTACTAATCTTAATTAATTAAACTTAACTACCAACTGAGCAGACAGCTTTGCAATTACAATGGCGCTAATAGCAGCCTACAAATCAAATCCGCCCAACGGGGGCTAGAACTCGCTACCTCTCGCACTCTACGCCAGCGTGTTATCCATTGCTATCCCCCCCCCCATGTATAGTATCTTTTAAGAAACCAGGAAGGTACTGATCACTTTTTAATTATTTTCATTACGGTTTGACGTAAAGAGGTTAATTAAATAAATACCATTGATCGTTGTTTGCGTAGGTTTTGAGTCGGCTTTGACGCTGAGGTTTACCATCGAACCGGACGACGTGGTTTCGGTCAACCAGTCTTCCGTCGTTCTCAACTGCACGGCGAACAGCAGCACGAACGGGGGCAGCGTGGAGATCAGCTGGCAGAGAAATGGGAAGGCCCTTGTGCCCGATGGCCGCCAGTACATCCTGTCCCCCAATGGATCTTTGCTGATCCAGAGTTTCACCCAGCAACCGTACGACAGCGAATTCTACGAGTGCATCGCAAAGTCGGGGAGCAGTGCTTTGCTGAGTCGTCGCGCTCGGCTTCGAGTTGCAGGTGAGCCGCTTTTTCTTTTCCGATTCAACGTTTGTTTTTATGTGCACTTGTTTGTTTATATGTGCACTTGTTTGTATGTATGTGCACTTGTTATAGTGCCCTTTCAATCTCTCCTACTTAGAGGCGCTCCCGAATGCAGAACTGACACTGCATCGAAGTTTCACGCCGAAGCGCTGAGCAATTGTGAGTGAAGGACTTGCCCAAGGCCCTTACGCGGGGACGTGGATTCAAACCTCGAACCTTCCGGCTCCAAGGTAGTAACACTACCACTACACCACCGTGCCCCACCTTGTGCTTGCTCGGTTAGTCGCGGAGTTGTTCTGATGATGTTGTTCTTAGCTTTATCTGTCGATCGAGCGGCTTTTTTGTGTGTTAATCTATGGTTTCGTCATGCAGAGAGAATGCCAGCTGACCGAATAACTCCACGCTGTGTGCTATGTGTATGCTAGATGCAACCTGGGAAAGATAGATACGTAAATGCAGACTAAGACTGTACTGGATTGACGGCTTAAATGAGGACTTAAAAGAACCAGAGCCTTTGAGACTACGTTCTACTCTGCCCTTAAGACTGTTCTCTTTAGCCGTGGCTGGGTTGGGAGGGCTTCTGAGTAGATTCTCTTGAAGAGGTGCTATACAAATGTCTGTTCAAAATGAAATGAATGAACTTGGACTGATATTGAGAGAATTCACTGGATGTGATGTGGCAGGGGAGATTGGTTGTTTGCACGCATTGCCACCAGATGATTGGAGTCAGGAACAGAGGATGGCGATGATGATGGTTTTTCAGTTACTTCTGTGTCATTTAGGAGTTGTTGCATCGGAAAGACTGCTTAGTCCTTCAACGATCATGATTAGTTTTCAATGCGTATTAGTGCATGTGTTGTGTCATTAAAGTGGTAAAGACATTCCTGTACATGAAGTAGGGTTTTTTGGAGGTACTGTTCACTATGGGCTGTCCAATGTGTCCATTGTTACACTGCAGAGGATGTTGCGTAACAGACGATAATGTTCAAAGCACAACAGGAAAGTCTGGATGCTATAATTACAGGAATAAATGTGCACTGCAGCAGCTGCCCTGGGCATGTCTGCCGATGTGATGTCTGCCGGATGACAATTTTTTAGATAACCCTCAGAACACAGGTCTTCATAAATTTCTCTGTTGTTCCTGGCAAACGAAGCAGCATGTTAAACAATCGTTTCCCTGTATATAATTTAATTGCGACGTCGAATTGGACAGCAACCCTGGAGACTGCTGCAGGATAGATAGACTTTTAGATCACAGTCTGTGTTGTGTTGTGTTGTGTGCCCAGGTCTCAGTTTTTACTGAGTTATTTGCACCCAGCGCCTCCAACGGGGATGGCTGCAGGCTGGTTACGATGACGATGATGAATGTTCGAACACTTATCGAAAATGCAGCACCTGCACAGGCACCTGTACGACTGTTCTTCTTCTCTTTGTGCATTTAACTACACGTTCAGATTGGACGTGTGTGGCCTTAAGGTTGACTGGTTGGCTGAAGGTTGACTGGTTGGCTTAAGGTTGACTGGTTGGCTGAAGGTTGACTGGTTGGCTTCTTAAGGTTGACTGGTCGGCTTAAGGTTGACTGGTCGGCTTAAGGTTGACTGGTTGGCTTAAGGTTGACTGGTCGACTGAAGGTTGACTGGTTGGCTTTTAAGGTTGACTGGTTGGCTTAAGGTTGGCTGGTTGGCTTAAAGTTGACTGGTTGGCTGAAGGTTTCAGAATTCTTTGATTTTCCCAGAATCATAAATTTTCCTAAATCGGTTTCTGAATTGGATTACAATTTCAGCGACAGTTCCTGTGTGTGTTTTTGTTTGACGCTGTGGCTAAATGAGAGAATGGAATTTTTGAAGCACGAGCGCCACTCATATTGCCATTAAAATCCTAGAAGATATGAAAGAATTTTTTGATATCAGAATTGGATTGACTGTTGAGACTTGTGATCTTAATTAAAACAACCGTTTGGCCATCAGAGAGGGGAGGGGGAAGGACTGTTGACTGATGAAAAGACAGAGGATACTTTCAAAGTCCCAGAAAATATGCCACAATTAGACACAATACGAATTTTGTGTTGTCGTGATGTGGGCCAACAGCGACCAAAAAACCAGATCTGCATTGGGAACTAAATGCCTTTTGTTTCAGGAACTTATCTTTGAGAGACTATAGTTGAGATGCAGAGGATGCCAGCCAGTCTCTGGCTGCATCCAGGGCTTATTATCAAAGTGCACCTTGCTGCTGCTGCTGCTGATGGGTTTAGTCGTTCTCTTGTTCTGTCTCAAGTGGAACTGAACAACGCTCATCCTCAGATGTGGTGCCGCTCGTTATCTTAAGACTGTTTCTCTTCGAGATGGACCTGAACTCTGCGGAGGAACCACCGCGTCTCGTGTCCTCTCCTTCCATTCTGTTTATAGGCAAGTTCCCCAAAGTAATTTAAAGTGTGAGAGAGAGATACAATGACAGGCAGACCGATAGGCAGGAAGGGTGCATGCACGAGAGTGACGGACGGATGCAGACACGAGCAAAGCAAGATGGAGTACGCTTTTGAATTCGATATGATCAGCATCATCATCTTTTAATAACTCTTCTTCTTCTTCTTCAGCATAATCTTTTAATAACTCTTGTGTGTCTGTGTTTCTTCGAAGGTGGTTTTCTCGTTCCAAGAAAACATTCCATTTCCTTTTTGCTGTACATCGACGAAAAATTGCTGGTTTTTGCTTCAATATATACCTCCAGACCGGCATGCACCACTTGAGATGCATACGCAGCGGTAGAGATGATGCCTGATGCCTTCTCGTAGAGATGCCTGATTCCCTCTCTGCTTGCTGCCATATTTTCCCCGTTACTCAGCTTAATAAGATTGATCAACAAGACTAGTCTATTGGCCGACCAACTGGCAACCAACTTATGGCTGCTTGCTGTCCAATAAAAATGGGGCCTATGGCCTCGTGTTACCTGTGAAGAGCGCTTATTAATCGGCCAATTGAAATCCAGGGTGAAATCCAAACAGTTCTTTTTATCTGTGCTCAGTGTTATTTCTACGTGGGTGGTTTCATGATGCCAATGCCCAGCAGCGGCAGCAGCAGCAGAAGCAGCAGCAGCGGCGGCAGCAGCAGCAGCGGCAGAGTACACTCCTTTGTGATCTCATTGAGATCAAATAATAGTAGAACTAGGACTAAAATGAAAATTTCAAAACAATTATAATTTGTTTTGAGATTTTCATTTAGTCCTAGTTCTACTAAAGATTTTCTCTCGAACCAACAAATACAAACATTTGACATTCATTCATTTTAAGGATTTATATAGCGTCCCTTCTAGGCAACTACTCGGAGGCACTTCCAACCCCAGTATGACTAAAAAATATAGTTTTTCAGATGTTCATAGAAAGAATCGGAATCATTTAGGCCATAGAACTTTGTAAAAACGTTTTTCTTTTAAAGAAAAATGCCGGTGTATTTTGTCGCTTTTTACTTTTTTTATATTTGCTGTCTGTAATTGTTGTCTTTAATTTATTTTTGTCTGATATCCATTATAATTATGTTGTCTTCGTTCTTTCAAGGATTCGGTTATTTTATGTCATTTTTTAATCATTTTGACGTCATCATTTGAGGAATAAATAGCACAGCACTTGTAAGAAATGAACATTTATAAAAATTATTTGGTGTCAAGTTCTTGTGTAAGTAAAAAGTTAAGTACAATTTTTAATTAGGTACACTTCATAGATTACACATTTAAAAATTTTGTTTTTAATAATTCATGTTTATATCGGCCTGGACTATGGGAACTTATGTTTACAATTTATATTCCAAAAGATTTCGATATTTTTAATTTCTCAATTTCTATTAAACCAAAGTTATAAGAATTAAAATGATTGTTGTAGATAGATGTTAGCCTACTTAGTGTTTATTAATAAGAGCATTCTTGCTGCAAAGTCAATTTATTTTATTTGGTTTTTCAATTTTTTTTAAATTGGAAAATAGCTGATGTTTTCTCGTTTTGTTTTTCAATTTTGTTTCAGCTGTTTTTAACATGCGTGACTTACCCAATCACTCAGAAAGTCTCAGACAGCTACAATTATTAGGTGGCTCCAAAAGAGCCCAAACATGATGAAACTCTATTTTCTTAGCTGGAAGCAGTACAAGACTATCTGGCAATAACACTTGATCTCTATCTCTGTTCAGCTCCTTTATATTAGTCTGGCAAATGTTTGCTCTGCAGTCTGTACTGGCCTCCCTCCTTCCTTCAGTTCTCGGCTAAAAATTCTGAGACTCATTTCATCCATATGATATTTTCTTTTGCCTTCTCCGATTCCCTTCTGGGGATTTTACTTGACTCATCCTCGAGTTTGGCTTGCACAGCGGTTTTATGGTTAACGGCAACCATCAACTGAGGCTTTGAGAATAATATTGCAGTACTAGTACCATTGAATAGGCGCTATACAAATTCATTTGATGAATAAAGAATGAATGAATTGAAGTCCTGAGATTAGAACACAGTAGGTGGTGCTTTATCTTCCAATCTTACAGTATTAATGCATGATTGGGATAATGATTAATTAAATTAGTTATAGGCTACCTTAATTAAAGCAGTGCCTCACTATCAAACAGCCATAATTATATGACATGTGTTTAGTTTATGACAAGAAGTCTTTCTTGTAATATTGGAACGGACTAATATAATATGTAACTTTCATGTGAACCATGAAAAAGTTTGAGGAAGATAGATCTGGAGATTCATTTATGTTCATTCATTCATTCGTTTGTTCGTTCATTCATTTTGAGAATCTATATTAAATGCCGCATCAAGAGACTCACTCATAGTGGCAAATTTATGTACTGTCCATTTCTCTGACTTGGTCTATCTCAGATTGTGCCTGCCTTCCATAATCCTATGTATATATTATCTGCAATGTTCTGCATATCTTTCAGCGTCTCTCTTTGTGTGTGTTTCAAGTGACTACTCTAGTGCCCTTTCCTAGATTATAAAATTTTCAAAATTTTCTAAATATGTGATGAAAAGGATGTGGTAATATTTTAATCAATTTCTCTTCCTGACTTGCCTTGATCAGTGATTGCTTACAAGTATCTATAGTTGGGATCTGACAATAGATATTGTCATCCGCCTGCTGACGTCAGCTTCCTCTCTTTGTCCTCTACTTTCACATTACAGTCACGATCCTCTTGTTTTGTCCCACAGGCAAGGACTGCTATGTAGTCAAAACTCAGACTTTTACGTTCATGAGTTCTGCACTATGGAATCAGCTCTCTCTCCATTTAAGCACATTCTTTGCTATTTTAAATATACTGGTCTTTCTGTGTATTTGTCTCGTATCAAATGTCAGCAACAAACTTGCTAAATATTTCACCGAGAAAAAAAATGTTTTGTAGGAATGTAGTAAAAACAGAACATTTAGAAATATATGGTTTTCTTACAGCTTGAAACTGATCTAGCTGTTTAGAGCATGCACAAGACCTGTCTATATATATTTATGTATATGTGTGTGTGTTTGTGTGTGTGTGTGTGCTTGTGTGTGTGTTTGTGTGCATATATGTGTGTGCATGCGTGTGTGTTTGTATGCGTGTGTGTTTGTATGCGTGTGCTTGTGTGTAACTCATCAATTCGTTTCGACAATCTAAAATGATCGATTTGTGTAACGAAGACAGAGAAGGAGATGGACTTTGAGGAAGAGTAGTAAGGCTGAGTAACACCGTGGAACATGACTTGAGAATGCGGGAACATGACTTGAGAATGCGGGAACATGACTTGAGAATGCGGAACGGAAATTCAACGGCGTTGAAGCAATGTTGAGATGTGTTAATCGACGTGAGACCAAAACTTTTCTGACGTTGGTTTTCATTACTCTTGCAATTTATGTGCAGTTAATTGGTGTCTTGCGAGGAACGAGAACCTAAAAAACGCACGTTCAACAGGTTTTTTTTGTTTCTCACATATGCTATATAGCGCTCCTTCAAGCTGTCTACTCAGAGGTGCTCCTGACTACAGTATGGTGGAAGTCAGTTTGGAGTTGGGAAAAGCCTGGATTTCCATCTATGAAGATTAGTCAATCGCTGACCATACTCATTTGTCAACCATAGACCATTTTCTCATGTCAATCTGATGAAGTTACACGATGAGTTGACCTACAGACAGGCAGAACTCTGCTCTACTGTTTATTAAAGTCGTCATAAGCGAAAATTTCGTCTGGCGTGATTTTGCCTATGTATGTTTCTCATGGTGTTGCTTTGCTTCATGTGATGAGCTGCTGCTGTGGAGAAGAATAATATTGTCATTCTCATCTGGGTATTTATCATTTTATTGTTCCTGAGATATTAAACAAAATGATGCAAAATTTATGTCGACAGTAAGAGTAGCTTAGAAACAATTAAACAAAATAGGAATGAAATTTCGTTTATGCTAGAAGCGAAGTGCAGTAGCTTTAGAAAGCAAATGAATCAAAATAGAAATAATGATTTGTATTGATAATGGAGGGACTCTGGGTTATCCTGGTGAGCACTGAGAGTAGAGCATTTTGGCATTCAGCTGATGCAATCCTCTAAAAATCCATTGATTTGGAATGATGTTTTGGGCACAGACCGAGAGCATGGAGCTGGCTTTTCTCCAATTCCATACTGACCTGTACCATGTTATAGCGTTGCATGCGCCGCATATGGGTGTCTTCCATTTGTCATACGCCCCTAGCCAATATTGTCCTCCCTGCCTGTTGGATAGAGGAGGAGGAAGAAGCTGTGTATGGCATGGCCAGATTGCTGCTGCTGCTGCTGTGCCTGCCTGCATGCCTCGCCTTTATCAGTCGGCGGCGGCGGCGGCTCTTGGACGGCTAGAATTTGTAATGAGTTTTGGGAGGCAGCAGCTGAGGCCTCTTTCCTACTACTGCTGCTGCTGCTGCTGCTGCTGCTGCTGCTGCTGCTGCTGCTGCTGCTGCTGCTGCTGCTGCTGCTGCTGTAGCCTCCTGACCTTGGCCGCTGGAGTCAGCAGATGCAAACTGCTTTATTCTGTTGATTGCTGTGCACAGAGGAGACCAGCTACTATGGGTGCATTGAGATTACTGCACGGCCTTTGTGACCTCCTATTTGGTAACGGCCCTGCACCATGGTACTACAGGGCGGGTCCTTGTATGTGTATAGGGCTATGCAAGGAAGCATTTGTGGAGGCGTCTAGAGTTCCATTGCCTCATCACTGAGCTTCCATTTTTCTAGATAGGGTGATTGTTTAGGGACTCCAGTCATGGGCGTCCGCAAGGGGCGCAAGGGGGCGCAAGTGCGCCCCCTGGATTTTCGCATAGTTGCACATAAATTTAGATTATTTGGTTGCTATTTTGGATTGTCAATGTGATTATCGATTCGTTCTACAAGTTGAACCTATAGCCTAGGCCTATATCTTTCTTTGGACGCAAAACGTATACTAAAGCTATAGGCTATAGGATTCTCTCGTAGTAATGTGGAAATTCAAACTGTCACCCATTAAATTTAGACCATGTGACAATTATTTAAAAATTTGCGCCCCCCTAGAAAAAATCCTGCGGACGCCCATGACTCCAGTACTAGTTAGAATGGCAGGAAAACAGGGTTCTAAGTGTCAGATCATCAGCTTTAAGTGAATCAGTCACTGTGTATTGTGATGAGATTTGTAAATTTATATGATTTGTCTATGATAATTTGTTTTCTTAAAGTTGCTCTAGGTTTTTATTTATTTATTTTTCGCTTGTGCTATAGTGCCCCTTCAAGCTCTCTACTCAGAGGTGCTCCCAACTTGGTTGTTAATGTGTTTTTTTGGGTGCTTCTCGGAGGAAAGTTCCCCACAAGTATGGATGCTACTTGGTGGCAAGATGCATATATTGTTGAAGGCTACTCACTGTGTATTGTATACGCTGCAACTGTTAATATTTAATTATTATTCTGATTGTTTGTTTCCCGATTTCTGGAAAAGAAGTGAGATCTTGTGCTGAGTGTTCTTCACTGGCTGAGTTTCTTCGGCTGTTTTAGCTTTGTTCATGTATCTTGTAAATGAGTGAATATCACTAAGTTGCATGTAATTAAGGGCATGCTGTTGGATCGAGTTTCTTAATATGCATTATTATGCAAGATCTAGGAATATATTTGAATCCGAATCAGATGATCTTAAATGATGACTAAGCTGCCATATTTACACCCACAAAGACAACATAGCTCTCAAGGTTGCATCATCTCGGTGATGATAGTCGCTCAATATGAAGACTGAAGAGCATAAAGTGAATACATTAGAAGAAGAGAGTTGCGTGGAAGTTGGATGACGATGGTGATTGAGTCTGAGGCTTGGCTACTGCATTCACAAATTCAGTAATCTTGGTCATTTTTCTAGCACCTTATTTACTTGCGTGTCTGCAGAGCTCTCGGCTGTGGTATCGGACACTGCATCTCATTATTATTAATGCTTTTTTGCCCCGAGCTACCTCTGGTAATTTTTCAGTTGCAGGTGAATCTCTCAGTATTTTAGCTCGTATTTCATGATAAGATTTGCTTTATATCTGTGTCATCACTCTTGATGGCTGGATTTGCATGTGAAATTTTATTCCTTTACTTGCGCGTATCAGTGCTTGATTTATAATCAGCATTTCACGTAAATTGCACGAACACCGAGGCATTCTGATGGCTTGTCCCTAAGTTATTTACGTGGCATTTCATTGCAAAAACTGATTATCTGAAGAGATGTATTTATAGATAAGTTGAAGTAATCCTGACAGAACTTAGTGCTTGAATGTGTTGTAATAAATGCCTGATTGCTTCAGATTGTCCGCTCTATTCTCTCTCAGTCTGTGCTATTGATGTGTTTGATGTTATCGAGAGTAAAGTTATGCATCTGCTTTTGACTAATACCGAGGCATATATGTTAAAAATGGTGAAATGGAATGAAAAACCGTCGTTTTCTTCTGAAAAATAAAAACGAAAAAGCGACAGAAAAACGGAAAAGAAAATAATTGGATTTTTTTACATCTTGTACTACAGTTTAAAATTAAAAACCTTGTTTTCGCAGTTTGATTGTGCCTTATTATAACTCAGATGCTGACGTTAAGACAGCTAAATAGTGATGTAACTTAGCTGAATTCTTGAATTTATGGAGGCAGCGCACAGTGTATCAGACAAAAATCAAATCAAAGAAAATAAAATAATTATAAACAGAAATAAATAAATAAGAATACATTTAAAAAAATTAAAACGGGGAAAAGGTGACATAAAATAAAAAATGGAATTTTTCTGAGAAAAAACTAAAAAGTCATGTTTTATAACTATGTACCGAGGAGTTGCATGTGTTGTGGGTGCAAAGTTTCTTTTGGGGGGGGGGAGCTTTTAGTTTTGAAGGAGATTCTTTTGACATCTGGCCCTGGAGTCTTCAGCACTCTAATATTCCACTTTGGTCTAGCAGTTTACAAATTTTCAAGGCTGCATGTTTTTCTAAATTGTTTGAACTGAGCCCTTCTTGCATTTAAGTTTGTGTTTGAAGCTATTGGGCTTCTGTTCCATGCCTTGTGCAGCTATCTACTCGAGGTTGTGTATAGGCATGTACATGTATAGGCATGTAAAAACAGTGAAGGCATGACCAATTTTCTTCATGCCATCCTCATCTTCAACCTTAGACCTGTACAGAAGCTCCTAAGAATCGCGGTCCCTACAGACTCTCAATGTCAACACAGCAATCCAATTACAAGTGCAATACGCCATTAATTACTCTCTGAGCCTGCTTTATAAGTGTTCATTAACTGACCTCAATCAAATTGATTTATCGCTTGCTTAATTTAACTGTTCCTGCTGCCAATTGTATATACATGAACATTGCGCCAAACTGTCACTGCATAAGCATATATGTATGTGCCTGAGTTGATCAATGTATCTGTATCTTGGTTTCCATTATTATCTTTCCCATTTCGACCTAAGACCTAATTTTGTCCATTCCTGTGGTTATGCTCCATTATCTCGTTGAGCTACCTGGAATTGGACTTCCTGGAATCACACTTCCTGGAATTGGACCTTCTGGAATGGGACCTCCTGGAATTGAACGCGTCTCGGAATTGACTTGCTTTATGGCTGGACTGATGCTCCAGTAATCTGTGCATCATCGTGCAGTAGCGTAATGACGCTATATAAAAGTTATTAGATTTGATACGGTTATATGAATGTATACATTGTATCTGGACGTATACAGGGAACTTTTAAACTTAAACTCTCTGGCCTGTCACTTGTTATAATTATCTAAAACTCTTTTGGCTTCACTTTCCTGTCTGCTGTTTCATTCATTAAGAACACACAGGTTGAAGCTTGTCTATATATTATATATTAAGTGAATACAGTACAGGCAGTTGCTGTAGTTGTTGTGTAATTCAACCGTCTGTGCCTTTGGGCGTTGAATCTTTTCTCACAAGACAGGGTACATTGTTTTTTTGTCTCCGCATGTTGAGCTTGTGGTCTGCCTGTGAATCATCATCAGCAACAGTAACATCATCATCATTTTTATCATCATAAATACCTTCTGCAGCAACAATCATAACCCTAGTCATACGTCAGGCCTTAAAAAAATGTTGTGTTTCCGGTAACATAGCTACAAAAAATTGGGTAGGTAGGTCGGAAAATATTTTTATTTTGGTAAAATATTTTTATGCAGTGACTATCCGAAAAAGTATACCCCACTAGTCTTTTTTGCACGCTGAATCAAAGTACGTGTTCTAAGCAAGTATAAACCGACAGTCTGCACCTAAAACTGCTCTAGAAACAGTCCTATTAATTTCATTTTGTTGACGTCCCTTATGTTATGTCAATACAAATGTTAAAAAAATTATTTTTGAAAATTTTTTTTAAAAAATTAATTTAAAAAAAAAAATATTTGAGTCACGGCCGTAAAAATGGGTCGGTCGGGTTACCGGAAACACAACAATTTTTTTCTACGCCTCACCTTTGTCTATAATAGAGCTTATTTTAATTACGAATACAATTTGACGAATATATATCGACCACGGTCACCATCTTTCACTCATGCGGACAAAGTCGTAATCGCAGTCTTCATTAGCATTACAAATGTTAATCGTCATCATCATCGCCATCATCATCGGTGCTGATGATGATGACAGGTTGGTATGTCTGATTGTGATTGCATCGATCCATCAATCGATCGATCAATCGATCGATCGATCAATCGATGGCGAGTACGTGTAGGTCACTCACGCTCTTTACACCGCTGCGCCACGGCCATTAGAATTCTAGTCGTTCCTTTTTTGGTCGTGTTGTGTTTGGACGTATCGACAGTACTGCAGAAGTGATTGAATTAGAATAGAGCTCTCCATTAAATGGAGTAACTGTGCCTGCTTTGAAATGTTTTCTGTTCGTTGAGATGATGGTGGTGGTGGTGGTGGTGGTGGTGGTGGTGGTGGTGGTGGTGGTGACGACGACGACGACGACGATGATGATGATGCCAGTTTGTGTAGATAGGCTGGGTTTGTAGCTCTCCCACGTATGCTGGGGGCGGGGCGGATGGAGGGGAGAAGGGGCATTGTTGTTGATATTGCTCACGGCTGTCTCAGAATTGGTTATTGGTCATTAATTTTCTCCTATGGTGCAAAAAAAGCAATTATTTTCACTGCTGTCCGGCATGTTGCCCTTGCAGTGAGTTATGTTGTGCATGCTGTATGATGCAGTACAGTCCTACCTTAAGAAGTAAGTAAGTAAGTAAGTAAGTATATTCTTTAATGTACCAGCTGCAAAAACGCACTCTGGTTTACAAGCACAAAAACATGACACAAAAAACCCAAATACAAGACAAATCTGGCAGCCATCAACGGCGCCAACTCACATAGCTCAAGCCTATTGATGGAAACGTCACAACGACAGAGTCATCCTTCGGCAAAAACTCCGCTCGAGAAGCACAAGTCACCATCGTCAAACTCCTACGCGTTGGCTACACGGAGAGTTCAGCCGACAGTTTCTCGTACCGATTCCCGATGATGGTAGTTTAACAGTATTTTCAGTGTCTACAGAGCCGAGAAGCATAAGTGCGAAGAGCAGCGACGGTAGCACAGCGCTGGAAACGTGGCACTACTAAGGTAGTCTTCGGTGCTGGTAAATAAAGATCCTTTCTATTCCCATTCATGTGTGCAATCGTTCATCTACGATAACGACGAACCAATGATGAAGAACCTGAAACCCATTGATGTTCAGCAGAATGGAATAGTTCAAATGCGAAGACGCATGGCGAGGGTTGAACGACAAAATTTGTAATCAAGATACCGTCCAAACGCTTGCGACACAGATGAAGAAAAGTCCGAAACTCGACACTCGACATCAGTAAACAACAGAAAATCCGAAAAGAAACGAGCGATTTTCGCCAAGGACGTAAAAATCTGTCGAAATAACAAGAGAGGCACGGTCAAACTGCCAACATGGCGGTGACCATAGAGCTAAACGTTAGGAGAGAGAGTGATGCCTGTCTCACCGTTCGATAGTTTGTGCTTTTCAGGTGGCAAGAGACAATTTTTCACCTGAGCCAAAAAAGCAATTTTCTTTTTGGATAAAAGAAATGTCTCTTAAAGGAAGACATTAGTGTGGGGCTAGGAGACAATTGTGTGGATAGTAGACAGCGTATATAGGAGACAGCAAAATGTGTAGAGGAGAGAATAGTGTGGCTGCGAGACAATAACGTGTGGCTGCGAGACAATAACATGGGGCTACGAGACAATAACGTGTGGCTACGAGAGACTTATACCATATACTGTGCATTAGGATGTTAGTGACGATCATATGTGTTGCCGTTTCTGTGACTATAGTCTATTACAAATACATGCATTGTCTCTTATAATTTTTGAAAAATTATTTTTTAAATGAATTTGATTATCGTTTTGTAAGCGGTAAAAACCGATAATTGTATTCGAAACTGATTATTGGATTTCCGATTATCGTTTAACATCCACCGCTATCAGAATCTTGATTTAGAATTGAATATCTGTTCATGTTCTTTGTTCGTAGGTTTGTGATCAGGAGGGTAAGAGCATTGATATGGTGTTGTCTAATCTTTTGATGCAAGTTATCTGCGTGTCATTTAGACCAGTAGTTTGACTTGGCAGAAATATATGAGTGTTGGGGGGTGTTGGCGTTTATCACATCAGTTGATTGACTGAATGATTTTTTCGATTGATTGACTGATTGATGGCGATCACATGACTTTGGTTGGATATAAATAGCTGCGGTCAGTGCAGTATCTGTGTGAATTTGGTCAGCTGTCGGTCAGCTGCCTTGCAGTGTTCTTGACTGACCAGTCTGTCCTCCTGCTCTTTCTGTTTTGTCAGGCACTCCAGGGAATTCCAGAGAATGAACTCTTTCTTTTTGAAACTGTTTTCAACTTCTTTGGTCTTTTTGTATTGTATAGCCTTCCTCGTCTTGAATTTTGGTCTTTCAGCATGTTCCCGTTTATTGACAGAGCATCAACAACCAAATACAGAATAACACTTTATAACAGTAAGCAGTACAAACTCAATGACTTTCAAGTGATTGGTGCAAAGTCAAAGGATCAATCCAAACGTGTCGTATGGACCCATGGACTCCATAGAGACTGGATTGACCCTTTCTTACTCGACGAAATTTAATTTGGCAGTGCTACTGTACTAAAACACTGTCAAACAGTACAAGAAAAACAACATGTCATGCAGGAAACGAACGCAGCTGAAATTAACTAAAAAAGTATCACCACTGGTTCAAGTCAAGTAGACAGAGATTAAGCAGTCCTTTAGTTTAAAAAAACAGGTTTATGTCCGTCCAGCATATCCAGCCATTCTCTTCTGTTGTAGGCTATATTGTGGGGCATGGAGGTGTAGTGGTGGGTTGGGTGCCTTGGAGCCTGAGGGTGCCAGGTTTGATTCCACCTCAAACTACCATGTAGGAACTTTGAGCAAGTCCTTCACTTGCAATCGCTCATGCGCTTCGGCATGAAACTCCAATTCAGTGTCCGTGCTGTAGTTGGGAGTGCCTGCGAGTAGAGAACTTGAAGGGGCGCTATCTATAGCAGGTGTAAGAAATTTTAGAAAATTGTCTGTTTGGCACTTCCTTCCTCTTTTTTGATTTTCCTGTATGCTTCTGCCTTTCATCTGTCTTGTGCTTCCACTGTGTGGATTTGACATTTCCTTTTCCTCATTATTCAAAAATCCACATCAACCTCGATGTACGACATTGCACGTACTGTGGAGTTGATCTCACAAGGACTGTGATGTAATTTTTTTTTCATTGATGCATTCAAGACAAATGAATTAATTAATGTAACTTCGTAAAATTGAAGGACTTATTTGCAGCATTGAAATGTTGGGTGGGGGAAGGCTCTCATGCTCTGCTCTCTGGTCCTTGAGCCCACAAGGAAAATGAATTCACGTGCTCTACTGAAGTTGCTCGGTGAAAGATGAAGTGTACACGAACTGAATATGCTCAGAGGTTGTTATACAGAATTCTTGAAGCCACTATCGATCCTCTGATCGTTGGATTTCAAACGATGCATATTGCTGAAGAGACCACTATGCACTTTGCATTAATAAATGGACTACTGAAGGGTCAGCTTCATTGACAGCAAACAGGTGAAATACAATACAAAGAAGCATCTGACTTAATGACAGAAGAAGAGCAGTGCCTTAGGCATAACGATAGTATCGGGTACAGTGAAGGTTGGTTGGGGTCAGGGTGAGGGTCAGTTAAAATTAATTAGCAATAGGGTTGGTGTCGTCAGTAGATACTGTCCAAAAGATACTGTGTCATACAGTGTGTATTCTTCGGTCCCTGATTCTGTAGTTTTGCAGTCCCTTAAGCTTATAGCCCTCAGGCAGTGTTATAGCTGAAGTGTTATAGCTGATAGTCAAGTATAGGAATACTTGCATCATCATCTCCGCCTTTTCATTTCATTTTCTTAGCCTCAGCATACAAAGACGGGGTGGCCAGTCCTCTCCCTCGCCGTGTCATCTTCCCACTGTTGTATGGTTGGTGTACTCATCATAGCTGAGTTGGCTGGGGGTGGGTGGGGGGTGCTGGTGGAGGAGAAGTCTCACATCAAATTTACAGAAACTGGCTGGAAACGACAGTCCTTCCAGAAGTACGAATTGAGAGAGGCAGCACACTGGTCGACGAGACAATAAGATAATCAAACAATAAGCGTGGCTTTCGATTGTTGTTGGCGGCACTGTTGTCTTCAAAATAACGATTGGCTGTAACAGAAGGATACTAATTAATTATCTGATGGCATTGAAGGTTTACTAACCATAACCATAACCAAAACCATACTGACTGCCATCAAATGTAGTAAAAAACAGCGTCTAAAATGCATCATCGTGTGCCAATTCGGTTGCATTCATGTTGGCAACTGTTGTTGAAATTATTCATTCTATAGATCAGCGATATGCTGAAGCAGCTGGCTCTAGTTGGCTTGCAACAGCTTTCAGAGATTGTTACCGATTAGCAGGTGTTGGTAATTAGTATTATTATTTATTAATGATACACTACATGCTGTCACTAGTGCATGGACGGAGCTTCACAACTTTTATAGAGCTCTCTGTAACTTATGTGCTGAGTAGAATAATTCATGATTTACGTGCTGAGAGAGCTGTCCTAATACTTACCAGCTCATAATAATTGAATGCTTGAATTACCATGCATGAAGCATCCTTCTGCATATGATCTGCGTGTGCTTGGTCGATTTCTGCAATTTAATCTCAACTCCACTTTCATAAAATATCAATTATTGTTTACGTTAGAATAAGTTAGAATAAGTGACAAGTTGTGTAGCTCTGCAGATGAAAGTTGCATTTAATTGAATTAAAAAAATATTCCATAAAAATGAATTTCCAAATGCAAGTGTTGAGACCGTAGCCAGGATCTTGCTTTGAGGGTGTTTTTACTAAATCTTGAGCAAGTCGACAAGCAACCGAATCAACCGACTAAGGGGTTTGGAGAAGCGTTGTGCATGCTCTCATAGTGCGGGTCATTGGCGGCCAATACATGACACACTCTAGTAAGTTATTATGCCTACCATTCCACAACCTCAATTGTAGGCTTCAATAAGGTTTCCCCGTTTTCTACAGTGTTGTTGGTCCATTTCTTTTAAACTTTTCTGCATATTCAAAATCCTTGTAACCCATATAATTGAATTTCTTCCCCCCCATAGTTCTTACATCATGTGTTAGTAAATACATTATATCATTTTACATTATTTCATTTTTACATTATTTCATTTTTACATTATTTCATTTTTACATTATTTCATTAGAAGGGGAGGGGGTGTTCAAACACCCCCTAACTAGTTCCGTGGCAAACGTAAATGGTTATTTGTAATTCATGATAGTTTGGCCGTTTGGCTATGCTTGGTAGTAGGACGATGATTAGTCTGTCTAATAAAGCAGCTCTAGGTGAAATCTCTTCTCTTAATTATCGGCCATCATCTTAGCAGAACCAATTTGTAATGTGTGTTTTGTTTGTCAATATATAGGAGCCCTGAGTGTATTCACATTGCACAAGTTACTGAACTTGTGTTAACTAAGTACATTCTCTGTCTCATCGCATACCAGATTTTATTCTCATCTGACCTAATTTAATAGCTCTGAGGTCTAATAGGTTGATTTCATGATCTATGTACATCATCTGATGATGCTCTATCCAAGGGGCTTGGGGGGGGGGGCTGTTTGACACAGTGCTTTTCTGAGATTCATAAAAATGCTGCATGCATGTCCTAGAAGGAGACCTAGTCTTTAAAGGGCACAAAGTGTACATACTTGCAGGTTCATTCCTACCCACACGCACTCACACACGCACGCACACACACAGCAGTACTTTTATGCGTACATGCATGATGCATATATATAGGCCCCAGACCCCTATTTATAAGTCGATATACAGTATGCACAGAGATTTCATTTTTGATGAGAGAGCATGTCATATTGTGCTGGAAAGAGTGGGACGAGCTCCAAAAATAAAACTTAACAGAACCATTTTTATAGGGTTCAACAAACTAAGAAAGAGACGTATAATTGGTGCCTAGATCATCCTTAAAGCTGGGTCTGGTATTGATATGTATATACTGATATATATATATATGTGTGTATATATATATCTATATATATATATATATATTTAACAAGAACTTTGATTGCTTGTTGTGGCAGTTGACTCTTTCGAACAGCTCAGTGTTTTTGGCATTTTTTGGTGGGTGACGTGTTTTTAAAATCCTTGCATCCTGCTGTTGCCCTCTCTCTGCCAGCGATACTGGAATTACCTCCGAAATTATGTTGATGAATGATATGTCTGACTATTTCCTTATTATGCTCTAGGGTAACTTCCCCCCCCCCCCCCCACCCACCCAACCCCCGTTAGGACCTCTGCACCGTCTGCATATATGCTAGAAGATAAATGACCAGTCAGTAGATATTTAAAGTCAAATCAACACTTTATGAAGTGTTGCTGAATAGTCTAACATTGACGCGGCCTGTGATGACAACAATCTATGTCTGCAGTAAAGTACAAGCATTCATTTTTAAAGGCAGCTATGGACTTAAATGCTACATTGGATCTATTTTCCATCCATGGGACATGTTTAAACAACCCTAAATATGACATTTGGTTCGACAAAAATTGTGAAAGAAAAGCTCCACTGAAAATGATATGGTAAAAAATTCAACAGAAGTGAATAGGGTAGCATATGCTGTTTACAGGAATACATCTAAAAGAATTCTGTAAAAAATAGAATTCAGGAGAAGGATTAGCATTCCGAAGATTATAATTTTTGTGTGAAAATGATGATCTAGACCAGGGGTCTCAAACTCAAGTCATCACGTGGGCCACATTTGGTAATTTGCAATTGCTGGCGGGCCGCAACATACAAAATATGTCATGCACGTGAAACTGTTTATATAGAAAGTAGCCTATTATAGTAGCCTATATCATAACAGCACACACGATCATGATATCATAATAATCTTTTGAAATTTACATAATATTATATTTTCAGTGTAACTATATGGTGTTGCATACCAGTGCCACAATGACATGAAGTGCATCAAAAGCACAATGATTGCTAGTATTAATAAGAGTATAGGCCTACGGAATACCAAGGTAGACCTATTATAATAAGTAGGTCTATATTGTAATTGTAATTGTAATTGTAATTGTAATTGAACATTTATATAGCGCCGCTCACAGATTCAGTAGCGCTCCCGACCCTAGTTAGCACTTCCCCTAACAAATAGTATAGTCTTCAGGCGTTTCCTAAACAGAGGGAGAGAGAGACTGAGAAGCTCAAGACGCAGCTTGTGCGGAAGACGGTTCCAGCAAGATGGGCCAACATAGGCAAAGCTTCTGGATTGGGCAGTAGCACCACGCATGCGAGGAACCACAAGGAGGCCATTAGCTGCTGAACGAAGAGCAGAGCGACCAGGGAGAGAGGATACCAGGTTACAGAGAGCACAGAGGTGCAGCATGATATCCATTGAAGGTCCACTAACTTCTTTTCAATATCTGATGTTGCAGATTCAATGTTAACAGCAAAAGTAGAAACTAGTTTGAGCTCTGGTTCAAATTTCAGAATCGATTTTTAACCGATTTTTTCCTTACAAGACCAAAATCCAATTGGCTGTCGCGGGCCGCATTAATCGGGTCCACGGGCCGCATGCGGCCCGCGGGCCGCGTGTTTGAGACCCCTGATCTAGACAGTGGTTAGGAAATTGACAATACCATCACCAAGTAAAAAATTTGCCAGTTTTGCATCATGGATGTAATGTTTTAAATAATTATAGACGTGTATAATTTTTATTTTTGATTGTCTGTTGTTTTTAAACTTTGTCGTTTGTTTAGATTTCCTTCACGTAATTTGTTGTGCTGGTCAGTCGTAATTATGGTGGATGGTTAAAAGAGTCCGGTGTAGTTGAACTAAAGTAGTGCACGCAGACTACTGTCGGATATTCTATCACTGCAGTGAAACTGTGCCAACTCGGTAATAACAACAATCGTTGTATATTGGAGTTGCTTCACGTTCACGTGCAGCTTTATGTGTAACTTCCCACACGTGGAACATGGTTGAATGGCCTACATTGGACTACTTACCCATCTTTTTAACGGTGCCAGTGGAATGGCAATAATGTAAAACAACTGGTCATGGTTTCCAAGAAGAGTATAGTAGGTCGTTGATATCGTTCGAGGCTATAAACGAATGCTATCTGTTTCACTCTGTACATAATAGCGCTCGTGAATAAGCTGGTGCCTGCGCTCGGCTTTCGAGCAGTGCTTTAGAAGTTTGGCGATAATACGATTTCTCCTATAAACCAAGTGAACTGGTAAGAAAAAAAATCTTTATCGGATAGGGAAGTCAGTTGGTAATCAGCTGTCAGTTTGTTGGCCCTAACCAAAGCAAGCAGGTCAGATTGTTTGTGTATAAAAAGGTCATGACTAAGGCAGATTTGAGCGTGGTGGGGAACAGCCGGTAGCGAAATACAAGTTGGCCAAGGTGCAATAAGGTGAGGAAAAACGTCAGATCAATAAAATAAAAAATTATTGATCTCTGTGTAGGATATACATTGTAGGGAGCATTAAAGGAAAATACGATTAAGAGGACATTGCTCCTGAGGATAGAGCCATACCTATTTTAAGCTTATAGTCGATTCCACGATGGTGATAATTTATTTGTGGGGTATCGACCTAAAGAATAATTAAATGTATCGTGTAGCCTATAATTATTTGCACAGATGGTAAAGGTTTGTGCTTTGTCCCGTCTTTTAGACAGACCCTTCATTCGCATTCCGTCTAAACCTAAATAAAAATCCTCTTCCGAAATATCGAAATATCGCATTGCAGTATTTACGCATACATTCCTTCTAAACCTTCCCTTTCCTTTGTCCTTTTCCCTTTCCTTTGTCTTTTTCCCTTTTCCCTTTCCTTTTCCCTTTCCTTTGTTCTTTTCCCTTCTGTTGATGGTATTCTGTCCCTTGTGACTCTCTGTCATTATTCATCCAGCATGCACAGAGAGTCGAATAGATCTATGCTGGTGGCCATCAATTTAATACGGTCCTGTAAACATGTATGTAAATGGAGACTGTCCAAAATATGGACCACCATGATGGTCTTCTAGTACTGGTAGGATTCTTCTGGATCAGAAAGTGACAGCTATTAATCAATCAACAACCACTGACTTTGTCAGACTTCATTTGTACCAGCTGCCAGTGGTGGTGTACAATGTAGAAGTGTCCCCTGGAAGCCTTCTTTATTTCAACATCCTCCTCGTCGTCCAACTAGAAAGCAGAAATCCTGTGAGAAAAGTTCTGTAACTTTGTAATGAAACCTGAAGTCTGAGAAAGAAGCAAATGCACACAGCCATAAAGAACTTCCTAATCAAAGACAAATTGTCGCATGAAATATTTCACAGTGGGTTGATCTCAAACATGAAACAAACAGCAAACCACACACACACACACACACACACACACACACACACACACACACACACACACACACACACACACACAAGATCTATGTATTGTAAGTGAAATAGAGTAAACCTGCTAATTGGATGCATACATTGGGAATTTATATAGTGTCTTTGTAAACTCTATGATGAGCGGATAGGGAGGGGGGTGCTTAGGAGTTCCAAAATGCCTAAAGGCACAGCTGGAAGTTGTAAACTACATTGGATCCTATCTTGTTGTCCCTAGGGTCTATAATCTGGGCTTTGAATTGTGCTGTTTCATGGGAGGGTCTTCTGCTAATAGCCTAGTGCTTCAGGGCGCATAGACTGTGCAAGTCACCAGAATAGATTACGTAGGCCTACTGGGCTGGGCCTCTCAATACATTGGGGATGTATTCAGACTATGGGTGCCTTATTACTAGCTGGCTGTAACCATGCCTATGTCCATTTTGTTATTCATGACTGAAGGACTGATTCAACTGAACAGCAGACTGTTGTGACTTGCCATTTTGAGCACTGTAAGTAAATAAGTATATTACTGAGGTGAAGCGAAGACCTGGAGATTACTATTACGACTTAGATTTACATTTTGCAGTTCTCCCACATTTTGTACTTGTAGGGGATGTGGCATACAGTCATATATTGGCCTTCAAGTCTATTACATGGAGTACAGGGCTTTCTGATGAACTCGAATTGACCAGCTACATTCTCACTGGAATGCCACCAGTCTCATGTTCTCACATTCTGAGCTTGTCCTAGAAATAGCAACAGCACAGTTGTTCAATTCTAATAAAGAACATACAGAGCTGGCTGATGTCAAAAAATAACAATGGCTCATTTACCATTCAAAAGAGAAGAAAGACCAGGCATTATCCATTGAATTCAGCACTATTAGGGTCAAATTGGAGGTGGGGGTGAAAAGAGTCCTACTGTTAGACCCCCCCCCCACATTAGAATCAGTATGGTACTTTTCAGGCTGGGGCAGAAAAACATCAAGAGAATATTCAGCCCTGCAGGGATACAGTGCAACACACCCACCAATTTTCTGAGAATCATTTATATTCACAAAAGCCTAGCAATACAGCAAACAGTTCACATGCACGAACAAACACAAACACTACCAAGCAAACACCAACAAACAAACACACACAAAGTCACAGATGAGAGCAATTTAAATGCAATTACACAAACACATTCAGAATACATAAATTGCAAAAACTAGTTGTAACACAGCACGCACACACATACATGCATTTTTACAATCGCGCAAAAAATTTCAACGATGTATTTACATACAGATCCCAGCACGCATGCTCCAATGTGCACCCATAAACACACGCACGCACACACACACACGCGAGCAAGCAGTGACACGATGATTTTTGAGGGACATGTACTCTAGCACCTGCGCAGTAAGTGCGTGGGCGCCGAGTACAAACATATGACATGCGCTGAATAGAGTTCACCGAGCAAAGTATCATCGCACTCTCTGCAACCAACACTTCTTGTGACACCATGCACATCATGTATTTTTAGCTGACTTGGTGGATGAAGCTGTTTACTTATTAGTGCTAATTAAGTAGACCCCAGTGCTCGCAGTACCGTACACTGAAACTATCAACAAAGTCTAGATCTCAATTATTATTCATAGCAAACAACTCATTAAAATGCATTACATCTGTCGCTCTCGTTGAACGAGTTTCTGCCTCCCACGCGCCTGAAAGTCTTTTGATAATAAACCCAATAATAGTAGGCAACACAGCACAGCATACAATTATATCCAACAGGTCATTCATCACCACCTCCACCACCACTACCACCATCAACCACTACCATCCA
Organism: Lumbricus rubellus; assembly: GCA_945859605.1. Classification (NCBI taxonomy): domain Eukaryota; kingdom Metazoa; phylum Annelida; class Clitellata; order Crassiclitellata; family Lumbricidae; genus Lumbricus; species Lumbricus rubellus. The sequence continues at coordinate 28,387,010 of OX243815.1, read as the reverse complement.
CCACCATAACTCGCCATACATCAATGCTACTATCACACGCACACACACTACCACCCACCACTGACACTACCAGTCGCTACCATCCACCAGAGGTTATGTCCTTCAGAAAGTAAGTTCTGCTATGATATTGGTAGATATATACAGCTTATACAGCTATTGGGGGAGGCAGTCTAATGTGCAAGTCCTTCATTAACCCATCGCTGATAGGGTAAGTTTGGGTCAGGTGACTTTTGATGTCACTGAGAACAGGACTGTTTCACTTGGTGGCTTTTTTTCTCCACAGATCTCAAGGTCCCGCAGTTTTTTTGCAACCTATGAGCAGAAGCACTTAAGGAAGACAACATAAATTTTACAACCACTTTATTTTCCTTATAATAACAATTATTATTATTATTTTGACAGTTTATATGGCGTCGTAACATGGCCATGTCATTACAAGGGCGCCTTGCAAAGTATTAAGGAGCAAATGTATTGTTATGGGATGGATTGGATTGCCAAGTTAAGAGTTTATTCATTCATTCATTCATTCAAGTATTTATGTAGCGCCTCTTCAAGGAAACTACTCAAATGTTTGCACAGTATCGGACAGCTTGAAAGTAAAAATAGTTTTTGATCAGGTCAACTTTGTAAATCATCATCATCGTCATCATCATCATCATCAGTTTGTTTGTCAACTATAGTTTGTCAATCACATAATCACATATCAATCACATAAATTTATATAGCGCCTCTTCAAGATAAAGTTGTCAACTTGTGTTTGGTAAAGTTTTGCTTCAGCTTTTATCTGTCTTCTAGCCTTCTTTTGTTTCTCTGTTGGTCTAATCCTACATTCAGCGCCTTGTTCACAAATATAATGTTCAATATTATCATTCACTGACATGATTGTTTATTGTTTATGTGGTCTATTCAGGATATAAATTGAATTTAATTGAATTGTTTGTGATCCTGTCATCAGGTTTTCATTATAAGCTATTCATCTTAAGTCCATGACTTCATCTATGAGCTCTAGTTGTTTATATGTCAATGGGGATCTGATTTCTTCACTTCAAATTCTTTGGGTTGCTTAGAGGGGAAATAGAGGTTTCAAATCCACTCTGTAAGAGTAGAATATCTCAATTGTAGCTATTTTATAATTGGAAATAAATAAGGAAACCATGTGTAAGAACATGGCAATTTGTAAATTTCATGACTAATCCATAATTCATTTTAAACTTCATGTTGACTAATCCATAATCTAATGTAAACTTCATGTTGACTAATCCATTGTAAACTTCATGTTGACTAATCCGGTCCGCAGAACACCACTTTGAGAACCACTGATCTAGATATTGAATAACTGAAAATTAAATGTTTGATTAATTTTACAAGCAGATACTTTCAATGGTGAGTTGCATTAATTGTGTAAATTGTTTTATTACATCATCGATTATTACCATCTGACCAGCAGAGATCTTTCATCATGATACCATTATGTATCTGACAAATGGGTTTTTTATATAGGGTCCAGGTTTCTGTTCGTTTTAATGACAAAGAAATGTATATTTTTGGCCCAAAAAAATTTAATATGGGCTCACAAAATTCTCGTGTATTTCCTTCGTACTTCCTGTTGTATTGCCAGCTTCTGTCATGTTGATTGATTGAAATATTTCCCATGATTTCGTGGAAACCATAGATTCTTGCCACTTCACAGCGCTGCCATTTCGCTTCATTTCTTGTCAAAACGCCAACCATCTGAATCGTTAAGTTGTTCGGTGTGCTGCTGATCTATAAATGTATTTGCAGTCACCGTTGCTGGATTCCGATCATTTGGCGTAGAGGAATTATAAAGGAATGTTATTTGTGATTCATCGGAGAGTAATGTGACGTTGAAAGGAATGTGATTCTGGTCAATGTGGTGAATGTGATCATGTACCAGCTTCCGGATGGAACAGCAATTCATCTAAGTTTCTTCCTGGCTGACTGATCTAATTTATAGGAAGCAAACAAAGCTGTGCTATTATAAATTCCTAATTTGTTTCGCTTTAACATTTATGATCATCCTGTGATGGGCTTACAAGGTGCGCCAGAGCACTCACGATAATTATCACTGTCTGGTGCACTGTCTTTATTTTTTTCTTAAAATTTGTTATGGCCAAAAGGAATATTAGTTTGACATTCACTGTAGCTCTATATTAAATGAATTTGTTAGTTTTAGGGTAGCCATCTTAACTGAATCAGCATTTAAGTTAAATATACATTTAAATGACAGTAAATTTAACCAATTCTTGCATGCTTTTAATGTGGGGCGCGGCAGCGTAGTGGTGGCGTCATTGCCTTGGAGCCGGAAGGTTCGAGGTTCGAATCCACCTTGCCGCGTAAGGACCTTGGGAAAGTCCTTCACTCACAATTGCTCAGCGCTTCGGCGTGAAACTCTGATGCAGTGTCCGCTCTGCATTCGGGAGCGCCTCTGAGTAGAGAGAGCTTGAAGGGGCGCTATAACAAGTGCACATACAAACATACATATCTGAATCATCGTGATTCATGTTCAAGAGCAACTTTGATGGTTTGTTTGCTGCTGGATGTAATATATGAAGAGCTATTTGAGTGCCAGAATATGAGTCATGCATTTGCTAGCATACTATCATGTCTATTAGCTGAGCAAGCAATGGTGGATGTGAATTTTACATAATTGGGTATGGGGTATGACCCATCATTTATCATGCACTTAAGCTAATTTACTGAAGTCCTGCAGAGTTGCAAATTCCTTTAATCCATTAACGATGAGCCAAAGTGACAGAAAGTGACAGAAAGTGACAGATGATCTGCATTGGTTTCCCAGCCACTTGTGAGATCTGCTCACGTTGTTAAATTATGGTTAATGTTGAATAGATAAATTAATATCCAAACAATGTCCAGATCAATGACTAATAATAATAATAATGTAGGGTTGGGTGTCTTGGATCGGATACATGTCATTTTCTGTCACTTAGAACATGCATGTCTCACACTAGTTTTTAGTGATTCTTAGATTTCCTAGTATCCTGTCATCTGAGATTTACTATTCTTAGATTCATAGATAATTATCTTGTTATTATCAGTCTAGTTCTTGTCAGAGGTCGAGCATGATGCAAATGAGGCAAGAGCGTGATTCATGAAAAGAGAAATTCGGATACAAATTGTCTTTAAAATAGCAAATGTTCCACTGTGAATTGTCCAGCTCAAAGAATGCATTCACTGGCACCAGATTCTCGATACAGTAGTCAATGTATGATTTACGTGACTTTCAATATCGCCAAATCATACGCGGCTTGAATTTTCCAGTTACGTTTCGATAAATCCATGTTTGTACTTCTATTTCCTGATAAGAATGATGTAATACCAGTTATCGTTTCTGTTTTAGTTAACCATTCTTCTTGTGTAAGTTCTGTCTAACGTGTTTCTGATGTTTTTCCAGTTTTAGGTAATTTCTCAGGTCATCCTCAGAGCGTAGCCGTGAGAGAAGGAGGCAACGCTCGGTTTGAGTGCACAATCAGCGGTGTTCCCAAGCCGACAGTCACGTGGATGAAGAATGGCCAGCCATTACCTCAGTCAGAAAGGTAAGCTGTAGCCATAGAGCGCCTCTGAGTAGTTACTTGTATCTTGAAGAGGCGCTATATAAATTCTCAGAATGAATGAATGAATGAATAGAACTGACAAGATAAAGATGTAGAAGAGGAAGTCCCAAGTGCAACCATAGGTTTGAAATAGTTAGCAAAATTTCGCTTTATTAGTGTCAATGCCATTACTTTTCTTTATTAGAGTCATTCCTGTTCCTTGCCAGTGTCAATGTCATTCCTGGTCCTTGCCAGTGTCACTGCCATTACTGTTCCTAGTGTCAATGCCATTTCCGTTCCTTATTAGTGTCGATGTTCTCGTCACCTGATCTTTCTACCAATAGTGATCTTGTCTTATAATAGCTGAGTTTGCTAGGGAGCACAAATTATTTCCCACACTGGTGGTGGACTTGAGGCCGTGACTTCATGCTTGACAGCACATCATGGTGACCACTGAACTATCACAGTTCCTTGTCACAATGTTTTTTTCGCTTTAAATCCACGTGTTCATGACACTCACTACTATTTTCATTGTCGTGGCTGGGCTGGGAGCGCTCCTGAGTATAGTTTCTTGAAGGGGCGCATTAAATAAATATTTATTGAAGGTGCACTATATAAATCTATAGAAAGAAAGAACATCGCCCGAGAAACATTGTTCTTGTTTCCTGAAAATTTATTACCGAGGCATATTTTTCGACGATTATGTTGGGGTGGGGCACTGGGGGGTGACAAAGGCGCAGAGTGTAGGCGATGATGACGATGATTCAGCTCTTGAAGACCCGCTGCTGCTGCTGCTGCTGCTGTCATGATCAGGACTATGCTGATTAGGGTGAAAAAGTTGTTGAGCGCCAATGATGACTTGAGAGATATTTATTCGGTGCTGTTGAAGTGGACGCTTCACAAAGAGCGCTGTCAGACCGATTGGATTATGAATTTATGACATGAGTAATTTGCAGTTATTCATTGACGTTAGAAACAGACATTCATTCGCCTTAGTCATCATTTCTAACACGCCCGTTCACCATTTCGTATTGAGATGAAAAAAATGCTTGTTCTGGACCGGGTTGCCTAGCAACCTGTGGCACAAGTTTCTTTGTCTTACTCTTGAAGACTCAATCTGTTATTGTCTTGGTCTTGCGTTGTCTGTTCGGGAGTGCCTCTGAAGGGGTGGTGGGTGGGGGGGTATGCATGAAGCGGCGGTATAGAAATTCCTGATTGCAGTAGCAGCACTTTGTCTGGATGATCGCTCAATTGTTGAAATATCTGTCGAAAGTTTGACCAATTAGTTCTTCAATTTTTATCCATGCCGTCATTATCATTTGTAATTTTTTTATTCGAGTATCCTCTTAATTTGTATTTTTTTATACGTGTTTATATTCGGACAGTTTATTAATTGCTCCAGGTCTGCGAGTATAGCTTACAGGAAAGGATGACTATATGTCGATGGTATTCACTGTAGCTCTGGCCTGGGAAATTGGAAGTGGTTGTCTTATTATCTCCGGCCATCTGCTGAGCACTTCAGCTAATCTGAACCTGGATGGGTGGTAATACAGCGATAGTGGTTCAATATTTCGGAGTTACAAGCAATTAGTGATATGTGCGCCATTTCTGGTTGAAGCAAATGACTGAGTATGATTAATGTTCATGTATGTATGTATGTATGTATGTATGTATGTATGTATGTATGTATGTATGTATGTATGTATGTATGTATGTATGTATGTATGTATGTATGTATGTATGTATGATTGTATGTATGATGTTGTATGTATGTATGTATGTATGTATGATTGTATGTATGATGTTGTATGTATGTATGTATGTATGTATGTATGTATGTATGTATGTATGTATATATGTATGTAAGTATGTATGTATGTATGATTGTATGTATGTATGTATGTATGTATGTGCAATTGTTATAGCACCCCTTCAAGATTTCTACTCAGAAGCGCTCCCAACTACAGCGCGGACAATGAATCGAAGTTTCACGCTGAAGCGCTGAGCAATTGCGAGTGAGGGACTTTGCCCAAGGTCCCTGTGAGGCGGCTTGAGGTGTATTCGAACCTGCAACTCTCCGACTGCAAGGCAACAAATATACCCACCACACCACCGCGCCACACATTTAAAGCCTTAATTGAGCTTTTACAATTTTTTCCTTATAGTATACCACAGAGCTATACAAGTATCCATATACAATGTTGTACATACATATATACATACATGCATGCATGCATGCATGGTTGCATACGGTACATACATACATAAATACATGCGTACATACATCATATCTGTGTGATTTTTTCCTCTGGTTTTGCAGTCAAGAACAAGCATACAGAGCTTTGCTTGAACTTGAACCCAATTTGAGTTTTAAAATGACAAACATTACATTACACCTGTGCTTGTTTCAACAAGCCCACAGTTCACTTTAGCCCATTGTAATAGTGATGTTATTTTCCCTTTTTATTGAAATGACTATACACTGTACAGTGTACATGACTTAAAATTATATATTAATTTTTAATTTGATAGTCATTCGACCTGTGCTTGTCGTAACAAGTCACATGGCTCACATTAACACTTTCAAGTATTTGACTTTTTCTTTTTATGTTCATATGACTAACTGATTAAATGTACCTAAAATTCTCTATTGATTTTTAAATTTGTCTACATATGACTCTAATGCGCTCCCTAACCCTGCAAGAAAACACTATCTTCCCATTAATATAATTAACTGCAAGTGGACTTTGTGCTGTTATTTTTCGTCGGACCTTTGCTGCTGTTATGCGAACATTCGATTTTTTGCCTGGTGCAATGATAATAATGACATTCCATTTTATACACCGTTCTGAGTGGTGTGAAGTGGTGTTCTGGACTCGTAAACTACTCACTTAGCATGCTGTATTGGTTAATATATGTGCTCTGGAAGAAGAATAGCAGTGCTCATTAAATGCTAAATTTTGACTTTTCGACTCTGTCCCTACTTATAGGTGTGACCTAATTTACACATCGTAAAGCACATTCCTACCTACCTATAAGAACATCGCCCGAGATACATAGTCCTTGTTTCCTGAAATTATTACTGAGGCATATTTTCCCACGATTATGTTGGGGTAGGACCTGGAAAATTTGAGCAGTTACCGTCGATGTCCTCCTATTCCAATGTGCAACTAAACGCAGAGGTCTGTCTATATCTTAGCCAGTTGGTGGGAATGGGAGGATAGGGGAATATATAGTTGCATAATAAGGTCAGAACAACTCTCTAGCCTTCAGCCTCAGTAATTAGTGATCAGCCTTCAGCTCCCTAGGGGGCATGCGTAGGTATGTACTATGTAGTCCTGATAGATTGGTGTCTTACTTTCACTCCTTTACACTTGCTATTGATCATCAGTTACCGTACTGGTGTAATCTGGCTGCATACTCAATACTACTCATCAGTTTGGATTAATGAATGCACATTATTATTATATAAAACTAAATTGCCTTTGGTGCTTTTGCAGTTAAATCAAGTGAATTAGTCAGCATGTGACTTTTAAGCAGAAAGTTTATTTTATTTTGTATTTTATTTATTTATTTGTTCTGTAACCGTACATTTGAACAATATTAATGCAAACAAGTCACTGTAATAGTGAAATGAATAAAAGTGAATAAAAGCTGGTTGCACAGGGAACCTTAAGGGTTGGTTGACCCCACTAGCCAGAGCCACTAGGTAATGTAGTAAGCAAGACAGGGCGTACCAAAAAAACCCCGACAAAGGTAGAATGTGGCTATACAACAACAACTGAAAAAACAACTCTTAACTAACGGCTCGGCGTAATCACTGAGCAGAAACCCCAACTACTTAGTCACAAGAAGTGTTATGAAGTAGATGTAGGCGAATTTTATGTTTAAATAATTGTAGTGTTGGGTTTAATTAATTAACCCTTTAATGACCAGCTGCATATGTTTTCCATGCATCTTACTACACCCTAGTTGTTAAACGGTTAAATTTGATCTAAAGTTTGCACTAGAGTTAAGATAAGTCTAATTTAATTCATTTTATACTGATACTTCCAACAATTTACAGCAAGAAATTACGAAAACTCCAGCAGCAGACGTGAAATTATAGGCATATTTTAATTATACGGATATGCTTGCAGTGTAATGCTCGGAACAATAATAATTATCTGTAAAATCAACGCTGAATGGCCGTTGATGCGATTTGGAATGTAGTTAATTCAGACGATCGAACTTTATTCTCACGAATTGGAGTTGACAGAACTTGATTTATTGCGGAATATGCTAGAAATCGTGAGATATCTTGTCTGTTCGGGTGGGAATTTAAATTGCCCATTTCTGGGTTGACGGGTAACCGACTGTTATGAGCCCTAAAGCGATCAATCACTTACTTGATGCCTGCTTGATGATCACCTGGCCTTAGAGGGGGCAAGCATGATGAAATGACTAAATTGCACAGATACGGACACTTTTACATGTGGCCCGTATACGGCTAATGATGTAATTTCTTGATTTTTGTGTGCATACAATTTCAGTGTAATAGACAGTTATTAGCCTACAATCTACATGACCATTATCGAAGTCACTTCATTACGTTGCGGATAGTTATAGAGATAAATTGTTTCATGATTTTGTGGGAGCAATGCATCCATCAATCCTTGTTATCTTGATCATGTCGTCGTAACGTCTGATACCAGGCTCTTGTATGATGATGAACCCATCATTACATAACCAGTCCACCACCGAGGGTTAAAGATGCAGAATTACAGCTCTTCTAAAACGAAGTACGTCTGCTGTGACAGTGGGAGGTTGTTTTCAATGTCTTTCTGAATTCACAAACTGACAGACAGAGCTCTTCTTTCCACAGTAGGACTGGATTTTTAAAGTCTTCTGTATGACGAGCTGACCCAACCACAGCCTGTCTAGAATGTCATGGAAACACGTCTCCTGCTGCCATCTTGGATCAGATGTTAACTGCTGTTGGCATACATGTCTGGACTTCTCCTCGACCCATACAGCAATGTTGTGACTGGTCGGATGTTTTGCCTGTAGTTGTTAGGAACAGGTTGTTTCCAGCCCAGGCAATGTGAGATTAGGCAAATGTACATTGCTTTGTAGGCTAACATCATCAGCTGCAGTGTGCTAACGAATGCATAGCAGGGTTCCAGTTCCTTGTGGCTAAATGCTAGATTAGCATATTATGAATATTAAGATTTGCGAATATTCCCGAATATTAATGAATACTAAAATCGCCAACGAGAATTATGTAATTAACAACATTTTGACGCCTGGACTACGTTTCTCTAATGAATTGTGAATTTCAGATGAATCATTTGAATTTTTATTTCTAAAATTCATCCGCATTTTCAACCAAATGCATTATTGCTTTAATGTGGATATTGCAGACAAATTTAACATACCCACCAGTTATATATGATTCCTTGCCGAATGCAGATGTTACTCTACCAAGTTGCCTTATGGATGGTCGAAGTTCATGCACGCACGCGCTTGTACATGCAGGCAGTTAAGAGCTGTGCCCAATATTTACCACATCGTCAAGGTACACGTGGCACATTTTTTGGCCATCAAGTACCACTTTCGTATGTATGCTGGGTACTTTCGAGCTGTAATCATCAATGTACCGGTTGTCACGATATCATGATGATGAATCTATAATACATTGTAAACTAACAATGTTAAGAAATAGTCAAGAAGGTCAAGAGACTGCTTGCAGAGTAGATTTAGACCAATTGTGTTCTGATAGCGTAAAAATTTATCGTTTAACTAGGACACTAAACGCTCGAGTGCTGACAACTTGCGTCTTTGACCTTTGGCTGTTTTCAGTTTCTGCTGTAAAAAGTTTTTGACAGAAGTGGACAGATCTCTTATTCAATTGTATCATCTGAGGAAGTCAATTAAAGTTTTAAAATATTGTTTCAAGGACAATATTGTCCTTGAAATGATATTTTTAATCTTTGAATTTACTGCACTTCATTTGATTAATTACATCTTTTGAGTAGAGAGGTTTTGTTTAAATTGTCGGCTATTTGAGTGTCCCAATAAATTAGAAAACTATTTGTATGTTTTTAGCTTGCTATCGACTTTTCTCTATTTCTTATTGTTGTTGTTTTTCGTCATTGTTTCCTTTGACACGAGAGCGTCAACATATGTACTAAGATATTCTTGCTTATTTTAGACTTTTTGTAAATCTAAAAAAATCCATTTGCATCAAGTGAACTTGTTCACAGAGTATTTTGATCATGACAGTGTTCAGTGCATTGGAGCGGAAGCTTGCGGGTTCGAATCCACCTCAGGCCGCTGCGTATTACCCTGAGCAAGTTCTTCACTTGCGATTGCTCATATGCTTCGGTGAGAGACTCCGATTCAGTGCTCACGCTGTAGTCAGGAGCGCCTCTGAGCAGAAATCTTGAAGGGGTGCTATGACAAGTGCTCATACATACATACATACATGCATACATACATACATGCATGCATGCATGCATGCATACATACATACATACATACATGTACATACATACATACATGCGTACATACATAAATACATACACACACATACATACATACATACATACATACATACACACACACATACATACATACGTACATACGTACATACGTACATACGTGCGTACGTACGTACGTACGTACGTACGTATGATGTACGTACGTACGTACGTACATACGTACATACATACATACATACATACATACATACATACATTTAACCGCAAAGAGTATTTCTGATCTCAGTTTCACGTGTCCTATATATATGGCCTGGGTAGTGGATGAAAACAAGACCACAGTCTCGTAAATCAGGCAGAGTACTTCAGTCAGATGGCCACGATACATGTACGAAGATACAGGAAACTAACGTTGTTGTGATTGTTGCGTTGTTTTAGGTTCAAAGAACTACCTTCGCATGTGCTGCAGATTGTCAACGTTTCTACTTCTGATGCCGGTAACTTCTTTTGCCACGCCTCGAATGGTTTTGGTGACGAGAGGGCAAGCAACAATGCACGTCTTACAGTTCATATAGGTGAGATTTGTATCCATTCAATAATTATTATCTGAATGTTGCATTTATTTACCGTTTTGCCAGTTTCGAGCTGTTTCCTTGCATGCATGTTGAATCGTTTATGTAGCACTTTTATCAGCATCTTCCATGGATTTCAGTTTCCATCAGAGGTCGTTGTTTTGTTGAAACTGCTCTAACTATGCTTATAGGGTATATGGTATATTTGTGGGGCGCGGTGGTGTAGTGGTGGCGTCGTTGCCTTGGAGCCGGAAGGTTCGAGGTTCGAATCCTCCTCGCCGTGCAAGGAGACCTTGGGCAAGTCCTTCACTCACAATTGCTCAGCGCTTCGGCGTGAAGCTCCAATGCAGTGTCCGCTCTGCATTCGGGAGTGCCTCTGAGTAGAGAGAGCTTGAAGGGGCGCTATAACAAGTGCACATACAAACAATATGATGTTGCAATGGTTAGCTTGCTGGGCGGTCAATTGAGAGATATCAGCCATTCTACTTAACTGCTAGGACAGCTGTTTTGAAATCTCTGTTCCATTAGTGCTATTAGCGGATTTGGCGCTGACAATGTACTGGCAATGGTGACCGCACTTTCTCAGTGGCCGGCCTCAAATGCTGGAACAGTCTTCCTCCCGCCCTGCGGGCGACTGACTCAGTTGACTCCTTCAAATCAGGACTGTAGACTTGTTTAACTTGTTGTAAGGCCTATCCTGCTGTTAGTTTTATGTGAGGCGCCCTTGTAGTGGCATAACCGTGTTACGAGTCTTACGACACCATATAAATGTCATTGTTAATATTTTTTTAATTACTATTAAGGCAGCTAAGAAAGATGAAGGTTGCTGACATGTCATACTCGTAGCCACCTCTTCGTCTGATGTTTTTTCGTTGTCCAATCCTTTCTATGTGGGCGTAATTTTTATTCCTTGCTTTATTCGCTTGTCATCTCGTTTTTCCTGATCGCGCTCGATCTTCTGCTTAGCTTTTATTTCAGATCGACCATCTTTTGTTCGGCTTTTGTTCCATCTTTATCATATGTTCAGGCCACCAGTATTATCATGTGTTGCTGCTGCATCAAATCCTCCTCCTCCTCCTCCTCCTCCTCCTCCTCCTCCATCATCAGTTGTCTGTTGCAGTTCGCCTGCAACTGAGGAGGCCAGATCACTAACCCCATCCCTGAGCTGCCAGCCTGGATATCTGTGCAGAACTAGAGGGCAGAGCCAAGCATTGACAAACTGCCAAAGTGAATCAATGGTCTTAGCTTAACTGAGCAATGCTCCAAGACAGGCTGTTGTTGTGTCTCTGTGGAAATTTCTTTTCCTGCCTTTCCACTGATCAGTTTTCATGAACATTCACATTCAGTCCTTTCCCATCTTTCTAAACCATAGTCCGCTGGCTAACGTCCATTTCTCAGGGCAATTGTGCAAAAGTGGAAGAGAACCTTAAGCGTGGGTCGACCCCCAGTTTTCTTGTACAACATGTTGGGCGTACACTACATGTACCAAAAATCAACTTCTCTGCCGCTTTTGCACGATTTCTTTACCTCTCCTTGTTTGATTGTAGGCAATAGAGTGGAAGCTATCCAGCTGTTATCCGGACCAAAAGACCTAGAGGTTGAGATCAACGACACGGCAATCTTTGAGTGTTTTCCAAGTCACGGCCGTGCTTCAATCGTGTGGAAAAGAAAAGGTACAGTTTGAGTCCTGAATGTTTTTGATTTAAATGTCTCAGTAGAGTTCAGATAAAGCTTTAATATTTTTTTGTCATAATAGTCTGATGTTTACTTTTGTTTAGCTATGCTTCTTGCTTTATTTCTGGGTGATGTTGGTTGATGATGGGTGTATGGAAGTTGCTAAGTATTAATTATTGTTGGGTTATTTTGACCAGAATAGCTGAGCTTAGCATTTTTGCATTTTTAACGATGTTGCATTGAGTCATGCCATCATGAACTGTCGTGGTAGCATAATTTGACTGTACTGCAGTTCTATGCTCTGTGGTCTCCCTGAATGCACGCTGCTTCGTCTAACCTGCAGAATGCATCAAGCTGCAAGACTGTGTCTTTAGAGCTCATGCTAAGTCAGTGTCGCACCTGTGCTTTGGTTTCTACACTCACTTCCTTTCTGTGAGCATGTGCTTCCAATGAGCATGCCCGCTTCAAACTGACACTCCACAATTGAAGGCATGTGCAAGTTTTTTTATATGTGCATTGTGCACTGGTTACAGCGCCGCTTCAAGATTTCTACTCAGACTACAGTGCGGACACTGAATCGGAGTTTCATGTCGAAGCGCTGAGCAATTGCAAGTGAAGGACTTGTCCAAGGTCCCTACGAGGTGGTTCAAGGTGGATTTGAACCTGCCACCCTCTGTCTGCAAGGCCACGAACATGCCCACTATACCACCGCGCCCCATACTACTTGTCTTCCATGGTCTCTCTAAGTTGCAACTCTGTTACAGGTCGTTTTTCTCTTTGATCAGCTGCTGGACAGGATGTATTTCTGGTTATGCATCTCGTCTTAGTGGGCCTTTGTTGCAATTCCTGGTTCCTTATTCTAGAACTATCCACCCTCATTCATTCCGAGAATTTGTATTGGACCTGTTCAATAGCCTATTTAATTTATACTTCAAGATATCTACTTCAAGATATCTACTTATGTTCGCAGCTCTTATAACGAGACTGTCTTTCACTCTAAACAGATTAATTACCTCTTCTCTTATAGATCTTAATGGTTGCGCGGCTATGATATGCGCTTCTGAACGTTGTAAGGAGGGCGCTTGTATTGTATTGTGTTGTATTGTTTTGTATTGTTTTGTATTGTATTGTATTGTGTTGTATTGTATTGTGTTGTATTGTATTGTGTTGTGCAATGTGCATACAGCAAAGTGTTTAAAGGATCTCTTGTTATGCATACATGTGCGAATTGGTTATTTCTGTCTTTCTAAGCTCATCACATCTCAGCAAAATTGGCACACCGACATTTGTTGCAATCAGTATTAGGCCGATATTCATGTAGGCAGTTGACCTATATACTTTACTTACTGGGAAGGTTTGCTTGTCTAAACAGCAGAGGCTGCAGAGAGCAAGAATTGTGAGATGTTCATTGTTTATACAAACCAGACTTGTTGGAAGCTAGTATCATTCGGTATATGTCTTGATGAATAGCAAAATGTGCCTTCAGAGAAGGTTTAATGCTTGGGTAGGCCCCTTTTATTACTGTGGTAGGCATATTTTGAGTGGTGTGTTGTTGTCGGCTAATAGTGTATACGGGGGTGGGGTGGGGTGGGAAGAGGTTAACGTGGTTGTGAAGTCGTTGTCTTCCGGGACAGGCAAACCTGTACATTGAGGTCCGTGCACGAGCTGCATAAATATCCTATGGACTTGGCCACCCTGGTGTCGACGACCAACCTGTTTTCGGATAAGTCTGAATAATTAGGTTGTTTACGTTTCGTTCCTAACGTGCGGGTCACGCTGGTGAGGACCTGCGTAACTGAGATTTTATCTGCGAAGAGTCTGCCTGCGTTGCGTTGCTTAGCCTCTTGAGTCCCCACTTTCTTTTGCCGGTGCCAGTTTACACAGGCCCGTAGGTTATAGCAACATTTGTTTTGTCTGCCTGAGTGAGGTCTGTAGTGTAGTAGTTAGGGGATTCATCCAAGGGACTTGTAGTTGATGCACTAAAACTTGACTGCACTATAGACTCTTGGGCTGCGAGACATACACACACTCTGCATCCAAAATTGGCATTAAACACAATAAGTGAGTAAGTAAGTATGTCCTTTATTAAACCAATTGCATCTCCGCACTCTGATGTACATATGTCTTAATAACAATCAACTGTCAGTATGAGTACGGCAGTGTCTGACTGTAAACTATTAATATCTCCTTTACTATTGAGCAGATGTATTTCTTCTATATAAAAATTTATTTCATGTAGATCTGGTCAGTGAAATTGTTTTGTGCAATTGGAATAATGATATTTTTAGTATGAATTAGATGGATGTCTTAGTATCAGCATGAATTGCCTTCTTTAGTATTGTGCTATTGTGTAAATGGCAAAGCAGCAGACAAACAGGCAACTGTTTAATAAGACAGACAATGGTGTGTCATCTATCTGTAGCACTACAACAATCAAGTTGAGTTGATGACGTTAGAAGAATTGAACATTGATGATGACTCTTGTTCTTTTAAATGGACAATGTCCTGTGATGCTTTTATTTCGATTGTGTTTTATGATTGTCCTTAGTTTTTACCTTGAGCAGTATTTAAAGCCTCTTCATGTTTTTAGGCATTTTGACCCAGCTTTCCAAGGTGCTACGTACAGTCCTAGTTTGAGTGTTTTTGTCTAACTATAAAATGAATTGGGGAAAGGCCTACAAGAGCACAATTTCTTTAACATTTTCTTTGAGAATTTTGAACACTATTTTAGAGAACTTTCAATTCCTTCTAGGTTAGTTGGAATTGTTTTAGCAATTGACCTGCCAACAGTCTGTTATTGTGATTATTTAAATTTATATGCAAGACTTAGTGCTGCTAGTAAGTATCATGTATTGATTTCCAAACGTAATTTTACTAGAATTTGTGTATTTTAAAAGGTTTTTTAAATTATTAAAAATAATATTGTTAATGTCACTTGTTTTGATTTTATGCAATCGACTTATATTCAAGCCCTCGATTTTGGACGCCATTTTTTCCGAAAAAATATACTTCGACTTATATTTGAATTGACTACTTATACCATATATATTCTCGACTGTAAATAGTCGAGTATATACGATATGCATTGTCAGTTTTTCCCAATTCCTTCAGCATTGTCAGTTTCAAGAGGGAAAGAGTTTTGTTAGAGAGATGAGGAAGCAGCTTTTATCCTGTAGGCACAGATTTGCGAAAGACATTGGGCAGTGCGTTTGTGTGTGCAATGGTGTGTGTGTGTGTTTGTGTGATGGTGTGTGTGTGCGTGCGATGGTGTGTGTGCGTGCGCACGTGTGTGTGTGCGTGCGATGGTGTGTGTGTGCGCGTGTGGGTGAGTGTTCGTGCGATGGTGTGTGTGTGTGTTTTTGCGATGGTGTGTGTGTGCGTGCGATGGTGTGTGTGCGCGCACATGTGTGGGTGAGTGTTCGTGCGATGGTGTGTGTGTGTTTTTGCGATGGTGTGTGTGTGCGTGCGATGGTGTGTGTGTGTGTGCGCGCGTGTGTGTGTGTGTGTGTGTGTAGATGTGTGTAGGGCAGTATATGTTGAGTTGTCTTGGTGCAATCGTACTGTCAGATTTGATGAAAGGGACTTAGAAGTCGGTGGTACATCTGTAAGATTGACATTGCTTGTCTGCTGTAGATGTCTGTTGAGTTTGATTGACATATCTGTTGGCTGATGTGTTGTTCAAAGAACCACTTGCGTTTTCAAAAGAAACTGTTCATGTTCTGCTTTAGAACTTTGTGAAATGCCCCGATTTAATGCCTTTGCTGTTGTTTACGCAGGTTAGGCTGACACAGTATATTAGTTAAATGCAGAGTCTCAATTGTAATATGTGAGGTTTGGAATTTGAGCTTTATTGGAACATCAGCTATGTTTACATAAGGCTGCTAAAGAAGACTTGAAGTCTGCCAGTGTGGTCCCAGCAGTCTCTGTTGTTGTTTTGTTTGGTGGCATTGACAAAAACAGAACACTTAATGTTCTGTATATAGTCACTAGTTAGTCAGTGAAATAATGTTCATACATAAACTTTCACCTGCTGAGTGAGACTTTGTATGATCAGTAGACTGGAGATTTACTGAGATTTTACGTCTATTAATGATCATGCAGTATTTCAATGAACGACAAGAGATTTAGGAAGTGAACACTGAAAGTTTATTTACTATTGTTTATTTAAAATCGCACAAAGTCCTTGGTTGAGCGGTTACAATGTTTGTTATTATGCGTCTGTGGATACCATGAAGCACGTGCTTTAAATTAGGTTAATGGAGAGAGATGTCAGTGACAGGCGTGTTTGAGTTGTCTCTTGTTTTCTGTGTAATTAACAACCACTTCATGCATGTGGCGATGGGTCTGATGCATGGTTGTGATGAGTCTATACAAAGGATGTCAGGCTAAATTTGTCTTGAGCTGCCCTCATGTTAATAATAATAATAATAATAATATCATTGCATTGCCATTGCATTCCAAGGCACCTTTGCTTCGCCTGATCTTGACGAGTTCTAGCCGTTCCAGAATACATTTTTTTAAGTCTCCGGATAATTTTTTGAAATCCCAAGGGATCATTGATACCTCGGGTAAAAAAAAAAAATTGTAATAACAATAAAAATAATAATAACATGTTACTTCCACCATTCTGATTAGAGCATGCTATTGTCATTTCTATATAGCTTTGGAAAACAGCTTTTAAGCTGGTCGAGTCAATGCGTGTACACTGTACAGTATATATATATATGTATGTATGCATATATATATATTTATATTTAATGTGTGTGTGTGTGTGTGTTTCTTGCTATTATGCGTTGCACTATATAGGAACCTTGTGTATTGTTCTTCTAGATGGCTTGCCACTTCCGAGGGACCGCATTCAAATATCGAATTCTGGAAATCTTGAAATTCGCCAGATCAACACGACTGACGATGGGAATTACACGTGTGAAGTCGATGGATCTTCGGAACTGTTTGGTGAAGCCACGCTCTCTGTGATTGGTCAGTAACCAGCAACCAATCATAGGCTTCACATTTAACTGCGCTACCTCCAGTGCACTACTCTAACTAACTGCAAATTTTAAGTTATTAATTGACAATGTATCTAATAATTTTTTAAAATATTGTTCAGCAGCAACAAATTATTTTTTCTGTCATCAATCAATCAATCAATCAAATATTTTATTTGCAACCTAGTAGACTATATATACATGACAAGCTTACACATCTTAAACATTGGTTACAAAAGGGAGGCCCTAAAGGGATAAAATAATTCCGCTGTCTAGGGACACCAACTGATATATTGAGTATATACAATAATATACATTACATTACATTACATTGATCAATGCAAAAAGCAGTTACTTTGCACTGTTTGAAACAATGAAATTTTGAAATTGGTCGCATCATATCGGTCAGTAGATAGATGTCTGGTGCTTTGAGTTTGTTCATCATTTTCGAAGAATGCTTCCGGCAATTGACTCGCGAAAGAATTCTTAGAATTCCTGAGCCAAACTAAACTGGCAGATATGTTTTTTTGTGATATTTATTGGTAATAAACTTTTCTCAAGGTTGGTGTTTTGAGTACAGAAATTCACACCAAGATTGAACAGAAAGCACATCATGTGTTTGCCTGCACGAGACATTTTTAATCTGTTTAAACATGTTTTTTTATTCTCGAGCCTGAACGAAAAATGCAGAAAGCATCAAACGAATTTTTTGTGTCACATTAGCAAATATATATATACTGTCTTGGTGCGGTGCTGATGTATTTTAAATGGAGCACCATTTTTGCTGATTAGCATTCACATTTCACATGCTGTGTGATGAAATATGATATCTTTGTTGTCATATGATGTACAATTTGTACATGTCCAATTGAATAAAATGAATAAATCTCTACTTTGATAGCATTTGTTGTTGGATTAACTAATTGCATTAGAACAAAATACAAGCAGTTTTTTGCACTTACCTTGGCCCTGTCAGCACTTAGAATTCACCATAACCGATATATTGATTGGTTCCAAGTTATGAGGGTGATGCATGCGTACGTTTTACATGACAATAACAACAAATTATATGGCGTCGTAATGCGACTGTACTGTTACAACGACACCTGTGAAGGTTTAGTCTGTTTCAAAATTTCGTCTCCACTGGTCTGTAGCATGGATGGCCGATTGTAATTAATGTTTTTAGCTAGATTTACTTATTTTTAGAAAATTCTGATGTTCTACATAATTCTGTTGCCTTTTGATCATTGTAGCACTTTTGATCATTGCAGCACTCGATCATTGTAGCACTTTTGATCATTGTAGCACTTTTGATCATTTTAGCACTTTAGATCAGTGTAGCACTTTCGATCATTGTAGCACTTTTGATCATCGTAGCACTCGATCATTGTAGCACTTTGATCATTTTAGCACTTTTGATCATTTTAGCACTTTTGATCATTTTAGCACCTCCAAAACTGAAAAACTATGAACGAGATAACAATCAGGCACGAGCGCAACAGGTTTCGCTGACATGCGAATTCAACGGAGTACCGCAGCCAGTCACGACTTGGCTGAAAAATGCGAAGCCGATCCGAATCTACGGGCGAATCGCGGTGCAGGGCAATATGCTGAAAATCGGTCAATCGGTAGATTCCGATTCAGCGTTGTACCAGTGTTGGGGAGAAAACCATGCAGGCAGAACCGGCGCTGTCTTTTCCGTGACCGTCATAGGATCTGGTAAGACAACAGAAAATATGCGTAATTGCTTAGACTTGTTCTCATTGTTGTCTTGTCTGCATGTTTCTGAGCATTCAACTCATAAAATACAATTGCTGCTCATCAGTTTGCTGTACTTTGAGTCCGTGTGTATATTAATTTTAGTGCTTTGATATTTATCAATATTGAATCTGACAGAAAATTGCTTGTAAACTAAAATTTCGGCATATGAAGACTTTGAAAGATTCATATCTTTTTGTCCGTTCAACCCTATCTCACGAAATTTTGGAATCATATTTTTGGTCCAATTCTCTAAATATATGGAACGTTTTGGCGTGATATGTTATTAGGCGTTAGAGATAAATGAAAAACAATTTGGCTTACTCTTTTTGAATCGCGATGTATGTTTAAGACTTTCATTGAAAACAGAGAAATCGTATGAAGTTCTGTATGCTCATTTATGGGAACATGATTTGTATTCGGGAATTAATGAATGCCTGATATTTTATGTGTAGGTTATATTTGTGCATTAAATACATGTAGGTCATGCATGTGATGTTTACGCTTCGTACTTTTTATGTGTAGCTTTTGCCCCAGAGCCGCCCACTGCTGTTCGTGCGCATGTTGTTGATAGTCGGACGATCGAGATATCCTGGCGACCTGCTCGTACAAATGCTGCTCACGCTGTTATTGCTTATTCTGTTCAATACTGGCCAACTCTTGGTAAGTTCTTTTCTCTTAACGTTCCTGGCAGTTTAGTTAATTAATGTTTGTTCCATGTATTTTTTTGTGTTCTTACTAAAGCATGGGCAGTTTTTAAAAAAATTTCATTACGCTTTGCACCTGAGCAAGAATCTTGAAGATGTTGATATTATAAAAGGCTCTGAATGAATTGTAATTTTGGTTTCAGATTTATGTAGCACCGGTTCAAGGAGCACTCACTCGTCAGACGCATTATCGATTAATTAGAATATGCAGACAATATCTTTATTTAGTTTTTTTGGTACGAAGTCAATGTGGTGGGACTATTTTTTGCTGATCAAAGAGCATATATGAAAATGATGAGCTCAGGTTAATTTTTTAATTGAGGTCACCTTGACCGTAGACTAGATTTGATTTCTCGATTGGTATCTTATGACGATGTATATTCACATAAGTGTTCATATTCGCATTGTGGGACTCGGTGGTATAGGGATATGCTCGGTGCCTTGAAGCCGGATGTTTGCGGGTTTGAAGCCTCCTGTAGCTACCGCACCGGACCCTGAGCAAGTCCTTCACTCGCAATTGCTCATGTGCTTCGGCATCAAACTCTGATTCAGTGTTTGTGCTGTAGTCGGGATTGCCTCTGTGTAGTAATCTTGAATAGGCACCCTCACAAGTACTCGTACATGCATATAATCAGTCCAGCACGAACTGACAATGTAAGTTTGGCATTTGTGTTAAACGTGACATTTCCAGTGCCCTGAATGTTGTTTATTTCACGTGTAGCATTTAAATGTGCAATCTATGTATATTAGGTGGAGAGGAGATCCAGCAAGTGCTAGGTGGCGAGGAAAACAAGCCGGTGCCTACCTCGAAAGTCATTCACACCCTGCAGCCGCATACGAACTACACGTTCTACGTCCGAGCCTACAACCATCGGGGTGCAAGTGAACCGTCTGCGTACATTGTTCAAGCTACGGACGAGGACGGTGGGTTTTGTCTGCCCACATTGTCTGTTGTACATTCTCTGAACGACAAACATTGTATGCTCAAGTGTAAATTGATTTTGCTCATTGATTTCGTTTAATTTCCGCTTCATGCGTATTTCAAGCATGCTTGAAGAGGCATTTATAATTATGAAACTTCCTAAATTATATAGCACTACATTGATTAGTTGTCTGTTGTTGTTGCTATTTTCTGGCGGTAGTGACCTTCAGATTTTAACCCTTGTGTTGCGTAGGAATCGTTATTGTCGCTGCTGTGTTCGAGACTTAACATTCGATGTAAAATCGGAACGGTTTTGAAACACTGGAGATGAAAGTTATGTTTAATCTTTTACCCATTTGCCCCGAGAATATCCGCTGAAAACGGGCTTAAAATTTAAAAATGAACTGGTAAAGGGTTAATCTACATGTATTGTGGGCCATGATCACTGTGCTTGTCTCTTAATGAACAGTTAGTTGGGTAATATGAAGGGTATTTTTGAGTACATGTCTTTTTGAGTACTGTTACATTACATCGTTTTGAATTAAAGTTGAGGAAATCAAATAGCCGAGTCTGTCACTACTGGAATTACGTGGAAATCGCTTTTGGATTCATACATCGCGAATCATCATGTGCCACTGGGTTTCTGTTGAGAGACTCCAATAAACAGCGATTCCATTTCTCCAACTTAGATCAATTATGCTTTGTTCCTTTGGGAGTCAGTTGGTTGTGACTAGGACATAAACAGTTGAGCAGCAGGGTTGTTATTTGTAGTCAATTCACTGGTGCTTGTTTTGTAGAGTTTTGCTTGACCTAGGTATTGGATTTTCTAATGACAAGTGCTTTGCTGAACAATTTCAGTGCCAAGCTCAGGGCCCGATTTTAACGTATCTGCGTGGAGCGACACTTCGCTTCTAGTTTCCTGGAAAGAGCTGCCTTCAAATCGTGCTCGAGGCGTCGTCA
Organism: Lumbricus rubellus; assembly: GCA_945859605.1. Classification (NCBI taxonomy): domain Eukaryota; kingdom Metazoa; phylum Annelida; class Clitellata; order Crassiclitellata; family Lumbricidae; genus Lumbricus; species Lumbricus rubellus. Next base: position 28,365,378 of record OX243815.1, on the reverse strand, counting down.
CATACTACAAAATCTTCTACAGAAAAGACGACGAGCGTCCACTGAACGTCACTGTTCCCAGCGATGTCTTTAAATACGAGATCACAGGTAAGCGTACGTTCAGTTCAATGATTTTTCATAGATCAAATGTGGCGCCGCACACCGAAATGAGCATTAAGGTGATTTTCCAAGATATTGAGTTTGATACATCATTTCAAAGGTCTTGTCTCAGACATCAAAATGACACAAAAATTATTGCTTTAGCTTAATTCTAACCGAAGATACAAGGAGAAAAGTGATCCAGTTAAATTAATTAATTAAAATTTAATTAATTAAAAAAATTAATTGCATATCAAGAGCATTAAAATAGCTTAGCAACTTGTCTTTTTTAAAAAAGTGGGAAAAAAATTTTTGGGTTAAATTTTATATAAAAAAACTAAAAAATCACAAGCATACTATTTCCCTAATATCTCTGATGTGTAATCTCCGACTTAATACTCATTTCGGTGTGCGGCGCCACAAATATGCTTTGTGACCACGCCAATGAAAATGTTAACTCAGATCTGTAATATTCAAAATGGACAAATTTATCGTAAGAAATATGGAAATGTTGAAAATCTATGACTGATGATGCAGAATGAGGTTTTGGTCACGTTGAATGAGAATTTATGGAACAAACTGGTGAAAGGTGCCCTCAGTCTGCTTATGTAAATTTTGCACTTACAAGATGGTGGATCCTCGTTTTACGGAGAAAACTCCACTGGCAGAACTTCCATTAACTGCTGGGCCTGATGACTAGAATTGTAAAATTGGAATTGAAAATTTTTGAAACTAGAAAGCATTCAATGTCAACATACGTTTCCATTTGTTAAAAAGTATACAATTTTAAATAGACTAGTTTAGCTTTATAAGTGTTTCATTTTAATTTGTGCACCTATGTGATGTACCAAGGCACATCGATGAATTTGGTTGCAAGTTTAGGTGTGTCTTGTGCCAAGAATTGGTTAAGAATCTCTGGACTACGGTGCCTCATAACATTTGTGAACCTGACCATCCTGCCAATTGAATAAATCTATGCAATGTGCATGCATGTATTGTCATATGCCTATAAAACCCACCTGTTGCCTCTTGCTGATTTCCTGAATATGCTTCCTTGGTACCATTTTTTTTAAATGAGATTTTCTGCCATTGATCCTGTTCTGTTCACTACACCTTCTTATTTTCATTTTCCTGTCTAGCTTTGGAAACGTATGAGACGTACAGCGTATGTGTTCTGGCCGCGACAAAGGCGGGCCTTCCAAAGATGGACGAAAACCGTTGGCCGTGGGTCTTGCAAAGCGTTGGTGAGAATTCACATGTGGGAGGTAAAGTCGCCTACCCCCCCACATTAACTCAATTAATTTATAGTCTTAGGAAACTTATGCTCAAACATTGTGACAAATAATTGAGTTGTAGTTAACGTCCATCGTGCCAGTATGTTATGTACAAGACGTTGAAAATCAGATTTTGATATGAAACCGTGGTCAAGTCAGCATTCAGAAGATCAGAGCACTGAACCAGAGGTGTTGCCAGACATTTTTTCTGACCAGGACATAGTCTTTTAAGTAACCTGTGCGAGGTGTGGTTTTGCCAAAAATAAAATCTTGGCTGTGCATGAATTGTGGCAGTTTTGTGGCAGGGCACCAACCTGAGTAAAAGGCTTTTTTTACCAGGGCATTTGCACTGACTTGCCATGCTCTAGAATCACCACTGACTTGAACAGAGGCAGCCTATGAATGATAAGCAATTTGATAAGAGTACTTATCTTTTATGTTGAGTGCAGTGCTTTACTTCCCAATTTGATAAGAGTACTTATCTTTTATGTTGAGTGCAGTGCTTTACTTCCCATTCGAAGGAAGATCATTAAGGAAAGGGAAGATGATTAAGGCAAGGGGAATATGATTAAGCAATGGGAAGATGATTAAGGCATGGGGAAGATGATTAAACAAGGGGAAGATGATTAAGGCAAGGGGAATATGATTAAGCAATGGGAAGATGATTAAGGCAAGGGGAATATGATTAAGCAATGGGAAGATGATTAAGGCATGGGGAAGATGATTAAACAAGGGGAAGATGATTAAGGCATGGGGAAGATGATTAAACAAGGGGAAGATGATTAAGGCATGGGGAAGATGATTAAACAAGGGGAAGATGATTAAGGCAAGGGGAAGATGATAAAGACAAGGGCAAGATAAGTGATTCTCAGCCTTTCTCCAATTCACTCATGGTTTTAACTGTCTTGCAAATCCAAAAGGTCTTTATAAATGCAATTATTACAGTCTTGATAATTTATTATTGCAGTCTGTGTATTTTATCAGAAGAACAAAGTGCGTTAATTCTAATGTGATTATACTCGATTTGTCTGATTTGATTTCGTTTGATTTTGTCACATAAGTACCTATTACCGTAATTGCTTTAGATTTTTGTGTTAGTGCTTTTTACATCTATATCAGATACTTATACCAGCATTTGCCTTATAATTGTTTTTGAAATGATAATAAGTTTTGTTTGAGTTGGTAAATTAATTTTGGAATCCAAATAGCAGCCCTGCTGTATCGAAATCGGTGTTATATTGAAATGTGTTATAATATGTCTTTGGTGTTCGTGTGCGCGTGTATGTATGTGTGCGTGGGTGTAGGTATGCGTGTGTGTATTTAGACTCAGTTTTTGTCCATTTATCTTTTTTTGTGCATCTGTTTAGATATTGGCATACATTTTATCTGCATATATCTAGGTCTTGTTGTTCGTGTTGCGTTATGTCCTTAGTGATGCTACTGTCAAATGTGAAAATGCATCCAGTGAATGCAACTACAGTTTACATTACGTGGGACACTCCTGAATCGCCTGGGATCGATTTCCTAGGCTTCAAGGTTTACTACAGGCTTCTAGGTGACGAGGAACACAGAGTGATACCTTTAGTTCAAGATCAAAAAGATTTCACCCTTTACAGCCTCGGTAAGTTTTGAGTATATTATAGCTTTCATTATTTGTTGCCATTACAGGGCATCTTGCCAGGCCTTCGTAGTTAATCTGGTACATTGGCAGCAGACCTGTCTATGCCAACTAGGTCTCTTTGGCCATTCCCGGTTGGACAGTGTTATTCTCAGCTGGCATTGTGCCAGCAGTTCCTAGATGTGTCTGGCACGATGCCAACTGTTTGGCTGTTCAATTTTTCATGGTCACTAACCGGACAAGCAAATTGACATGTGCTTTAAAAGCAGGTTGTGTATATTACTGGGTTGCTGGACTGGTTCCATGTTGTTTTGCAGGATTCCTAGCAGTTAGAAGCCTCATCCAGATTATACTCGAGGCACTGGAGGGTCTCCATGTTGAAGGAACTACTTTGTTTTGCTTCCTGAGCTGCCCTCTTTGGCCGCCTGTCAATCATGGTAGAACTACTTTTCTCTGACTGCTGGGCAGGCCTGCATTCATGGCACTGCATTCATAGCAGGTCATTGAACTGCTTGAGGTGCATTATAATTCACTACGGTTCACAGTGCCTGCAATGCCTGCTGAGTGCAGGGCATCTGTGTGTGTGTGAGGCTATGTTTTGTGTGAGGCTAGGTTGTGTATGGGGGGGGGGGGAATTATCGTTTGGCTGACTTTCAAGAACAGCGTTCTTAATGTACCGGTAGTGGTAAACTGTGGACTCGTGCTAGATAAAGGGTTGAGTTCAGATGCCGAATGTGACATTCAGAAATGCCTCACCTCACTAGATGTTGTGCTCCTATCGTCCTATATTGTAAGACTCGGTTTTGTGTACGTGCTTTCATCAATAATGATAATTTAAGGTTGTGAATCAGAGTGTAGCAATTCCTAGGGTGGTTATGTGTATCTTGAATGAGGTGAAGACATGTGGAGGCAGTGACTGGTGGTGACTAGTTATCCGAGTAATCCAGTGGGTTTTGGTGTTTGCTGCAAATGGAAATCTTCTCCAACAGTTTTAAAGCATAAAAGTGTCGTGTGAATGCGATTTATGGCTGGTCTCCTCTGTGCTCATTGCCTATTGATAAGCTATTAGACGTCAGGCAGTGCTGAGACCACTTGTTGACATACTTTAGAAATAGCATTTCTAGTCTTATTATTATTATTATTACAAATAATATTACTGCTACTTTTATGAAAACCGGTAACGGTATCATGCATGTGTTCAATCTAATACAGAGACTCTGTAAATGTGGTTTAGATGTTTATTTTTGTATTAATGCACTTATAGCAAGCTTAATACGTTGACCGCTGATTTGCTGTATTAAATGACTCAATGAGGGACGTGTTAACACGTCCCTCGCGGCCAACGTGTTAAGGTCTATAAATCTGCGTTGAAAGTGATATGGAATGCAACCTGGCCAAGTAACTTTATTCTAGCATTTCGCAGCATTTCAAACTTTAGATGCAGCTTACCATATTCACTTAGCCGTATTGTGTCTGAGCAGTAATTATTATTATTATTATTATTATTATTATTATTTATTATTACATAAATTTCTTGCATGCACATGGTCACACCGAAATGTGAATCTGAGGCGTGGATAGTCAGCCACCAGAGGAAGATGCAGTTAGATAACCACATACTTAAAAGCCAAGAAGAAATGGTGAGTTTTGAGCCGTTTTTTGAAGGTAGGGAATGAATTTGAGAGCTCTATGAAGAGAGAGTGGAGGTTGATTCCATTCCTTGGGAGCAGAGGCATGTAGTGTTTGAGTTTTGGATGTAGTTCTGTTTGTCAGTGGGGCATGAGATAGTGTGGTGGTTAGCGTGCTGGACTGGCAGGCAAGGTTCAAATCCCTGATTGCTTATCTTAAGTTGCTTATTTATAAATGAGTTTGTGGCTTTTATTTTTCAGAACCAAACACTGTTTATGAAATCAGCATTGCACCGTTCGGTGATAATGGCGAGGGGCAACTGTACAGTCAAATCCTGAGGACTCCTCCTATTGGAAATTCTTCACGTGAGAGATGAATAGCAATGGTCTAATTAAAAAAATTCATATAATAACTAAACGTATTTTGTTGTGGATAAATTACTTTGAAGCCATACTGCTGGGTGAGATGACGGTTTTCAATGGTATACCCAGGCACAACAACAACCTTTCCTTGACTATGCGACACCTCCCAAACTGTTCTCAACGTCACAAACTGTTGAAGACTGGTTTTTTCCGTTTGATCTCGGTCGGGAACGCCTCTGAGTAGGTACCTTGAAGGAGCGCTATACAAATTATGATTGATTGATTGACAAGGAGCAGAAAGAAATTTATTCCACACAGTATGTTCTATCATGAGGTTATTGCAGGAAATATGTTCCATGACTTATGTTCCATGAAGTACGTTATATGAAATGTGTTCCATGAAGTATGCTCCTTGAAGTATGTTTCATGAAGTATATTCCACAAAGTATGTTTCATTACATGTAATTATGCTCCATGGGATATGTTTCATGAAGTATGTTCCATGAAGTATGAGGCAAGGATTTAGTTAAACCTGTTTCCACAAAATCTTTCTAAACTGCTTATGATATTTGTTTATCTTTTGGTCTGTTGTAGCTGGAAATCCTCCATCGCCTCCTGTTATATCAGAGGTCAGACCTGTCAACGAAACCGCAATTCATCTGTCTTGGTTGGCGCCAGCAGAAAAGGTCACTTATTATTCGGTAGCATGCGTTTTAGTCAACGCCGACGACACTGACGAAAGACCTCAGGAAAAGCTCTTCAACTGGTAGGTACTTGAAAGCCAACAGCAGTGACTTGATGTACTGTCGTGGTACTGAGTGCTAACATGATACAGTACTATTTAATGTCATTTGATTTTGAGCTGAAGAACTTTCATGAAGCAGAGTTTCAATAGTAATAATAATAATAATAATAACGACAATTTATAAGGCGCCGTAACACGGCCATACCGCTACAAGGGTGCCTCACAAACTGCTAACTGCGGGATAAGCCTTAGCGAACAGATACGATTTTTTAGTCTTCGATTTGAAAGAGTCTACTGAGGCGGACAATCTGATGTCCGGTGGAAGACTGTTCCAGTGCTCTGGGGAGTGGGGATTCCCAAAACAGAGTGGGAATTTCCAAAACAGAGTGGGGATTCCCAAAACAGAGTGGAGATTCCCAAAACAGAGTGGGAATTTTCAAAACAGTAGAGTAGAGCCCAACTATGAGCAGTATCCATTTGATTAAAAATTAAAGTTAAACCAGTCTAATAACCAGCAAATTTATAACGATGGCAGATATGTAATTTTAATTTCTCTGCCACTCTGTAAGTGAGAAATTCAGTGCATGGAGTTCTTTCTTTCATTCATTCCGAATACTTATACAGCTCCCCCTCAAGAAGCCTACTCAGAGGCGCTTCCAGCCCAGCCATGGCTAAAAGATAGGTCTTAAGCAACTGGTAGAAAGCAGGCAAATTATTCCAAGGTGGTGAGCGTAGTGCAAGTGGGAACCCATTCCATGTTGACGGGCCAACAACCGAGAAGGCTCGACGCTGTCTGGTAGCTGTCTGTTCTTGCAGCGCTTGCTGCATGGAAATAGCTTTTGGTTGACTATGGGGTTAAGCCATTTCTACCATGCACTGTGTGCATACACGAACTGCATTCTAGAATGTATGCTGTTTAGCTTAGAATTAGTTTTGGTGATCAATGAGGTTCTCAAACAATGTTTCTTTTTCAGTTCATCAACACAACTCGTGATATCAGGACTGAGTCCTTTTACGGAATACCATTTCACCGTGCGCAGTCACAGTCCAGCCGGTCCAGGACCATTCAGCAGCGGTGTCACGTGCCGCACTGAGGCAAGCCGTAAGTAGCGTTGCTGATCTAAGTGCTATGCCTCTCTGAGGAAGATCATCAGCTCAGTACTTATCTAAATTTGATGTTTTGAGTCTTTGTTGAAATAAATGTGCTCTGTATACAATTTATTATCTGATTTAGCCTAGTCACATTTATTTTGCCCTCTTATATAGGCAGCCAATAATAATAATTTATTCACGTGTTCAGTTTTCGACCCAGTATTTATGAATTCTAATGCCCCATTTGAATACTTAATGCATGTTGTTGACTTAATACTGCTCAGCAGCACGTTCATTTACCTTTTAAATTCGATACACCGTAATGCAGGACTTATGTGGCACACTTCGTATGTGCTTAGAAGCACTGCGCGGTATATACCTGGTTGTGAGATAGTCCTGAATTCAACTTCGTAAAACCACATATCTCGTTAGTTTGATTGATCATTCGTGAGATCTGGATCACCTTGGTTCAGCTTTTGTGTGATGCTATATTCGGCGCCTTGGAGCCAGAAGGTTACGGGTTCGAATCCACCTCAAGCCGCTGCGTAGGGACCCTGAACAAGTTCCTCATTCGCAATTATCTTGCGCGTCGGTGTGAAACTCCGATTCAGTGTCTGTGCTGTAGTCGGGAGCGCCTCTGAGCAGAAATATTGAAGGGGCGCTATAACAAGTGCTCATGCATACATACGTTATATACGTAATACTGCTTGTTTTTATGTGCACTTGTTATAGCGCCCCTTGAAGCTCTCACTACTCAGAGGTGCTCCCGAATGCAGAGCGAACACTGCATCAGAGTTCCACGCCGAAGCGCTGAGCAATTGTGAGTGAAGGACTTGCCCAAGGTCCTTACGCGGCGAGATGTATTCGAACCTCGAACCTTCCGGCTTCAAGGCAACGACGCCACCACTACACCACCGCGCCCCACACTGTGTCTACACATTTAGTTGTGTTGTTGCAGGTCCTCCTGGACTCCTACAGCTGACGTGGTTTCTTCAGGAACCGACCGTTGTCCAGTTGAACTGGAAGATGCCTCCGGATGCCGATGCCATCGTGTCGCAGTATGTCGTCTCGTATTGTGAGGATAGGTTTGCAGCTGACCATCCGTGGCATACTCATATTGAAAATGGTAAACAGCTACCTCATATGGCCACTTTGATCTTTTGACGTGTTTTTACGTGTATTTTTGGTCTTTTGATGTGTTTCTCGTACTTTGATCTTTTAACGTGTTACGTGTATTTTGATCTTTTGATGTTTTACTTTGATCTGTTGACGTGTTTTTACGTGTTGTTTTGGTCTTTTGATGTGTTTCTCGTACTTTGATCTTTTAACGTGCTACGTGTACTTTGATCTTTTGTTGTTTTGCTTTGATCTTTTGATGTGTTGCGTGCTCTCTGATCTTTTGACAGATGTTGCATGTACATTATATGTACTTTGATCTTTTGATGTCTTGCCTGTTTGTGAGAGAAAGAACGAAAAAATGCATGTTTCTATCTGAAATAGTAAAAATATTTCTAACTTCTTAACCATCTTGTTGTCCAGAAGAAAGTTTGCCATGACTCTGACATGACCTAAGTTGCCGTACCTAGCGGTCATGAATTTTTTGAGTGCAATAAATTAAAATGTATTCTTATGTATCTGAATCTGCTAGCAATGAAAGCTACACGAAAAAATTATTATTACATGATTAGATCGTTTGTATAATAATGGATGTACAATGTACATGACTTCTAATTAGAGCACAAAGAAAAATGTTAATAGATCTTTAGTTGCAGAAACTGAAAATAGGATTGAGACAGTGAGACTTTAATTAAGATTTGCAATTTGATATCTAACACAACAAGGAATACGAATATACATTATACAAAGAGCTCATTTGACCCATTTTCTGCCTAATTGCGTTATGATCATGCTATCGATAATTGATTTTGCTCGCTTTTTTATGCCTACGCACATTTATTATTCTGAATGTTTGTGTTAAAATATTCTCATGTTTTTGAACTTCTAAATAAAAATATGGACTTCTCTGCTTGTTGAGAGAATAAAAGATGTGATGATTACATATTTTTAAAGACCTCAAGTGCTACTTTTGTATGGGAGGGTGATGGTTTGAATAATTCGTAATTGGTGTATTAGCGTTGATAATGTCATCTTCGGAAATTCTTGTTTCAGGTTCTCTGTGCTACACAGTGCTGCGCGATTTGAAGAGTAGAACAACCTACCAGGTTCGGATGCATGCGGAAAACAAACGAGGATCTGGACCGCCATCGAGCATCAAGGTCTTGACTGGCATTTCTTCGGAAACAGGTACCATTGTGACACGTTCTTTTGTTCAGTGTCATGTCCATTCATTGCTATTGTTTGCTATCTAGAGTGACTTTAGATATTCACAGTTGATTCGTGTCTGTGAAAGTTTATCAAGTTGACTGCATTGTGGATGTTTTGGCCAGATTTGAATACCGGTATGTTTAATATAATGGAGAAGCACTTCCTGTTTGCCAGAATTGGCAAGTTGAAGAAATGTTCAGAGGGATATATGGTGAATTGTTTTAACCAAATGAAATTACGAATAAAAAGGTAAGCATACATAAATGTTTTGATAAGGTTACTATGCTCTAATAATAATTTTGTGGTTATTTGCATTAGTTTGTGTTACGAAAGTGACAGAAAATAAGAATTGAGAACAAAAAAGGTCTGATACCTGTCACAGGTCAGCCAGAGGGTCAACGTTATTTAATAATTGTTTGTTGTGAATGTATTTAAGAATACGACAACAACAACAGCGATCGGATGATGGGAATCATCATTGGAATTGGCATCAGCGGAGGCTGCATCATCATCTGTGTCATCATCATTCTTCTGAGGAACAGGTATTGATATTAAGTGACAAATCCAAAAGATTAGAGGATTTTCAATAAACTCCTGAAATTGAAATGGTCTTTAAACCCTACAAGTGTCATGTCAGACTTTGAAGAAGTTGGTCAAGGCTATCATCATGCACGCATAATCCAAATACATGCGTTGTTGGTTGCTTATATCACCCGTATTTGGTGCAAAGTGCTGAAGTCACATTTCACAGACAAAAATAATGATTTTATTATCATGATAAAGATGAGTTTAGACTACGAGTAAAACTGCTTCTGGCAGTGAGTTTTGTTTTGATTTTAAAGTAGATTGAACTACTTAGCTACAGTTGCTTAATATCTATGCATTGCTGCAGTTGCATGCTATTTGTTTGGCATTGGATGCTATAATTGCTATATGCCGGTACATTGTAGCAGTTGCTTTCTGGATCTACATTGCTTATAATACTTTTGTTGGTTATCTGACATAGCGGAAAGGCAACATTGAGCTGCAATTATGATTTCTGTTACATTTGTAAACATATTACGGGTAAAAATTTAGAGATTTCTCTCTTTTCTCCAGGTGTTTACCGCCTTCCAGAGGTCCTTCGCTTGCGATGCAGCATACCAACGGCTTTACGACTCCCCTGCGTAGCAATGGATACGTAACGGGATCCACGGACGATAAACATAGTACCACCAACTTCCATGAACCAGACGGAACGACTCCGATGCTGAATCAGCCTCAGGAATCGGACTACAACGTTGAACACAAAACAGAGGCATCTGAATATTTTCAATTCTGTTTTGTACTTCATAGAACTGCAGATGCATTCTTAGTCTTGTCCGCCGTGGCCTCGTATTTTGGAAAAAGTTGTCATCTGTATCCTGAAATGGAGTTTTCATTAACCCTAAATGATTTCCTATCTGAACTTTCCAGGAGACGTACTTACTTACTCCTAGCCTACTTTATTTATTCATTTATTTTTAATTTCTCATTTGCTATAGCGCCCCTTCGAGCTCTTAACTGCTCAGTGGTGCTCCCGTCTATAACGCCGATACTGCATCGGAGTTTCACGCCAAAATGCGTGAGCAATTGCGAGTGAAGGACTTGCTTAAGGTTCCTACGGACCCTACGCGGCGGTTTGAGATGGATTCGAATCTGGAACCCTCTGGCTCCAAGGCATCGAACCCACCACTGCACCACTACACCCTGCTCTCAGAAAACATTCACTGATTGGGAGGGCAATTAGTTGGTCACACCATTTGGATGGACTCCAGTTTTGCCGCACTTCCATAGGCAGAGTGGGTACCCCTTCTCGCCTGAGTGCAAAGGTGTTCATGTGTTTGACTAAGAAGCAGCCAAACGGGGCAACTATTAGGCATATGAAATTAACGAATGTACGAGCACAAGTTGTAAAAATAAAGTACGTTTACAAGAAAATGGATGAAAGTTTAATTTGTGAGCAGTGCAAGTTATACAGTTTTGGTAAGATTAAAAGTACTAAAAGACTTACTTGAGTGTTTTGTTTTATTAACCTGTACAGTACCTAGTTGCAATTTTGCATATAATGCACCGTACTAGTATAGCGATTCTATGATGTACTGGTAGTCTACACAAACCTTTTCATTCATTCATTATGGAGATTTACACAGCGCTCCTTCAAGGTTACTACTCCGGAGCATTTTTGAGTCTGCGATAACACGCATCTGACCAAACCCAAGGCATAAGGCGTATAGACAGAGTGGAAGAGTCCATTCTGTTTTAAAATCTCTTCTGAAGTGTTAGGCGATCATTTTTGTTATTTACCTAACAGGTCGCTGTGTATTATTTACAGATGCCATCACGAAAGTCGAAACAACTGCATGTGTGGAGGTCGGCGGACAGCAGAAAAGCCAACTCAACCGACAAGTCAACCACTGTCGTATAGAGCAGACAAGTCATGGACGGCAGCGGCGGTGGTGGCAGCCACAGGTCGCCCGGGCCCTCCGACTGACCAGTAGGGTATTATTCACACGAGGGGGGTCCGGTCGGTGGCCGTGGTGGTGGCGCAGGCCGCCGCTCGTTCATGCTGTCTGCATTCATTCGAGATACCTCCTTTTTCAGTGTCATATATATATTGTCTATGCTGGCCATCCGTTAATCAGGGAGAATTTGCCTCAGTCAGGACAAACGTTATATATTCTTCGTGCAAACAACATAACGATTACCTCATCTCACAAATGACCTTGACCTTTGACACCGCGTGACGTCGTCGTCGTCGTCGGTGACCTTTGTCCTCTCGAGCGTAAGACGACGCATCGCATCATCGTCGAGCCGCATCGCGTTTCTTCTATATGCGAAGACGAAGAAGAAGACGACGAAGCAGCCGTGCAGCAGTCTACCTCAGGATGAATAACTAACTGATCATGCAAGGAATCTATAGTCCTGTAATTTCTCTCTCTTTTTATCACTTTTTTCTCCTTCCACCCTGCTGCGGCCTCTCCCCCCTTCTTCTCCTTCGTCCAAGATTTACTCAGCATCCCCCAGCCGGTCGAAACCATACGGGTAATAGTTTTTAAGTGCTTGCATGTTGTGTATTTAAGATATGCGGCCACTTTGTTAAACGCTGTTACGACGACGATGACGTAGCGTCTAGGCAAAACACGAAAACAGGTTCGGTGACTGTAGCAAAATTTTCTAGAACTTTCTCATTGCAGATTCGTATGCTGTTTGTGTGCGTACATGCGTTCGTGCGTGCGTTTGTGTAAGATGCGTGTTGTGCATGCACGCGGGTTGAGGCAGCTGCGGTTGACAATGTTGAGCGTTTGGGTCGCATTTGGAATTTTTCCGATGCTCTTGCCAATCTGCCGCTATCTGTAACTGAGTAAGAACAAAACCAGTTGTGTCTTGGGTAACTTTTCTTTTGTTGTTGTTGTCGGTTATGAAGGATAAAGCGTAGTAGTGTACTGTACATACTTGGCACTTTGAACTGGCTGACGTAGTAGTTAAGCCGATTTGTACTCGTTCGTTTAGCTGTTCAGTGAGTGTTGTGAACTCGTAGGCTCCCACGATTCGGTTTTACCATCACCACTTGTTTTTTGAACGCCCATCGCCACTTGTTTTTTGAACGCCCATCGCGTGTCTCTCTTTTTTTCAGGCCGTAATTCGGTGTAGCATTTTACCGCTGTAAATCGGCAACAGCTCAGGGTTACGGCTGTAATTCGGTTTTCGTGCGTCGTCATCGTCGTCCGACGTTGCCGTGCGTTAATTTCATTCGCATGCGTTGTTTGGCGTGTACACTCAAGGCAGGAAATATTTGTTGTTCTAGCAAATGAAGGCAGCAGCTATCTCAGGGGTCATCCATAAAGGACATCCAAACAGTTGTTGTCTCCTTCTTCCTTGCTGTGTATTTAGTCCTTGTGTCCCTTGCAGGCCGATGATGATGATGATGATTGCAACTCATGGATGGCCCCTCGGTGCTTCAAAACGCTGCCCTGTCCAGTCATGCATTGTTCGTAACGAGAACAAACTCAGATTTTACACTCATGTATATGATTGATCTGCATTATTCGGATGTTCAGTTTAATCCTCTGAACTCGTAGCCCCCATAACTCTATGGATAATGGGCCGGAAAACCGACCCATCGGGTTAAAAGGGTTAAGCCATGGAATTGCAAAGCTGTTTGTAAATCCTGGGTTTTCTTCGCAGCTTGCTTGGTACAGACGCGCTAATGATATGACAAACCGTTCAGGAATGTATATTATGCCACGGACCGAGTGTACCAAAAGGTGGCATTTCCGGAAGAGAAAGTTTTATGTCACTCGTGGTCCGCATAGTTAACTAAGTGAGTGAGCGTATTTTAACCACGTCACGGTCGTAGAAAGTGTGGCCTGTGAATGTGCACTGTACATTAATCACAATCAGAATGTACAAAGGCATTGTTCCCCCCCCCCTTCGTGTTTCGTTTCCCCATTTAGCCATCTTGGTCTGTAAATGGTGAATGGACTAAACAAATGTTGACTGTACCATAAAAGTTCCTTAGTTCCCATCATTTTGAACGTTTAAAGTGATACCGGTGACATGCTTTGCTGTTTTTATTATTATATTTGCAGTTAAGCAGATCTAATAGCCAAGCAGAATTGGTTAAATATCTCAGCGGATCCTTATAATACCTGTTGTATTGCACGTGTGAGATGTGTGTTTAAGAAACGTAGAGTATCATGGATTATGACTGTGTAATGATTGTCTATAAAGTTAGCACTGTGGTGCAATGGTTTCCAAACTGATGTACACTGAAATGGAGACATTATGAGCATCAGTGTGCAGTTGCTTGTTTTTCTAGCAGGCAATGTGCACTTGTGCATTAAGGAGTATCACTAGCCAAAAGTGAAATTCATTTTAACATGCAATTAATTAAATTTATCTGAAATCCATATCCAAAGTAAATTTGACTTTGATATGGAATTAATTAATTAAGTTTGTCTGAAATCACTAGCCAGAGTGAAATTCATCATTTACAATGCAATTAATTATATTTGGCTGAAATCACTGGCCAAAGTGAAATTCATCACTTACAATAATGCAATTAATTATATTTGGCTGAAATCACTGGCCAAAGTGAAATTCATCATTTACAATGCAATTAATTATATTTGACTGAAACAATCACTAACCAAGAGTTAAATTCGTTTTTATCATGCAATCAATTGAATTTGAAATCGCTGTATGGCAGATGTGATATTCGTTGTCACATGCAGTTATTTGAATTTATCTGAAAAGAGTTTTAAACATCAGTTTTGTCAAAGAGTATGGTCGAGGTGTTTTTGCAGGACATCGGGACAATTATACAGTATACCATTTTGGAACCAATGTTTTAATGAAGCAGTAGTGCTGCTTTTGAGGTGTAGAGATTCTGTTGAAGTTTGCAGGGATGAAATAATATTAGCATGATTACTCTATTAAGGTCGCATTTTGTCATCTGTCAAGAATTGAATTCAATTCTAGATTAGCTGGTTTTGTCGTTAATATCTATAATGCGATGGTAAAACATCAGAATACGGTCTAGAATTATACATGTCACAGTTTTTCTCCCTCCATTTTCTTTTCATGTACCATGTGACGTAAATTTTCCGTGTATTATAAAGACGCCTTCTGCAGTTTTGACTTTTTACTGATGAGATTAGTTGGAAGTCCGTTCTTTTTACTTCCACCTCAGGTTCGAAGATTTACTATTGGATGTCTGTTGTCATAATTTCATATTTTTAAGCTGATTTTTTAAGCGCTTAGAGCAGTGGCGTCGGTCCGATCTTTGTGGCCGTGGGGAAATTAGGCGCCGTTTTTTTTTATATGGCTACAATAGTAGATGTGTTTTATAAACGGCGCCAAGTTTAGTGTTGGCTCTGTTGTTAGTCACCTCATCAATGAAGCGGGTACTTGTGAGGAAGTGGTCATATTCCAAGAACACTGCAAAATGTACTTGACTTTGAATTTCATCCGGGCAGTCTTATTTTGTTCTGTACGAACGAAGATGTTCTCGGTGAAAACCAGTTTGCTGCTGGAAATCATTGTTGCTTTTTAGCACTGTTGCTGACAAGTTGGCAGCTATTAAGAATTTAAATCAACTCTAGACTAGCTGGTTTTGTGTCTGATATCTGTAATGTGATGGTAAAACAGCAAAACACGGTTGGTTTAGAATACATGTCACATGTCTGACTGATGGAGTGAATGGATACTACAAACATGTGCAATTTGTGTAAATGTTTTTATTTTCATGGTGTGGTATTACCAATTTTTACCAGATATAAGAACTATGGCACCAATGAAGATGTGTAAACGATTTAATTGAACTGGCTGATGAGTGTCAGAATAGTTGATTACCTGAAGTTTATTGTTTGTCAAATCAAGTCTTTTGTCCTTGTTTTAATTCTGATATAATTGTTACTGTGTTGTACTTACAATGCATTTCTGCTGTCTGATAGAACTTCTGCGGCTACTGACTAGGATAAATTAGTCTGTGTTTAATCTGTGTAATGTTATATGATTATTAAACATTATTTTGCGTAGCACTGTCTGATCAGTTACACTATATATAATTATTAGCCAAAGGCTTGGTTACATTCTATCACACTGAGCTGATCATGAAAACATGAAAATCATACAATTTCCAATCTACGTCGTGCCTTATAAGGTCAGCGATAATTAATTATAAAGCACAGGAAAGCAGAACAGCAATAACTCTATGCTATTTATGAACTTATTAAACACTTTACACGGTACAACCTAATTGGAAGCACTCACAGTGGGAACAACCCCTTGGAAAAAGAAATGCAAACAGGCAGAAGCAGTAGTGCCCCTAGATAAGATCTCGGCACGATTTTTAGCAGGAAGGTCATTCCACAGAAAAGGACCAACAGAAGCAAAAGCATGATGGTGTACTGTAGCAGTTCAAGACCGAGGTACTAGAATACCAAGACAGTCTAAAGAATGGAGAATATGTACAGAGGTAGCTGAGATAGGCTGCCTAATAGGATCACAGATGGTAGCGTGGAGCTTGACCCAGAAATGCTTTGCATGAAAGAAAGAGAATTTTTTACTGAATACAAGCAGTTAATGGAAGCCAAATGAGGGTGTTCAGTAACAGAGATCAAAATGTGAGAGATAAAAAAAGGAATGCGGGCAATCAAAGAAGCAGCTGTAGTAGTATTGACCAATTGGGACAGAGTTTTGATAAGTCCATAAGTAACGAGTAGTACATGCCGGAACAGGTGAAGGCAGTAACTAGGAAGAGAAAATAAGCAAGGGGACAGATCATTGAATGGCTTGTAGACACTGCATAATGATAAAGACTGGACTGAGAGAGAGATTATAGTTATGTGCAGAGAAGAAAGTACTGTCTAGAGTAACATCCCAGGTCACCGATAGTTGACAAGTAAGTAAATTGTGAGAAGGGAATCTCTTGGCAAGTAAAGTGTAAGAAGGTTTAATCAATTAATGCTAACACTTATAATTTAATTAACGATGGCACTTATGATGATGACGATGATGATGATGATGATGATGATGATGATGATGATGATGATGATGATGATGATGATGATGATCGGTTGGATAACTTTTTGAATTCCTGTGGTTCCTTAGTATGAAAATAATGATGGTTGTTCCAAGTGATTTTCATTTTTCTATAAACATTTTAAAGTTGTATGGATCATTATTGGGTCCTTGGTTAAAAAAATAATAATAAATACAGTATAACAATTGCAATATAGCAGCAACAATAATATCAACGATAATAATAAACTGGAGCAGTAGCAATTCTCTTAATCGGAGTAGTATTGATGTTGCTGGTTACAATGACAGCACAGATTTTTCTCTGTCTAGAATGTTGTTCCGTTAGAGCAAGCAGCCTCTGTAGAATGCACTGCACTAATTTACACCAAAGGCAGCACAATGAGATTCTTATTATTACTATTATTGCTACAATTATTATTATTACTATTATTATTTTTATCATGAGATTCTTGTCTGTACTAATTCAGCAAGTCAGTATTAGTGATTGCTGGAATTTTTACAATTGTAATAATACATAATTATTACTAATTGTAATAGTAAATGCATTAATACAAAATATGCATTAATGCAAAATATTCTTAATACAAAATATGCATTAATACAAAATATGCATTAATACAAAATATGCTTAATACAAAATATGCATTAATACAAAATATCTAACAATATGTAACAATTACTGTTCAGTTTTATTATTTATGTTTTGTATTTTTTAAAGTAATAAATCCTTTGATCTTAGCCAATAATTTCTAATTGGCATTTTATGAATTGCTGCGTTTTTTTGAAAGTCAGAAAATTGGATGTATTTCTCTTTTGCCGTGGCACTTTAAGTTTGCATCCACTCCTTTTCTACTGTTGTAAATGCAAAAGGACGTGGGGGCTGAGGAATTCTCGAAAATGACTTTTATGCAGAATATTCCATGAATTTATGAATTTCGAGGGTTTGAGGCTTAAAGTTTTTTCGTCAAAATATTCTGCCACATTTCAGAATAAAATCAAATTTGGTAAAGAATTTATTTGAACAAATGAGTGCTTTCTTGAGGGGGCATACAATGAAAAACGGTTAAGTAGTTTCTTGAATTGCTGATGTTTACTGGTTAGAATACGGCAATTAAATTAAGACTTGTAATATTCCATTTGTACAAATCTGTCCAATTAAAGTTAAGACTGCAGTTCTTGCTGTTTGATTTGGATCAGGAGAGCTATTTAGATCGCCTCCATGATGCGGCTTTGGAGAAAATTTGGTGCTTTAAAATGCATATTCTCAGTTCGTTTAATTCCAAACCAGGCAGCTGCATTTTCATAATTCAGTTGATTAAAACCGATTACTTAGCTATTCGATAATTAATACTTTTAAACCATTATTCAAATATTCAATGGCACATCGCATAGTTGAGCAGTTTTGCGTCATGCTCAGGACAAAATTTTGAAGCAATTTTCAATGCAACAGCTTTTCTAGGCTATTATATGCACATCAGTATGCAGCTGGATGTTCTATAAATTAATTATTTGTAAGAAGCTAAGCCAGTGGTTCTTAACCGGTGTTCGGCCGAACCCCTGGGGTTCGGCGAGCCAATGCCAGGGGTTCGGCAGAGGTCCTCTGAAATATATACATATTCAGTGAAAAATCATCTGCTTTTTTCAACTCTTATTTAATAAATTTTGTTTGAAACCTTAATTAAATTTAAAGCTGTTTATCATGTTAACCTTAGTTTTGTCTTACTGCGCCAGTGCACCTCCCGACAATTAACACCCGCAGGCATCTTTCTGTGAAGTAATATAAGGTATTACCGATAAGATATGTAATATTTCGTTGTTTTTCTGCAGAAATAGCATCGTATGACGTACGCTAAAAGCAACTATTACCCTTTTCCTATATACTTAAACCACAGAGTATGTCGAGCAAAAAAGAAAAATTATTGTTCAAACTTGAGGGGTTCGGGGAGTGGTCATGGATTTCTCTTGGGGTTCGGCTCCCTTGAAAAGGTTAAGAACCACTGAGCTAAGCTCTGTATTTTATTCAGTTGCCACTAAGGTCAAGACCATTGTAAGAAGTAGAAGATGATGATTCAATTTTAAAAAACTGACTAAAAATCATCAATCTGGTTGAACTATATAGAAATGGTTCTTATGTGTAACAATAATTAGGCCTGCATCAATCTCAAGGGACTTCTAATACCCATTCAGCTGCAGGCAATGTACTTCTTTTTGTTGAACATCCAGGGATGCCACTCATAGCTTTTTCCACCTAGATCTAGGTTTTTTGGTCTTTTCTGGATTTTTAGGTTCTTTTTGTAGGATCAGCCTGAAATGCAGTGTGTGTGAAGCATATTGGGCCTACACTGAAATTATGGCTAGGTTTATCTTACCTTATATAATTATATTCATTTATTTGAATTTCATTTAACAAATACCGGTACAGCAGATAATCTATAATGTTTTAAACTTGTCCATCTTTTCAGCAATTTCTTAAAATTTTACAGACATTTCTGGTGTGATTACAAGGCATGAGGGGGGGGCCATTTCTGCTCTTCCTTGGCTGTCCTGGATTGACCCCCCCCCCCCCCCATGAAATTCATGCAAGTGGATCTTGAGTTAGTTAATGGATAGGGGGAAAATTGGGACATAATTGTTAGCTCCCAAATTGAATTTGCCGAGCCTTGCCCCTAAACCATTTTTTCATAAATGTGACTGACCCTAATTATCTTACTGAAGTGTCGTGTAGATTGCATTTTTTAATTTTACTCTTTATGTGGCTGCTTAATTGGCTGCCACATAAGCTTTTGGAATTCTTGACTTTGCTAATAACTGGTATGACATCTAGCTTTCAGATTTTTTTCTCCCTGACCTCATTTGCATTTGTAAAGAATCCGCTTTAGATTGGGATTTAAATGATATTAATAGTTACATTTATTGTGTTTCTAGTTGTATTAATAGTTACATGTATTGTGTTTCTAGCTGTATTAATAGTTGCATGTACTTACTGTGTTTCTAGAGTTGTATTGGTATTAATGGTAATGATAATAAACATGCTAAAAATGTTTTTGACGTCCATGTATGTGTGTGTCTATGCATGTATGTATTGTTTCAACTTGATGTAATTTATATGTTTCTAAGTTAACTTTTCATCTGTCGATTTCCTGGTTTGATATTTGTTTGAATCAATTGCTGTATTCGCGGTACTGCTACACACTGTGTCAACCCACCTTCAAAACTACCAGCGCTCCGCTACCACTGTGCTACCATTACTTACTACAAGTGCTACTGAATATTGCCGTTTCATGTTTTAGCCATGGCCAGGTGAAGTTTGGACCAGAATATAAAAACGACGATAGTAATTGAAAGCATATATTCAAGTGTCGCATTATTATTGTTATTCTATTATTATTATTATTATTGTTATTATTATTATTATTATTATTATTGCAGCTATTGTCATTACAATTATGTTATTGTTATAGTAGTGCTATTATTACTGTTATTAGTACTGTTGTTTCTAATGTTGATATCATTGTAATTGAAGTTTATAATGCTACTGTATTATCTTGTTTCTTTAAATAACAAAACTTTGTAACAGGTTTTTTTAATATTGTTTTAGAGAGTACTGTACTAGGTAATATTACCCGGTTTTTTAACGAAGAATTTTTGATGCCGTTTAATGTTTAAGCTACATTTTGAAATTGAATTTACTTTCACGCTAGTGAATAAATTAAGGGAAGATATATTGTGGAAAATTGTTTAATTGCTAAATTTTTGCATGTGGGTCAACGTACTACTACTTCAATTTTTTAAATAATGAGGCAATTGAAGATAAACTTTTTTCATTGTATCTTTGGAAAAACTATGAAATTAACGGAACAGGTGATTTTTTCAGATGTGCATGTATTCATTTTTCGTACGTTTTTTAAACTATACGGTCGTTCTCAAGCTATTTCTTGTGTAGGCCTATCGGTTTAAATGCGATGCGTGTATACGATGTACAACACATCTTCTTAAGCGCTTATCATTTTCAGACTATTATGACTGGTATCATACACGCATGTTTCTAAATTATTTGAAAACAAGGTATGTACTGTTTAGATTTTTCATCCTCGTGTTTATTGAAAAATTGCTAAATTCGTCAATTCTAAGGCATTGGAACAACCTGTTTCAAATCTAGAGACGGCAAGAAGAGGAAGAAAAATGGCTCTCCTTGCGGTGCCACCCTGGTCTAGCTGTAGTGCTCACTCTACACCGTGGCATCGTTTTCTCTTACAGTGTTGAAATTGATATTCCTGTAGGGCGGTGTAGGCCTACGTGTATTTTCTGTCTATCACTTTCAGTCTTCTCTATGCTTCTTTTTTGATTTCAATTCATTACAGTCCTCTCTTTTTTTCTTTTTGCCTTCTGCACTCAGTCTATCCAGTACGATATGCGATATGCTCTGTAGTTTATGCTCTGTAGTTTATGCTACATAGTTACATCCTCCGTATATACTCCCCCCCTCTCTCTCTCTCTCTCTCTCTCCCTCTCTCTCTCTCTCTCTCTCTCTCTCTCTCTCTCTCTCTCTCTCTCTCTCTCTCTCTCTCTCTCTCTCCCTGCTTCCCTCCCTCTCTCACCCTCGCTCGCTTGCAACCGGTGTCGATAGGACTCATCACAGACGGCTAAACTTCGAGGGTCGGGCTTGTTGCTGTTTAACGACACTGCCATTGCAAATAATTATGATTAGTGTCGCTTTCCTCCTCCTTTATCCAGGCTTGTACAAACAGATAGTATATATAAAATAATATCGGTATACCTGCCCTTCTTATGATTTCAAAATTGATTTTTAAAAGAATAGCCTATGTTTCTCGTGAAGTCTTAAGATAATTTAAGGGCCCGTGACTTAACTATGCCTAAGGGCCCGGAATTTCACTGGTCAGCCCTCAGTTGGCCTATATGCAGAAGCATACAAATTGAATTATGTGAGAGCTCCTTAGTCTATTCCAATTGGCAAATAGGGCCTATAATTAATAGGCCTAACGCAGCATTAATGTAGACGGTCGACTACACCGTGCGACCCCCGTTCTGGGCTAGTAACTGTCGATCAGTGATGGGTGAAACAAACTAGCAGATGAATGCCTTCAGAAGAAAGACTTTGACAGCTGCTGCTGCCGTGCATGGCGTCATCACCAGCAGCAGCAGTGAAATTTCTACCACCCACGTTGCTTCTTTCACTTGGGAATGTTGGGATATGCCGGTGCTGCTCTTTGACGTAGGGAGATGGAGGTAGGCCTATAGGTCATTGTGATTGACAGGAACAGAATGTTGCTGATCATTATAATACGTATGCCTTCAAAGACGATTATATAGCTTGCGTACGATCGTCTATAGACTAAGGAATACGGTATATGGAACCCTGGATCCAGCAAGGTCGAGAAGAGTGAAATAGGCCTATGGGCGTTGAAATGACCTATGTTTGTATGTGCACTTGTTATAGCGCCCTTTCAAGCTTCAGAGGCGATCCCGAATGCAGAGCGGACACTGCATAGGAGTTTCACGCCGAAGCGCTCAGCAATTGTGAGTGAAGGACTTGCCCAAGGTCCTTACGCGGCGAGGTGGATTCGAACCTCGAGGCAACGACGCCACCACTACACCTATGGTGGCGCCGCCACTCACTGCAAACCAGCTGCAGGGTGGGTAATCTTACAGACTGTTGAAACCATGCTTCGTCATGATACACCGAAGTAGGCCTAGGTGTATAATATTGTCTACTAGTTGAATATCTTAATTTAGACTTATTTTGGTCATTGCATGGTTCTAGGATTTTGCCATATAGGGCCTATCTCTAAAACGGAATATGAGATAGGCCTAGGCCTACTTTGCATTTCGTCCGATTCTTATATTTCTGGTTGACGTTTCTCGAAGACTTTTCGTTAGGCCTACTCCTATGAGTCCTATTAAACAATCGTTTTATCGTTGTTGTTCTTTCCTCCTTCAAAGTCATAAGCTATGACGTCACTTGACTCGTGCTTCAGTCAGTGTCAGATCATATCCCAATCGTTGTAAACAAACAATACGATGCGATCAACACAAATGTCATGCATCCGTGAATATGCAAGTACATAGGCCTACTTAAGCCTACAGATAGACAGACAAACAAACAGACAGACAGACAGACAGATAGATAGTCTAGATAGACAGACAGACAGAGAAGATGAAGACGTAAACAGCGAGAGAAGCCTTGGCGAATTGATGGCTACAGCTAGGGTGACGATCGACTCACTCGATCATTGCGTCTATGTGCAGCAAAGAGGAGGAGGAGGAGGAGGACGACGACGACGACGAGGAAGACGAGGGAGAGGAGGAGGACGACGAGGAGAATGAGGAGGAGAAAGAGGAGGAGAAAGAGGAGGAGAAGAAGGAGGACGAGAAGGAGGACGAGGAGAAGGAGGACGAGGAGGAGAAAGAGAAGGAGGAGAAGAGCGAGGAAGAGGATGAGGACGGCGAGAAATAGGAGGAGGAGGAGGAGGAAGAAGAAGAGGTGGACGAGGAGATGGTGGAGGAGGACGAGAAGGAGAGGATGAAAGGAGGAGGAGGAGAGGATGAATGGAACGGAGAAGGTGAAAAGGTAAGAGGTTTTTCTTTTTCTGGTCCTCGATTGATGAGGATTTACCCGTGCATCGTGCGCAGAAGTTAGAATATTTACGTTGATAGATTTATGGCGCGATTTTCTGCCTGGAAGCTGTTGTTGGCGCTCTCGCTTACCGACAGATGGACAGTAAAGGCTTCAACATATCATTATGTGCGATGCCTGTATACATCTCTACACGCACACACGTACGAGCACATTTATGTAAGTACATCTACATATCTTATATACAGATAGACAGATAGACAGACATACAAAAGAGGGAGGGAGGGAGGGAGGGATGGAGGGACGGACGGACGGACGGACAGAGGGACGGAGGGAGGGACGGAGGGAGGGAGGGACGGACGGACGGACAGAGGGACGGAGGGAGGGACGGAGGGAGGGAGGGACGGAGGGAGGGAGGGAGAGAGGGAGACAGGGAGACAGTGAGAGAGGGAGAGAGGGAGACAGGGAGAGAGGGAGAGAGGGAGAACCCGCTAGCTATATCCAAACTGAAAGCTCACGCGTAGGCCTACAGGTATTCGCCGAACCTCTAGCTTCGGTTCTTTCTACCGCAGACTCGTCTTAGACTCGACGCCTGAGCTGAGCATTGGGATAAGATGGGATGAATGCTCAATTGAGATCTCTATCTATGGCCTAATATGATGCGTTATCAATCAATTGAAATCTCTATCTACATGTATGGCTTATGATGCGTTATCTTTCTACGCGTGTCTCCAGTTTTTCATCTGTCCCGTCATCACTTCAAACGCATTATATTCTAATTTTGTGTCGTAGGTTGATATTGTTCAGTTGGATCTACAGGAATTACGGATTACTTGATACATGATACATGTAGCGTATCGTTTGAACTTAACAACGAAGATAAATCACATTTCAGGACGGTTTCGAATCGCAAACACAGAGGTGAGTTTTCATACACTTGTATATACATGTATATCATTATGGTTGCCTATCTTTACTTTGTTCACCCACACATGACTTGTATAGGGGCCTACATGTTTGAAGCGCTGCTCCAATTAGGTTCTAGGCCTATGCCTATCTATAGGTATCTAGTTGCGTGCTATGCCTTGGTCTAATGCAGGCAGTGCTTAGCCTAAGTGTAAAAAAGAAGTGCCTGAACGCCCCTCACCTTTTCAGATGTGCTAGCCAAATAAGTGGCAGGACGGCGAAGAGATTTGAAAATAACCGTCCTGCCACACTTTAAACCCTGAGTGCAGGTATGTTTTCTAATTAATAAAATGCCCATGGATTTTTTAGCAAGTATAGGCCTAAGTATTCTATGTCTTAAATAAAGATATTTTGTTTTTCGCCCTTTTGCTCAAACTTTTTTGTTACACTATTAGGCCCTATAACTAAAAAAACAAACAAAGTAATAAAACATTGCGAGTAGGCCTTTAAAGCAGATATTCTAATCATCTAATGCTTTAATAACCTAGGTTTGTTCTTCAATGATCACTGCGTGCATGGCTGATGAATGTGTTCTCTTTTTGTGCTTTTGATGCACTCGTGTATATTGCATACTTTTTGTATACTTTTGTATACTTTTTGTATACTTTTGTATACTTTTTGTATACCTTTGTATACTTTTTGTATACTTTTGTATACCTTTTATACTTGTTGTTTACTTTTTTATACTTTTTGTATATGCTATGCAATCGCGTTGTTCTTTCTGTATAGCCTACCTTCAAGCGTGCGGTACAAACAGAGGCATTTTAACTATTGTAATATTTCTTTTTCAGGTCATTTACTTGCTTTCCCCCAATCGACTACACTCCGGTTCCTATGGAAACGGGTCATAGTACCGTTTACGCGGACGTATACCAGTTGTTTAATGCGTCATACGGCCCCCACTTGCAGGGGCCGGTGCCACTGCAGGGACAGCCTGCCGTCATCACCCCGCCACCGCCGCCGACGCCAAGGACAAAGCAGTCGGACCCCAGCGGAGAGGGCTACTACGTCATCGCCGTATTCCTCGTCTACGGGATGTCGATCGTCCTTCTGATCGCATCTCACATCCGCCGGAAGCACTCGAAGCTGGCCATCGACAAGGAGATCGTCAAGTACCTGCAGGAGTTCCAGATCGTCAAGGAAACGTCGAACCGAGACTCCTACCGCAACCTCAAACGCTCCATCATCGCGAAGCTGCTGCGCGAGAAGAACATGGCGCGCAAGGGAGTCGCCAACCTGGCCCTGCCCATGGCGGCCGTCGCCATGCCCAGCGATGACCCTCCCTCGGGGTCCAACGACGACGAGGAGGAGGTGGAGGAGGATGACGACGACGATGTGGTGGTGGGAGTGGGGGTTGGTGATGCATTATCAGCGGACAGGAGCAAGAGCTACGTCGCTGACCTTGACACTTGGATGGAGGAGGACGAGGAGGAGAACGAGGAAGGACAGGACCCTCAAGGACACCAGTCTCTAGGCCAACCGCGTGCGAACGATGCGAACAGTTACCATGGCAACCAGATTCGAGAATTAACGGACGACGAGTTTCGAGCGTTAAAGAAAGTCAAGCAAGCAGAACTGATCCGCCATTTTGCGTTCGACGGGAACGGATATCACGTGATTCGGATACCGGAAGTGAGCGACGGCGAACCGGAAGCTGTCGTCGGTCGCCGCTCCTACGTCGTAGACGCCGGTGCGAACGGCTACCACCATGGTTGCAGCCGATCGATCAGGACTCCACAGTTAAGACCGGATGAACTAGAGGACGGAAGTGGTAGAAGTGGTAGAAGTGGTGTAAGTGGTGGAAGTGGTAGAAGTGGTAGAAGTGGTGGAAGTGGTGGAAGTGGTGCAAGGTCGCAATTGAAGAGTGAGGCGGAAGTCAGTGGACTACATTCGTCAGCGGCGGAATACACGAGATCACTGCGCGGTCATCAGGTGAATGTTGGACTGGCGTTCGGATCGAGGGATCCTCGTTGGATTCTTCTGCCGCTGCTTCTTGAGAACCGGATGCGAGCGGACAGACAGGACAACGAAGATCGAAGAGAAGAGGAGGTGGTGGTTGATGATGAGGAGGAAGTGAAATCTGATGCGCAAGATGATGAAACGGTGAAATGTCGAGATGGAGATGGAGCTGGTGATGTAGTGGCTGTGTGTTCTTCGGTGGACGGAGTTGACGATGTCGTCAGTTATACGTATGTACTGTAAGATTGTAAATTTCAGGCTCGGGATTCGCTATAGATATTGTTTGTGTTGGCAGTCTAATAGACACTGTGAAACTACATGTAGGCTATAAGTCTTAGCATGAAAATCTCATCGTTGAATATAATTAGATTAGTATCTGCACGCAGATCGAATAAAAGTCTGAGACTTAAAAGCAGACGTTTGCCGTGTTTACGTTCAGCTATAATGGCTATAGGATACTGGCACTAATATATATATATATATATATATATATATATATACATAGGCGTAGGAGACGTGGGTCCAGGGGGGGGCAAATGCCCCTCCCCCCAAATTTCGGGCAAGTCTGGTTTTTCGGGCAAGCAGTCCGGGAAAAGTAGAAAAATGTACAAAGAAATTTCGAAAATTGGACCGGACGACTAAAAAGAAAAAAAAAGGTCGTATAGTTTTTTCGGGCGGAAAAGTAACTTTCGACCGGACGACTAAAAAAAAAGGTCGTCAAGCTTTTTCGGGCGGAAAAGTAACGGGAATTCTCGGGCAATTTCAACCGAACGACTAAAAAAACAAAGGTCGTCAGTCGTCAAATTTTTCGGGCAAAATTTTTCGGGCTAAAGTTAAACTTTTGCCCCCCACTTTTGAAATGTCCCCTACGCCTATGTATATATATACATACATATATATATATATATAGTGCCACTGTGCCAGTATGTATACGCCTATATATAATTATAGGCTCAATCATCTATTGCGCACCCAGATTTTCCCGGTTTACGCTGCGGATACGACAGATCTACACAGTGACGTAACCGATGCCGAGTCCAATTAGTACTTGATAGTTTTAGCAGCATCTGTGGATTCAGTGTGGAATGCCAACGCATGTGGGAAAACTGTTGGTTACTGGGTTAACTGGCTGTAGTATACTGTTGGCTGCAGCCTATAGGCCTATATAATTATACGTCAAGGCGCCATGTTGCGTGTGGATGCCCGTTCGCATATACCTGGTGTAGATTATTCCAGGGATTGGAATGTCGGGGGGAGGGGCTAGCACTGTCAGTGCACTGGGACCTTGAATGGTGTGGCGTCCAATTAGCCAAAGGTGGCGAAGGATCCCATTCGATGAATTCATTGAAAAAGGCAAGGCTCGTCGAAACTTTACGGTCTCAATGGTAGCAAAATTAATGTCAGCCTACATTTACTTGGCCACATCATAGGCTTATTATAGGCGATATGATCGAGTTCGGAATAAAGTGTCTGATAGGTGTCAGAAGAGAGAACCTTCCTGGAAGGAATGTTGCAACCATACTTACGATTTTATTGAGAAATGCAAAATGTAAATGTACGCTCTAATCTTTATCTATGGGCTAAAAATGTTCATTTTTCAATGAGTTGATCGGGCACGAGTCTTCACCACCACTGCCATGGCCGTAAATCCTGGGGGAGGGAAGAGAGGGCATCACACCACACTTTTACACTTGAGGAGAGAACGTGATGGAATTCCCACCGCACTAGTGACTAGTGGAAGCTTAGACATTGCTTTGTTCAATGAATGAAATAATGCTTCCGACACAAGTCACACAATGCTGTTAGCCTGTTATATCGGCTTCATCAGAAATAGGCCTATATAGGCTACAAGTTATAAAAGTAACATGGAACGATTTCAGAGAATGCTCAGCAAGCGAAAAGTGATATTTTGGCTTAATAACCTAATAATTTCTTATGACCTTTGTATCGCCATCATAATCACGGATCAATGTAGTGCGCGCTTTTATCGGCCTGCCCTGCATAAGTTAGGTCTAGCAACCAACCAATGCTTATGCGCCTGAGTGCACATTAAACAGAGCACCCTGTCGAATGGAGTAAAAATTATTCCAGTGCAAGAGCTGTTTATTTCGATTACATCACTGTCTCAGCTAGAGGAGATTCTGTATCATAACTGTTAAAAGAACGTTATAGGCTATAGGAGCAGTCTGCTGAACATTAATAGCGCCTCAGTTATAACTTATAGGAGATTATGTTTCATAACTGTTAAGGTTTAACGCAGCACTGTCTGCTGAACATTTCCAGTGATTTGTTGCCGTACTAACACAGATTAAATATCTTCTTCTGTGAGGCATAGTCTACACGTAAAACTCATATCATGTTATGTTTATGCCATGTTAAAAGGCGGGCGCCTGTCTGCAGAAACAACAAGAAGGTGTGAAACCCCAAGGACGAATGCAGTGCAGTTCGGCCATGATCCCTGATGGGGGAGCCGGGTGCACGTGATTATTGGTAGTGAAAGAGTCAAAAGAGAAGATAAAGAGTGAAAAGGTTCTTCTGAAAATTAATAATATTGGCTTCCCATTGTCTGCTTCTGATTCCACTCGTGCGCAAACCAACGATCAAAAAAAGATCGAGCAACAAGTGCACTTTAACTTCCGGTTCGTCCGAAATAATCACCAGATGACGCTGTAGATGCCGATTTATCATTTCCGTTTATTCGTATAGTTTCATTCAAGTTTAATAGCATCCTCTATTTACATACGGTACACTGTCTCATTTTCTCGAACTTATTACAAATGTCATGGTCTCTGAAACTAGGCTAATAACGAAACGGTAAGTTCTGAAGCACAAAATGAGCTCACAATGTCAGCACACATTTGCAGATGAATCACAACAAAATCATTCGAAAACACAAGCATACAATCACACAGACATGCACACACATTCACACACACACACACACACACATTCACACACACACACACACACACATAATGAAGCCATACACATAATCACATACGCAATCACATCACAATCTAATGCCCCTAAATGCACATTTAATCCTAGGCCTATAATTGTCCACACATTCTCTTCCATAATTACACGGCCACAGAATTGCAACGAAGCTCACAGTTCACACAACGAACACAAGCAAGACTCACACAGTCAACATCCAAATGCATCACCATCAGAAAATTCCACATATTGCTCACAACGCTAAATTACACTACAACCTAAACATGAAAATTATCACAGATTGCAACAGTCAGACGTCGAGGCGCCTTTCGTCCTCCGCTGCTATTCGTTCAGCCTAGCTGCAGCGTCGCCACCTATCGAATGAACGCTCCTGCCATCTGGCGAATGCAACTGACTGTAACTGCTGCAACTGGTATCATCGTCTGGTAGTACAGAGGGAGCGGTGAATTTGAATAGGCGTTTGTCGTGCCAGCGTTGCAGGACAGGGCTGAACGGGTGCATCTGTTTAAGGTGGACGTAGTGCACGTTTGGCTGGCCTGCCGTGTGACCGCACTCCTCGCAGACGTACGTTTTGTTTCGACGTTCCTTGTAGGCGAAGTTCAGCTGGAGTCGGTGCACTTTGCGACTGTGAGACTCGAGAGAGCAGCGCTGGGTGAAGGCCTTGTCACAGTGGTCGCACTTGTAAGGTCGAACACCTGCAAAAAGAAAAAATCAACGAATTATTATTAGACTGCTGATTGATCAGTCAATTAACCTCAAGCTCTAGATAAAATCCCTCATTACCCATAGCCTACCTCTGTTGTCCTAAAGTTAACTTCGCAAAATAAAACATCCGTAGGCCTAATATACCAAAACTTTTCCTACTTCCATTCCGTCACCGTATAGCTTCGCGGCTATTTACATAAAGTTCCCGGGCATCGCCGGGTATCCCAGCTAGTAGTTAAATAAATCAGCTGATCGAAATTACGTTCGTACAAGTTAGATACCATTACCAGGTCATACGATCGACCTGTAGAATATTATTGAGGTGTCAACCCAGATCACCTATGGGTTATTAGACGTGATTTTATATAGATACTGTCTTACAAATTATGATCGTGTACACTAGTAATGTTCAAAGGAAACAATATCCTATGTTTATCAATAGTGAGCCATCTCTTCACACATCGTCCATCCATCCATCGGCCGTAAACGTCAGTATAATCATTATAATGTAGCCTATAATGTAGGCCTATGACATCTTATCAACTAAATAACTGAATAAAACGTTGAATTCACGCAACCAATTAGGCCGATCTGTTAAAGAGGTTGATGCAGACCGGACAAAACCCCCCCTGGACAAAACCCCCCCGGACAAAAAACCCCAATCTACCTAGGCCTATAATTGATCAATAATTGATTTCCATATGTCTTCCTGTCTATAGTGTAGGCCTATACCTGTGTGCGTGCGTGTGTGTCGTTTGAGATCGAACGTATCGTTGAATCCTTTGCCACAGATCGTGCAAAGATACCGCTTGATGTCGCTATGGCACTTCAAGTGACGACTGAGCATGCGCTGCTGTGGAAAGACCTTCCGGCAGACACGACATTCGAACTCTTTCTCTGACCTCTGCACTCCTACATCAACGTAAACAAATTTAAAACAAACCATGTCAGGAAAGCGTGACAGATCTAGAACAGACCCTTAAAACGTAGGTCATTACTACTTTAATCAGATCTTGCCTGCCAATGCCATAAACATTTTAGCCGTTATCAGACCCTATGGACAGCACTATGTGACAGCGGCGTGTGTATAATAAAATATATCGCAGTTTATATAAGCTTAATAGGTGAGAACAGTGTAGCTTGACGTGTGCGACTGTTCCCTTGTGTATCGTTTTATCTACTGTCCCGAATTTAGATCCATCATCATCATCATCATCATCATCATCATCATCATCATCATCATCATCATCATCATCATCATCATCATCATCATTTCCCCGTTCACGACGCCCGTCCTATAATTACAGTTCTAGCTAGAGACACTGCGTGTAATTAGAATGAGAAATTAATGACCATTAATCGCATTCAATTGAAGAAGCTCTATATACAACAGTTATAATCTCATGCATTGAATCAACTGAATCGCGACTGACGCAAGTAATAGACATCTAGATTGTCTTTTTATGACCCTAAGGCTTATAAATAGCGATTTATACCATATACGCCTCCTGTGTAAGAATAATTAGCCTACTTAGCCCAAATAGGCCTATTCAACCGGATATAACGTTTTTTGATGGATCCTTTGACTTCTGCATCAATCACTTTAAAAGTCAGTTTGTAGGCCTATACTGACTACTGTAGCCTAATTCTTTGATTTTATGGTGTTGATGCTCTTGTCAATAAATGGCGACTATGAGCCTATAGACTGCTGCACTGAGATTGGCAGCCCTCTATTATTGTTGTATATTGTGAGTGGTACCTAGTTCTTGGAGACTCTGCTGATGGTCGGAATGTTTGAGAAGCGGATGTTTGATTCCGTATCCTCCATTGACGACTTCAACCATTCCAGCAGCTGTAGAACTAACGACCTGCAAAAGACAATGCAATGTCTGTTCAGACCTCGACGTCTCTGAATGCACAGAAATGCGTCTCTGAATGCACAGAAAGTTTAACTTTAGACAATAATTATAGATCTATTGCATGCAGTTAACTACAAGACTTATTTCATGTCGTGTTGCTGTCTTTACTAGGCCTACTGCTGTCAGAACAATTGCAGATTATGAAGATAATGAAGATGAAGATAAAAATGAAGAGTATGACGACCGCGACTTTTATGCATACGCCTCTTCATATAAAGAAATAGCATAAATATTAGGCTCACTTGGTGAAGATTCGGCATAGCTGCAGGTGCAGGTGGGTGATTGGGGTTGATGGCCGGTGTTGTCGTCGTTGACCTCGGATGATGATGTTGACCTGCATTGACTGCAGCTGGCGACATCTGTGGAACTGTGACGAAACCGTAATGAACGTTAACGGAACGATCGAAAGATGGGGCTGTATACGATGGCTGACCAATGGGAGGCGTCGGAAACCCATGACCTTTGACCTCCTGCGTCAGAGGTGAAGAAAACGCATGGTATTCTGTTGGGTATCGAACAGCAGCAATGCAGTGTAGACTTGTGCTGCTGACGCTGGGGTTCGAACCCCTAAACATCTGCCAGGAGGAGGAGGAGCAGGGAATGAAGCTGGAGAAGGCGGCGGCGGTCGGAGAGTGTTGCGCATGACCGGAAGTGACGTAAGCGGAAGTGGAAGTGGAACGTACATCTGGTTGAGCCAGAAGTTCGACAGATTCGAAGATGGAAGGTTTCGATCGAGGTCTTCTTGGTACTGCAGCGATGAGACCGCCGTCGCCTCCTCTCTTGCTTGACCTCGGCTGCTGCTGTCTGTCAGTTTCGTTGTTCTCCTTATCGTCTGCAGGACAGAACAATCGACTATTGTTGTTTCTCTCTCGCTTTACGTTTTCTGTAGAAAAAATCAATAACAAACATTTCCTCGTAAATTAAGTTCACACAGCGTAGGCCTACATTCAGTAATAATTTCAGCGATGACTATGTACAACCTAGAAGGTCGAACATTTCTCTTTGAACATTTCTCTAAAAGATAATGGGAAGAGTTGGAACGCTAAGATCATTACGTACTTACAAGCTGTTAAAGACACAAGAATGTAGCAGCAGCAGAAGGACATACACATTGCAGACACACACACACACACACACACACACACACACACACACACACACACACACACACACACACATTATAGTCTATACTGAAAGAGTTGCACAAAAGAAGTGTAAAGACACAGAGTGACTGAGATGGTGTGACAGGCAGATTGTCAAGCACGAAAGGAGATTGTGACGATGTGAGACAGAAAAGAAGGTAAAGGCAAACAGAGAGAGAGAGAGACAGAGACAGAGACATACAGACAGATAGACAGAGACAGAGAGATTTAATAAACAGACAGACACATGTAGACTGAGGACGTGTGCATTCTTCACAGGAAGTGTACACTTCGTCAAGACGCTGAACTTGAGGGCAGACGATCTCTCCATCAACCATCTATCCACCGCCGCCACCTGCTGCTTTGTTCCGCATCAGTGATCGCCAACAATTGCCATATTATCATGAGACAGAGTTGCCTCCAGTCTGTGCAGAAAATGATTACCTCACTCAGTCTGTCCTACTTGCTTATTAACTGCTGGAATTACAGGCTGTAAACATCAACTGAATGAAGAGAGGGAGGACAGTGAATGCTGAGCACGCGTTCTGTTCAAACACTCCAGCTGATATCATTATTATTACAAGTCGAAATTTGACAGATCTCATCCTTACGTCACATCCTGTTTCCCATTTCATACAAGAAGCCTTGTACTGGTATCGGTAGCCTAAACAGGTCTGCAAGTATGCAGTACCACGGCTCGATTTATAGGCCTATTATAATGCTCAGTGTAATTATTAGTCTATGCCAATTCGTGCCCTTGCATCAGCTGACTGTTGCGATATTTTAGCGCAAACTCTGTATGAACTCAAACCGTGTATGATCGTACCACTGTACCAGCAGACACGATTCTTAAACTCTGCGATTTTCATCTTCTATCTATTGACTGTTTCACCCAACCAGAACTTCCATGGCAGAGTCATCCATCCGTTTTGACATGCATGAGTCTCAATAATTATAATAATAAATAGTAAAGGAGACATACGAAGGTCGTGTAACCACTTGCAGTGGCTTATTCCCCCCCCCAACAACAACCTAACTCTATCCCCATCCTTCCCCCTCCCTGGCCGGCCTCCCCTCCAGGCCGGCCTTCCACACCCAACGTGAGTTTAACTAATGTCTTATTCCCCCCCTGTTTTTTACGGTCTCAAGATGCGCCTGCCCTTTATTGCACGAATAGAAAGAAACCTCTGTCCACTAGCATGTTACAACTCTTCATGTTTTGCTATTAAAACGGTGTGATATAAATGTCTTCTCAAATTCAGAAATAAATGCAATTATACACGCATATAATAACGGCGAATCGCCTTCGCCAAGTCCGTTGCAGGTCGGTGTTATATAGGTTGGTGGTCTAACACCTTGGAGGTTAATCAGTGTAGTTGATGAGAGGAGGAAACAGTGATAACACCAGAGAGGAGGTGACCGAGAGGAGGTGACAGAGCTAATCCAATGCGACACGGTCATATTCTCACTTCTCAGGCAGTGGGAGGAGCTGGCAGTTGCCGAGTAGTCTTCTGCCAACACCTGACGAGACTTTACGAAGCACTATGGAGACTAATGAACAGACTGCAGCTATACGTAGTTAGGACATCACTATCTACACCGCTAACTAATTCTACCACGCCTACACAAATATCATAAACGTGTATTCATTCAGCACAAGTGACCATTAATCATTGCATGGTTTTATGCACCTAACAGCTGTTTCTGATCGTTTAGACATGTGTAGACATGTGTAGGATGAGCCCTGAATAAGTCTAACGAGATAAAGGTATATTATGAATTATAAGCGTAGTCTCCGAGCCACATTCTACATGTGCACAGCTCAAAGTTTACGGTCTGATACGGAAAGAATATCTTATCTTTATGTACATTAAAGACACATGCATTGTAGGGCTTTTAAAAGATGGACGTATACATAAGCTGTATTACATTAAAGAAACATGCATTGTAGGGCTTGTGCAATGTGCATTTTAAAAGATGGACGTATAGTCGTATAAGCTTACATATTATTAAGCTGTATATACATGTACATGTACGACCTATCAACAACGCACCAGATATAGGAGTATACGCGTCTTTATGCTTTGTTCCTTTGGGATCAGGTATCGTGAATGACATCACATCCAGAGTCTCTGGTGTCGCAAAGGAATGCATTGGCGGCTACTTCATTGATCTAAGTCGTTCATAACATGCGATAGTCTGGTTATTCTACCATTGACTACATGAATGAATGTCGTCTAATTGGCTTTATTTGTCTTCTCTTATGCTAATGCGCAGCCACGAGTCACGCAGCATCTATACTTTCTCTGCTGTCCTGCTGTTGAGCTAATTATATTCGCCCCAGACCCTAACAAATGCGTGGTTGTACGAGAGTGATAAACATAATACCTCTTAAAGAAACAGGCAAGGCGAACTTCTTAAGTTTCCTTACCAATATGCCTGCAATAGTCTCAATGAAAATTTAATCCCTACTTAAAATCAAGGAAGGTGTAGTGTTGTGTGTGCATCGTTTACCTGACCAGAATAGACTTTACCTGACAAATCCTACTGGAACAATTTTCCTATTAAAACCTAATAATTTTATATTAGAGCACATGATGGATACCGTAACGGAAAGAACGATTGAAGGATCAGAGAAAGTGTGGAAAATACTAGACTTGGCTGTATGATAGCAAGAGAGAAGAACAGGCACAACGGCGGCAGAGACAGAGAGTGATAAAAAGCAGAAAGACGGACGGTGACAGAAAGAGGGAGAAAGTGTCGGTGAGAGGGCAACGTTTGGACCGAGTGAGAGGGAAAGTAGCCGTGTACGACAATAATTAGTGGGAGTAATGTCATGCATGAGAAAACCTCAAAGATTCCAGTCCAGCGGAATTCGAACGCCGACAAACGGGCGGCAGGTGTTATAGGGAATTCTTCCGTACCCCTTCCCACATCATCTACCCCTTCCTTCACGACCCCCTGCCTGGCGGGGGGTGGCTGCCTTGGCCTGCATGATCCCCGGCTGTCCGTCCGTCCAGTCACGCCTGACAGAGTCAACGGTCACTAGCGCACATGCGACCTCTCCTTTTCAAACGCCCATAACACCCAAACGGGCGCTATAGAAATGGTTGTTTTTGTTGCAATGTAGTAACGCACTATTGCAAGTGTAAGTGCACCGCAAAACTGTAGAATAAAACTATGGTCATGTTACAAGACTTAACTTCACTACCACATCACATCACCTACACTCTACGTTAAATTCATCACATTGTAAAAATATATTTCTGTGTTAAAAAAAACTGCACGGGATTATGTAGGGCCTTGTAGGCCTATACTGAACTATTTCCAATGGTATAGCCTAAGATCAGCTGTTGGGTTTATTGTTTCCTTGAGCGCTGCAATGAATGCATCTCTTACATTTGATCACGGATTCATTGCACGATATTATCTCAATGCCATCTCCAGGCACATAAACTTAGACAATGAAATATTTTGCTATTGCTCATGGATAATATATTCCATCTACCTGGTGGTCCTAACAGACATCCCTGAGTGGCGCTGTATAAATTTCCTGTAACTTTACATAAGAGTACAATTTTCTTTAATGATAGTCTATTATAAGTAAGCTCCGATTATGCAATAAACGTCGTCTTCCAAGAGTGTATAATTAATTGTAGTGTACCTTTTCCCCAGTCATGCTGCTCCTGGACGATCGACCTTGCTGGCATGGACCCTTGAACGTTCGATGTGTTCATCAGCTGTTGCAGAGGTCTTCGTGGGGGAGACTGCGCTGCTGCACAGTTGGACATCTTCATGGAGGAGCACTCTCTCCTGCTGCTGTCCATCCACTTCTTCTTCCCACCGTCTTCCATCTCCATGGCAACAGAGTCAGGAGTGACCTTGCTGTCAACTTCCGGTCTCCTAAACTGGAGACGAGCGCGAGACATGAGGACAGGATATGCAACACCAAACGAACTCTTCAGAGCTCCGTCTGAAGAAAGTTTCTCTGAAGAAAGTTGACTCGATGGTATACAAGTCAACACGCTTCTTATGTCTCGTTCTTCTTCCCTGACGAACGATTTCTTCACTATCAGCCAATCAATGACGAGACGACAGCCGCTAATGAAGAAAACAATAGGGTTAGGGTTACACGGCGTCTTTCAGGTGTTGTTTAAATACACATTGAATAGGAGGCAATTATTATTCATACCGCCGGGCGCAATTACTTCGCATTCAGATTGTATTGGCAATAGAATAATCGCGCCAACACCTAACGACATGTATTACCATGCAATTGCATGCCTATGATATGTTGCCTGTAGAGTAGCGTAATGGTAACACTGTATTCGTTAACTTTAGCGATTTCTACTAAATTTAATGTGAACAAGAACAACAAGCTCTACATTGAAATCTTCAAGTTAGCATAAGCTTATACGAGAAACAGAATGCTGACACGGTTTAGCATCTTCGATGGCACAATCAAGGCTATATGTGACTGCAGTTTGAGCTATAAGCTTATATTAGAATCATAGGCATAGCATAAACTAAAAACATAGATCTGTCAGCATTTAGCACCTAGGTATAGACGAAATCGACAACCTGTATAGGTATACCGTCGCTCAACAGCAGGACGGCGCACGGTTGGCGAAGGTTCGCTTCTTAATTTCTAACTGCGAATAATTGACAATGGATCTTTACACTGATTTCATCACCTGATACAATCAATGTGAACTGCCGGATATAATATCATAATGGTCTACTCATAAAAACGACGCAGACAGTAATTAGAATCATGAATAATAATGCAACTGATTGAAGAAGGTTGATAATATTATTTACCTGCTGCTGCTGTTCCGATCCGTCAATACGCTCCGTGTCTCGTTAGAACTTTGCGAGTTGGCGATTTAAACCGAAAACTCTTCGTTCAGCCAGTTAGACTCTCTAACACTGCAGGACTTGCTCTCTCTTTCACTCTCACTCTATCTGACTCTCTTTGACTCTCTGACTCGCTCTGTCGTCTTCGTCCGAGTTGTGATAGTCAGCCGGACGTCGTACGGGCGTTTTAAATGCCCCGCATGCATTCCGTCGCCTGGACTCCTCGAGCAGGGCACCTGTCGGGCGCGAGCCAGAGACGGGCAAGCAGGCAGGCGAGGGAGAATCAAGCTAAGCACGTGTCCCTTTCTGTCACCCGCCGCCGATGAGGAGAAGCAGGTGACAAATCGTAGGGCAGAACGACGACGGTCCTGCGAAGGGGGGGGGGGTGGAGAATTGGCCGAGGAGGGTTGGCGAAGACGGGGGTGAACGATTGGAAAACGCCCCCGAGGCAATGGGGCAAGTGGGCGGACGGATGGACGTACGGGCGGTAGGAGATTTTATGGTAGTAAGGACGATTTTATGATTTATACAACCAGGTATATGACGCCTGAGTGTAGACAGTGACTGGGCGAACGTCAGTCGAGAGGAAGTCATGATTATAAAAGACGGTCATCTTCTCTACATATATAATCTGATGTATATTAGATGCTTGTCTGATAATAATGTTATATTATTATGGCCAGAGATAGATGCCATCAAAGAAAGACCGGACGCTGACAAAAGGAGAGCATGATAGAGACCAGACCAGCCACTGATGATGCTGCGTCCCTCTAATCTTAAGGTCCTTCGCTTGCATTGCACTTACGTAAGATGGTCGCATTGAACGATGAAGCAACATTTTATGTTACGGTGGATTGGTTCCGCTTTGATTTTGGTTCCGCTTTGACTATATTTCCTCTCTGAATCATGTTCAGAAATTCAGAGAGAAATCCTTCCTTGATGTGAACATTTATAGGACCAATAGGCTACGTTGAGCTAAATCGGATATGTGGATTTAGACCGGACATTGTAAATCTGCCAGTCTTTAATTCTGTCGTTATCATTTTTGATGTCGGAAGGTTCTAAAGTTAGCAAAACCATGAATTCAGTTCCGAGAGGGTATAATAGAGGTGCAATATAAATGCACAGAAGTAGGCTATACACAGATGTTTATGTACACATGCACAGGCTATATATACACACTTAATGAGCCGAAGAAAGCTTTTCATTTGACGCCATTATTATTCACCGGAAGTATGCTGTGGTATTTTTTGCTAACTTGGAAACTGCTATATTACGGATAATTAAGATAGATAATTAGATATGCATGCTGCAGGCATACGTCATTATATACAGATAAAGAAAACACACTCCCAACTCCTGGACACACATTCCTATATCCGTTTCCCGCCTATATACATGTGCGATCATAGAATAACACAGATATTAGTATGCAAATACATACATACACACATTCACACATGCATGCATGCATACATGCATACATGCATGCATACATACATACGTACGTACATACGTACGCACGTACGCATGCATGCATGCATACATACATACATACATACATACATACATACATACATACATACATGCATGCATACATACATACATACATACATACATACATACATACATACATACATACATACATACATACATACAATCATACATGCATACATATATACATACTACGTACATACCTACACACACGTACATACATACGTACGTACATGCATACATACATGATCCTATACAATATGTTATGCATGCAAGCAATTTTCTGTGTACTGTTCTAATGTATATAGGCTATGCTACTGCTTACACGTAATTATGGACGACAGGAACATTGCATATAGTTTTCAATTCAAACAAGCGGAAAATAAACCAAATTTTATTTTTTCGTCCGATTATGTGATTAAATTATGCCAGTGCTTTGTGTTCAAATCTGATACTAAGACTTCTATGGCGCCCATATTATGCAGGGTCTCAGTCGATGACGCTCTTTCTAACGTGCATGGGAGATGATGGGACGTTCTACACTGTGTCCGGTTAAAAAGTAGCCCCCAAACAAAAGTGTCATAACTCGGTCAAAACGTTTAGGATTTGTCTGAAATTTGAAACACAGCAACAGCGGCCATATTTACACGAGATTCTAAAACCGATTAGAAATATACATGAGTTTGTCAAATTTATGAGTGTTTGCGTTGGAGCACCGACAAATTGAACTTTCCAACATGGAAAACCTGAAAGGAAGTGAAATTCAGCTATATATGGCACCCCAAAATGTGTTCCTTGTTCTCGGACACACCACCGTAGACGTAGTAGATTAATAGCTATCCAGGGAGACACTCGGCTTCTTATCCTGCAGCTGTGGCCGTCCAGCAGTCCAGACTTTGATCCGGAGTACATGTACTGGAGGAGCGCGTTTTTCGTTCACGCGTTTTCATGACATCGATAACCGTAGGGCGTAGGGCGCGTCTGTTTGAAGATTGGCGGTTGTTTAACCAGGTGATCATCGACAGGACCATCAAACAGTAGCGTCTAAGTCTACGGTTGTGTGTCTGTGAAATAGATGGACATTTTGAACAGCATATTTAGCTGAATTTCACTTCATTTCAAGTTTTCCATGTTGGAAAGTTCAATTTTTTGGTGCTCCAACGCAAACACTCATAAATTTGACAAACTCATGTATATTTCTAATCGGTTTTAGAATCTCGTGTAAATATGGCCGCTGTTGCTGTGTTTAAAATTTCAGACAAATCCTAAAAGTTTTGACCGAGTTTTGACACTTTTGTTTGGGGGCTACTTTTTAACCGGACACAGTGTAGAGACGCCAATAATGCTAATTGCACTGATCATTGAAGCCTCCGTCTCTAAGTCAGTGAAGCGAGACCGATGCCATTTGCGTGATGCAGTAAGAGATACGAGAAACCTATAATATGGAAAGTCGATCCAAGCTACTGTGTATGCACTAAATTACTTTCCAATAAATAATCGGGATTTATGATACAAGGTTTACAAGAGGGACCAATATTTCTGCCAGAGCTTTGGCTAAATTCGGATTCAAGATGGCGCCGACATTATGACGGATTCAAAGTTCTGTTGCATCACCATGCTAACATTGCTAACATTTCTAAGACCCTGATGTGTATTATACGGTGTATAATAATATGTTATATTGCATGATCAATGCTTGGTTTAATAATGGTTGTCTTTGAAGTTTAAAGGGTCCAATACAAATTCGCCTGATTCGGACATGCATAATAATAAATTATTCGTAGAAAAGATAGCATATAAACGGAGATTGACGGCGAGAAAGACAGAAAGACAGACAGACAGACAGACAGACAGACAAGACAGACAGACAGACAGACAAGACAGACAGACAGACAGACAGACAGACAGACTGACAGACAGACAGACAGACAGACACAGACAGACAGACAGACAGACAGACAGACTGACAAGCAGCACGATAAACCCTTAACCACATGCAGGAAGCAACGACTGAACTGCATGGTTCACTCCTGTCCGTTGTTGTCCGTTGTTATGTTGTTTGCTGTTGTCCGTGTCATTCGTATATTGACGCGTTAAAGCCTTCGACATCTTTCGTTCTGGTTAATTGATTAACTGGTCTTCCACATTTTTCATTGCTTTAGAATTAATTTGTGAAATCATTAGCCTTGCCCATTCTGCTGCTATACTGTTTAGTTCCTCAGCCCTTTTCTCAGTGGCGGCTCTGCAGGGCAAACTCCGGTTTTAAAGAAGACCTTTGCCCTGGTGGGTGTCCAATGTCCATGCCATATAAGGCTGACAGAATTTTCGCTGTGCCGAGAATTTGCGTGGGGCATAAATAGCTCATGCACTGGTTGCTTGTATCACAGACCTGGGTATAGCTCTATTTAAAAATTCTGGCTCCCCCACTAATTGCCTGCCTAAAATAATATGAAAAATCATAGACTATGTCGCTAATAGGCCTACTTAAGGCAACACAGAATTTTATTACATCGAGTCATGATCTGATAATCAAATCATTGACGTTTTCACGTCACTCGATTTGTTTCTAGTTACTCTGAGTTGATTACTAATTTCCCCTTCTCGCCCAATTTCCTCATTAGCCATTTAGAGCAATATCCAGTGCGTATTACGTCGTTTAGAGTCCAAGCCCAACGCCACGCCTCCCTTGCCATAACAGCTGCTGAGAATTGACCCAGATGACCGTTGGCTTGTCCTTTAATGATCTACGTTGGTAGGGTAGCAACTCTGGTCACTGGCAATTGGTCACTTCTTAGTTCTCACCCAGCATCTTACCCCTTCTCTGCAGGCTGCATACTATCCTAGTGCATGGCACTCTGGTCATCTTGCGTTGACCATAGAAATGCATTGACGTCCAAAGGTTTTCGCCCTATCTTGATGAGGTCATTAGTTCAAAAATCGCACTCCATTAACGGCCATCAAAGACTGACCATAGTTGACCAACTCTCCACTGGGTGGCGCTTTCGACGACTGGGGTCCAACGGTCGGTGGGACCATAACCCTAATTTTTATACGACGTCTGTCCATGGGGTGCTAAGACCCTCATAGTTCACTATGGGAACCCTGAAAATTACCTTTAATATAAAGTACCTTCGAGCCGGATCTGACACTGTAAGCCTAATGGAGAGACTGGTAAGATCATTTAGCCGTCTCCGTGTGTCTAGGAGATTACAGGGCGGCATGCATTCACTGATTTACCTCTGAGACTATGACACCTAACATATTTTGTTGGCGTATAGACACGAATTCTAATTGTGAGACACTACGAGAACTATTCTACCATCATTGCGATGAGTGTTGCTTTGATCTCTGAAACTTTAAAAATTATGACAAATGATCGGAATATTAGGCCCTATACTAGAACATTAATTAAAAAATACGAATACCAAATCAGCCATATAGCGGCATATAATATTATTATAGGATCGACCTATATCGATATCTACGCTTACATATTTTCTCTCTCTCTTTCTCTCTCTGTCTGTATATCTGTTTGTCTCTTCTCTCTCCCTTTCTGTTTGTCTCTCTGTCTCTTCTCCCTTTCTTTCCCTGTGTGTTTGTCTGTTTGTCTGTATGTCTGTCTCTTCTCTCTTTCTCTTTCTCTTTCTCTTTCTCTTTCTCTCTCTCTCTCTCTCTCTCTCTCTCTCTCTCTCTCTCTCTCTCTCTCTCTCTCTCTCTCTCTCTCTCTCTCTCTCTCTCTCTCTCTCTCTCTCTCTCTCTCTCTCTCTCTCTCTCTCTCTCTCTCTTGTTCTGTCTGTCGGTCTGTGTCTGCCTATCTGTCTCTTCTCTCTCTCTCTCTTTCTCTCTCTCTCTCTCTCTCTTTCTCTGTCTGTCTGTCTGTCTGTCTCTCTCTCTCTCTCCACGGATTTTCATTCTTTTCTAAAGTTTATGTTCTTTTCCATTGATGTGCATCTAACTTGAATATCAACAGGATTCGTATTCTGTCCGTTGGTCGGAATGTTTGCTGGTAAGCAGACAGGCAGATCTGATTTGTAAACAATGCAGACTTTTTAGAAATATATATTAGGCCTATGGTTGCATGCTGTCGATAATATCTGGACGTTGACATTGCGGTGATCGATCAAAGAAACTCTTTGTTCCTTAGAACGAACGAAACTGTTTTGTAAACAAAGTATACCGTAGCCTTTTGCATTTCTAAGTTACGGTAGCAGTACTACAGTAGCCCGGTAATATAGAAGAGCATGTTTGTTTAGCGGCTTAAAACAGTAGGCTACAACCTTACAACTATAGAGGATATTCGGAAAGCCTAAAACGAGTGCATATTGCATGTAGGCATAATATTTTATAGGTAGGCTACTTTTCTTGTTTTTCGTATTGTAACACACGTTTGAACACAGGCTCTGAGTTCGCAAATCGTTTATTCGTATGCTTCTCATATTTCTTTTTCGTATAGCCTATACCGCCAATCCCTTGAATCTTGGTCGCCACGCATGAATATGCTATTTCGACTTTGTTTGTTTCCTGTTGTTTTCCATTTGAATCGGATGCATTTCCATCAAAGAAAGAGCGCTGCAGGTCGTTCAAAGTAGACGAAGTCTATAGGCTATATGACGGATTGTTTTACGCGTATGTAACAGGCGTAGATCAGTTCGGCAAGAACCAGGCAATTGCGTGTTAGCATCTGCACTAACTTTAATTCATTTAACTCTAATTATTTCTGCCCAGGTCATCGAGGAGTTTATCATAATTCTGCATAATACGATTGAAGACGAAACAGGCGCAGCTGCTGACGTCGTGATTTTACCTGTGGGCTTTAAATGGCTTAAAGCTTTGAGACCCATGATGCCTAGCGACATTTCGAATGCCGCGAGGCTTCTTCAATTGCAATAGAGTGAATAGACGGACAAATTGTGACCCGGTCCATGAAAAGGGACCACAACGCGGGATTTATTTACCGAGATACAGGCCTTAGAACATGGTCACCCATCGAAATATCGAAATCGGGTTTTCACTGGGATTCGCTAGATGACTCTTCTGTCTATCAAATTTTCATAATGGCTCACAGAAATCATTTGATATTATTAGGTTTTCTTATTGTAATATTAGAGCACATAAAAGGGACCGCAAAAGGGCATCCTTAATGTCGGGGTATTATGACAGTAGAATATTTTTGGAAACGGTTTTAATGATGAATCTATGATTATAATTATAGTAATGCGCTAAATAATTCATTCTACATGTCTATGCAGCGCTTTGATTTCCATGTGTCTAAATATAAAGTGTAAGGTTCAACAAACAGCGATATTCGGATATAACTTCAATTGCGTTTTTCCGAAGATCTCGTATTTCAGGTACATCACGTTGTAAAGTCAAAAAAAATAGAAAAGA
Organism: Lumbricus rubellus; assembly: GCA_945859605.1. Taxonomy (NCBI): domain Eukaryota; kingdom Metazoa; phylum Annelida; class Clitellata; order Crassiclitellata; family Lumbricidae; genus Lumbricus; species Lumbricus rubellus. Next base: position 28,320,706 of record OX243815.1, on the reverse strand, counting down.
TAATAGTGCTGTGTCACATAATACATCATTCTTTTCAGAATTTTGTGCTGATCATGGTGGTATACATAAGTCCATTCCCGCGTTGTGGTCCCTTTTCATGGACCGGGTCACAATTTATTCATGCACAAATATCGGACTTTCGCTAACATGAGTCGAAAGTTGAATAAATTCTCTTAGATGAACCCGACTCCAATAAAGATATAATTAGCTGAGCTCTAAAGAACATGCGGCGGAGGGTCCAAGTGTGCCTTCAGGCCCACCGTTTACCTGCGGGCCATAAAGACCTGTTCCTAATTATGGCCATTGCTAGCGCGTGGGTCTCTCTTATAGGCTATAGACTGCAACAGCGCGTAGGCCTTAGTAGGCTACGAAATAGGCTAGTTCATAATTAGATCGTAATAGGCGATCTAGCGAACGTCCTTCCGTAGGCCTACTGAATGATCAATCGGCTGCAATTACCTTTTTCTAATGATTTTCACTGCACAGAACTGGCAGAACTGCTTCTACAACTGCTCAAATTAATTCAGGCTACAGCAGCTGCTGCACATTTTGTGTAGAACTGCACGTTTAAAAATCCCTGAAATCAATGCCAGACTGTCATCATCATCATCATCATCATCATCATCATCATCATCATCATCATCATCATCACCACCACCTCCACTACCACCACCACCACCATCATCATCATCACCACCACCACCACCACCACCACCACCATCATCATCATCACCACCACCATCATCATCGTCGTCATCATCACCACCACCACCACCACCACCATCATCATCATCATCATCATCATCACCACCATCACCACCACCACCACCACCACCACCACCACCACCACCATCATCATCACCACCACCACCACCACCACCACCACCACCACCATCATCATCATCACCACCACCACCACCATCATCATCATCATCGTCGTCATCATGTCTAAAATCTGCTAAGATGCGCTTTATCGCAGCATTTAAACCGTGTTTTCGGCCGAGGTTGGGTAGTAGGCCTAGACTTAACTATAGGCTCTACGATAACTTTCAAGGGGCGCGATGCAAATTCTCCAATTCTCCGTAATGAATGAATGGATGGATGAAAGGATGAATACATAGGCTACGCATAAGTTACGCCATGCAGTTGAAAGATTTGCAAGGGCTGAATAAGCGATGACGTTATTATCGTCTTCAAGTGACGTCATCGTCATTGTCGATTTCCGTTCTCTTCTGTTGGACGCATAATAATTATAATTATTATCAGCAGAGTTTTTGAAGTCGGCTTCTTTCACCTTTTATATTATAGTTTGCCGAGACTCGAGAGGGTATGTTTGATCAAAATTCGACGCATGAAATGTTTTTTCGATGGCAATTTTCTTAGTTTTTAAGTTCTGTGTGTTGTTTTCTGCAGTTGCCAGGAGGTTGTAGCCTACGAAGCAGCTGTGTTGTGACTTACCACCGCCGACAACGCTAAACGTTTCAACACAAGTCCAACTCACACTGAAGTGCAGCGTCAACTACGGGTGCTGAGTGCCAGACCAGTGAGACCATCAATGTGCTATGCACCATTCCACCAAGGTGCTGTGCACCGATCCATCAAGGCGCTGTGCACCATTCCACTAAGGTGCTGTGCACTGTTCCACTAAGGTGCTGTGCACTGTTCCACTAAGGTGCTGCACACCGATCCACAAAGCTGCTATGCACCTGATCCATCAAGGTGCTGTGCACCATTCCACCAAAGTGCTGTGCACCAATCCACCAAGGTGCTGTGCACCGATCCACTAAGGTGCTGTGCACCATTCCACAAAGGTGCTGTGCACCGATCCACTAAGGTGCTGTGCACTGTTCCACTAAGGTGCTGTGCACCGATCCACAAAGCTGCTGTGCACCTGATCCATCAAGGTGCTGTGCACCGATCCACCAAAGTGCTGTGCACCAAACCACCAAGGTGCTGTGCACCGATCCACTAAGGTGCTGTGCACCATTCCACAAAGGTGCTGTGCACCGATCCACCAAGGTGCTGTGCACCGATCCATCAAGGCGCTGTGCACCATTCCACCAAGGTGCTGTGCACTGATACACAAAGGTGTTGTGTATCGATCCACCAAGGTGCTGTGCACCGTTCCACCAATGCGCTGTGCACCATTCCACCAATGTGCTGTGCACCATTCCACCAAGGTGCTGTGCACTGATACACAAAGGTGTTGTGTATCGATCCACCAAGGTGCTGTGCACCGTTCCACCAATGTGCTGTGCACCATTCCACCAAGGTGCTGTGCACTGATACACAAAGGTGTTGTGTATCGATCCACCAAGGTGCTGTACACCATTCCACCAAGGTGCTGTGCACTGATTCACCAAGGTGCTTTGCACCGATCCACCAAGGTGCTGTGCACCGATCCATCAAGGCGCTGTGCACCATTCCACTAAGGTGCTGTGCACCATTCCACCAAGGTGCTGTGCACTGATACACAAAGGTGCTGTGCACCAGTCCACCAATGTGCTGTGCACCATTCCACTATGGTGCTGTGCAACGACCCACCAAGGTGCTGTGCACCGATCCACCAAGGTGCTGCGCTCCGATCTGCCAAGGTGCTGCACACCGATCCACCAAGGTGCTGTGCACCGATCCACCAAGGTGCTGCGCACCGATCCACCAAGGTGCTGTGCACCGATCCACCAAGGTGCTGTGCACCATTCCACTGTGGTGCTGTGCACCGATTCACCAAGCTGCTGTGCACTGATCCACAAAGGTACTGCGCACCGGGTTGGTCCAGTGGTCTGGAATAGCCTTCCTTTTGAGCTGCGCCTACACCCTGGGACTCTACCAGAATCGTTCCTTGCTAAACTTAAAACTGTGCTTTTTTGGCGCGCTGGAGTCGGGAGCGCCTCTGAGTAGTTTTTTGCTTGAAGGAGCACTATATAAATGTCCAAATGAATGAATGAATATTAGGATTCATTGCGAGTGTCAGCATCATGAAAATATGGTTTTAACGACGTACGTATCACACAAGGCACATATCTAGGGTCTGTTTAATTATAATAGAAGTGTAAGCGTGTGGGACACGAGAAGAGCAAAAACTGTGACCTGATCTCACGCATTAATTAACAGAAACAAGAGCAGTTTTCAGGCAAAGCACAAGAAGCACCGACTTGCTTTCTTGTAGTCAATGAAACTCATTTTTTGTACGTTTTACATGCAATGTGCATCGTCTAATGATCTTTGTACTCAGAGAACCTTTTTGTATGAACATCGAATTTATACAAAGACGCCATAAAGTTGCTTTCAGCTGTCTTTAAGGACTCTCATGTCAGGAATGCCGCACAGTGGCACAGATGTGTAGTTTGAGGCAGTGTGTGCATAGTTTTGGCTTAATAAATTAATAATGCCATTTCATAGTAGAGACAATTCCTGGTTGGCGAGCCCCTCCTACATAATTCCAGGCTTGGACAGGTACCACACTGACTGACGGATTCAAAGGCAAGTCTGTCCAATGCTAAATTTTGACTGTAGGAAACCAGATAAATTCCATTAGTTTATGCCTCACAATCAGGCGGTTTAGAGTTCTGCTCACTACATAAATTCAAAACTTTAAGAAATGTGTATGACAGTCAAAGGCCAGGCCAAATCTGGGTGTGCATTTCAATTTTGAACATAGGTCCTTATCTTTTGGTACAGTCTGTGCCTTTAAACCAACTTCATATAGCAGCACTTCTGTACTTTGGATATTTTAAAAACATGCATAACGATTAATTATCTGAAATTTGTTCTTCATCCTTTGTAATCAAAATCACAACAAATAGGAAGCTACAGTCAATTTCTTAAACATCATTTTGAAATAAATTCATCTTATCCCTAAACAGTTTCTCGAGTCACTGAATGCAGCGGTCTCCCTCTCTATCTTCTCCTCTACTCGCTGGCAGACTTAAAAAATAATCGAGTAAAAGAATCAAAGGTGATTTAGCAAATACAAATCATAAGACTTCCTGGAATGACGGCATCTGACACACGCATGCATGAAACAGTCAAACCAAAATTATTTTCTGAAACTCCCAACTTAAAAAATTTCCTGGAAGCTTATTTACTTTAAGTTAACGAGTCAAGAGGGTAGTTTCTTATAGGCAATATTCGCGCATGCAGACATGTATGGAAAAGGAGTAACTGAAACAGATGGCCTACACACGACCCCAACACCATTATCAACTGGAAACTGGCAGCATCTAAAATCATCAAATGACTTGCAGGACACAATTACACATCATCACCAGTCAGTTAAGCAGTTCTTCCAGAAAGATCATTTTTTCATAACGACAGCGCTCTTCAGTTTCGTCGTTCCCGACAATTTCTTGCGAAGGTCCTCACGTTGTTTTTCAAGGCGCTTCTCCTCCATTAATTTTACGTTGCGTAGGATCTTTTTCCGCAGTTCCTGCTCCTGCTTCTCGAGCTCTTCGCGTTTCTTCTTCTCTTCCTCGATCTTCCGCTTCTCCTCCTCCAACCGCTTCTGACGTTCCGCCTCCATCTGGTGACGACGTTCCTCCTCGAGCTCTTGTTCCCGTCGCTCCAACTCCTCCTGCTGTTTTACGACCTGGAAAAACCCAAAGATTTGACCGTTAAAACAAGATATTTCCCAAAGGCTGCTGAAAACAATACAAATTTAGGAATAAGTACCATCTATTAAAAATCAATGTATCAATTGATTAATCTATGAGGAATTAAGTACCATCTATTAAAAATCAATCTATCAATTGATTAATCTTTTATTCATAAAGTTGTACAACAATATCCTACAAGTAAATTGCAGGGTCCTGAAGATATTATGATCCTGCTAGATGGAGACACAGTGATACCTACATAGCTAAATTACTTGGACGGACAGTTATTTAGAAAGTAGCAATGTACCAATACAACTTATCTAAGTGAAAATAACCAAGGAACAAGCAATTGAATGAATTATGACAAGAGTGAACAAATACAACAAAATAATTAACTAACTAGGCAACTTCATAAATGAAAAGCTTAGGAACACGTAAATTTCATTGAGAAGTTAAAGACAAGTAAAAAATTATATCATTGTGTTGGTCAGGGAGTAGTTCAGCCACAAGACTATCTTGCTCATTCACAGAAAGCAAGTGTGGCTGAGTTTACACTTAAATCTCGCCAGACAGGGAGCTTAACAGATCAACTGTGGCAAGCAATTCAAAGTACAATCTTTTTTAAATCTTAAATTGAGAAAACTCATGCATTTGTGTGGGCATAGAGCCTATGGTAGAAGTTAGAATTTCCAGTTTGGTGAGGAGACATAAAACAGCTCAATCGGCGTGAAGTTAGTTTTGGTAGAGATAGGTAAATTCAGCTGCATGACTAAAAGGCTCAGTTACATTTTATAACGCTTCATTTTACTTTTTAAGTCAGGTGGTGTTGCAAGGGTCACAGAAATTTATACATGCAAGGGTCATATATGTCATATTTCCTACATGAATGATTACAAGATCTTGTCAAACTTTCCAGCTTTGCAATTTGCATTAGAATGTTAGATCAATGAAAAGAATCCAATAGAAATCTGCATTTCATAAAATGATTATTATTGCTAGAGCACTGAGTCTCTACAATTTATAGTGGGGCGCGGTGGTGTAGTGGTGGCGTTGTTGCCTTGGAGCCGGAAGGTTCGAGATTTGAATCCACCTCAAGTTGCCGCATAGGGACCTTGGACAAGTCCTTCACTCACAATTGCTCAGCGCTTCGGCGTGAAACTCCGATGCAGTGTCCGCTCTGCATTCGGGAGCGCCTCTGAGTAGGGAGAGATTGAAGGGGCGCTATAACAAGTGCACATACAAATTATAATTGCTAGAGCACTGATTCTCTACAATTTATAGCAGAAGTACACAACATCATCATGACCAAAAAATGTCTCACTTTAATTCGGTTGAACAGCTCGGAAAGCAGGCGAATCGTTTCCAATTTCCGATGAGCAATAAGTATTTTTCTCTCTTCGACAGCGATTCTCAACTGCATTTGCCGCTCTTCCTCCTGGCGCTGCTTTTCAAGTCTTTGCTGACGACGTTTATCTTCTCGTTCTTGCCTTCTCTCTTCTCGCCTCCGAAGCTTCTCCTCCCTTCGCCTTTCCCGTTCCATCTCTTCTTCCTCTATTCGGCGCCTGTAATAACCAACCAGACAAGAAAATAATTCAAGCACAGGCCAAAACAAGCGATGCATGAAGTGTGGCAAATATATAGGATTTACACTGCACAACCATAAGATTTTGAAGACTTTTCAATATCGCTGATATCAGTCATTTTCAAACATGCAACCACTAAAAGCCAAATCTCAAATGTCTGCAGAAAATGTACTAAAATCGTTCATTTAAGAACTAAATTGCAATAATGCAGTCCAGATTGTAGGGAAAGAAGTGATAAAAATTTTACAGTCACTTGAAAAGCGTTATCATATCTTCATAATTCACAGTGCATACATATACAATTATACATGTATGCATATATGATATAAATGTATACAATATACACAAAAATTTACATACTTGTAGGACACTCACGAGAAAACCAGAAAGTTGCTGAAAACATTAAAAGTAAATAGTCCAGCAAAGGTTGATTTAAATGACGCTGGAAGCTAAAGTAAATAGTCCAGCAAAGGTTGATTTAAATGACTCTGAAAGCTAAAAAAATTTGTGATAAAGTGACAGAAATATGTAATCTGGCCTTATGGAGGCATACGATCGACAAAAGCCGTCCACTTATAAATGAAGCCTTACTTCTCTTCTTCCCGTTTTCGCTCTTCATCCTCTCTTTCCCTTTTCACCCGGTCCTCTCTCTCCCTCTCCAGATGGATAAGCTTCTCTCTTTCGATGTGTCGTTTTTGGATGGCCTTTTCACTTAGATGTTTTGTTTTGTCAAAATCTACCTGCAACAGTAAGGACACTGGTGACATGAAACAGCAAAGAAACATGCCACAAATACAGAGAAAAGATATAAATTCCTTTGTTGCGCTGAAGGTGATTGCTTCGGTTTCATCAAATTACTTTCCTTAAATTTTGTTTCGATTTCTTAATAATGGTTAATGTTGTTTACATGGCAACAGGAGAGTATCACTTACTCCATTTATGGACTACCAGTACCCATCACTTGAATACTTCCTAGTAAGTCAATTTTAAAGCAGGCCACAGGCAATTCATTATAGTCGGTTACCAGCAATTAAGCAGAAATCTTGTCCACAAGGTATCTTTCACTTTCAGTCCACCAATACAACAGCATACTAGTTTCTTTCGACTCTTAGAAGCTAAAGACTAGTTTTTACAGACAATTAGATGCTAAAGGAAGTTGCTATACTCTATTTGCTTAGCAAAAGCTTGCACCTAATTCATTACAATTCGAATGTTGTCTGTGCAAAAATGTCTAATTGAACAGTTAAATAGCTTACCAATTAAAATAAGAATTAACTAGAGAAATTTTCTAATTGATCAGAACTAAGAGGAGTATGATCCTGCTGCTGATAATAAGAATTAACTGTTTGTTTTGATCGATCCGCTAATTGGATTAGATAATTGATTAGAAACTAATCGATTATTATTTATCCATCTCTCACAATTGTAATTGTGATCGTAATTTATATAGCGCCATTTCAAGACAAACTCCTCAGAGGTGCTCACAGTAGCTTTGCACCATCTATCGTATGGTCGTGTACACTTCTGAACTTTGATAGGAGGGCCATCCATCAAATACATTGTATAGTATTCACAAGTGACAGCCATTATTAAAGCATGATCACGCAACCAAATCAGGCAGCTTAAAATGATGCTTGCAACTCAGTTGTTGGATTTTGGGTAAATGATTCAAAGCCCAGTCACGAAAATTTCTGGAGGTACCTCAGTCTGTGTGTGTGACCAATGACAGGCCAAGCAAGGACACAGTTGCAACACACAAGCTATTACAACATATGAATAGATAAGTAGCTCCTAAAAACCTGCACTACAAACACATCGATGACCGAAAGACACGCAACTACAAGAACTTCTGTCAAATTACATTTGAGTTAAATAAATAATCTAAATGTTATTATGCATTATATTATCAGTTAAAAATTGTTGGATGGATGCACTGATGGATGGGATGAATAGATAGGGTAAAGGTCACTTGAAACATCGGCTAGTATAACTACTGGCAAACATGTTAATATCGATCCTTTACATCAATTGGCCCCTCTCTTTGGAATACTCTGTCTCCATCTACTCGGTCTCAACTTCTAACTGGTAATCCCTCCTCCTCCTCATTTTCTTTCCTCAAAACTTATTTCTTCTCTCATGGCCTTGCGCACTGGAAGCGCCTCTGAACGATTCACCCAAGTCGAGGCGCTTTATAAATGTTTTAATTTAAAAAAAAATTAAATTGTGTGCAACCAGCCAGGAAGCACTTACTCGAACGCTAGCCGTTAGCGCCTTATCTTCTTCCTCTTTGAACATGAGTTTCATCCCTCGCAGAGCGGTCATGGCTTTCACGAATCCCATGTATTCGATATACTGGACGTAAGCCTCAAAGAGGAAGTCCTGTCCGAAGGAGAACGTCTGAATCGTTCCTTTCGACGACGTCATTTCCTTTCGATACGAATCGAGGACCGGAACGTCGACGCAGCGTATCTCTCCGAACGTCTCAAAGACTTTGCGGATGATGAACTCGCTGGGCACGTCCCGATCCTTGTCCTTGCGGTTGGCAAACCAACGGCACGGAAGATCGCGGAGATGTATGGTATCCGGACGTTCGCCCGGTTTCATCTCGTTCATGTTCTTAGCGTCGCGGAAGAACGAGTCCCAGTCGTGACGAGAAGGGAAAACCATTTTCGCCTCGGCGGCACGAACCTTCAGCACCTCCGAAAAGCCGCTCAGCTTGATGACTTTACCCTCGAGTTGGCTGATGTAGAGCTTTAGCTTACTCTTGTTTTCAACCTCGCCCTCGAAGCGGACAAATTCAAGTGTGCTCTTGACGACTTTAAGAACGATGAATTGATCTGGCTTGATCATCTTCTTCAATTTCTCCATCACCTCCCAGTTGGATATTGAAGAGCCGGGAGACTTGAGTTGTGGAAGCTGTACGCTGATGTTGAGTCGGGCTATTGGCTTTAGGTGAAGGCCTTGAGGATTGAATAACTCGATGGCATCAGAAGTGTCATTGCAAATGCCGAATGAAGATGACGCCATCGTATTTTTATTAGCAATCTTAATACACGTCAAATGGATGCAGAGAAGGTCGTCAACCTGAAAACAGTATACAAAACAAAAAATGATTCTATGTCAATACAAACACGTAGCAACATATTCGTAATATTTCTGGTCCCTTGACTTGTGACTGATAGACTGAAGAAAACAATACGCCAATAGAATACAGCACTATTACCCACCAGTAACATCCCTTAATATAGTCTATTTAATGCAATTCACTAAAGTACGTACACAGCAACAAACACGCTATATTTACTAAGTTTATGGAGACTAAACGAGATTTCGAAATGAGACATTGCCACATAACGTAAATAATTCACTTTTAACCTCTCACTCTTAGTTCGAAATACTAGTCTAACAAAAGTTAATTAAATTACAATAGCCTACTGGGCCACTGGCGTCGCACAAATCTTCGCACTCCTCCTCTTCAACAATCAAAACATGCAAATGTAATGAAAATATGTACTTTATCCTCAATAAGCTGAACAATAACTATACGTATTAACACAAGCTATCATCAATTAATTCTTCACATAAATGTGCAACTACATACTATTACATATTATAGCATTTCTGTTTTCATTTGTAAATCACAAGTAAAAGCACAATGCCAATTTATCACTAGAAGCCATAGACATCTTAAATTTACTAGAAGCGCTAGTTGCCGCAAGCATAAAGAGTGATGTTATAGCGCAATTATTTAGAGTCGAAAGATAGATTAAGCGATTCAGGATAATTATTTTCGTTAGAACAAGAAAATTCTTTTTACCTACCGCTATTTCTTACATAAGGAAGGAGCGTACGGAATTGTAAACCATGCCAAAGGCCCTTTTCCGTATAACGAGCCTACGATATTTAGGCCTAAAAATCACGCCAAAGGCCCTCTGCTAGGCCTATAGGCTATAGCCTAACGTGCGCGCGGGATTTTAAGCCACGCCAAACGCTTTCTGCCAGGCAACGAGCGTACGGGATTTTTAAACCACGCCAGACACCTCTGCCATGTAATGAGCGTACAGGATTTTAAACCACGCCAGAGTCCCTCTGTCATGCAACGAGCGTATAGCGAGCCCGAATACCTTGCAAAGTAACCTAACTTTAGAGCGCGCGAGATTTTAAGCAATGCAAAAGGCCCTCTGCCATGTAGGCCTAGGTCCTAAGGAAATTAGAGGATTGTCAGTTACGCCAGAGGCCTTCCGCCATGTAACGAACGTAGGCCTACCGCCTTCTAAGAGGCTGCCATGTAACGAGCGTAGCTTTCTGAATTGCTATGTAGGCCTACATATTTATGTATAATATTTCTGATCATCGAATTATTGACTCGGTGGTGCGTGAATGGCGCAAGCGACTTCGCGCATGCGTAGAAGATAAAGGCGTAGGCTAGGGCCTACAGTAAAATGTAAAAACTTTAATTTTTTTACATTGCTTGCCACCCAGCTATAATTTTCCTGAATTTCATTGACATTGTTTGAAAATTGTTAAAATAATAACGACTTTTCTATGGGCTTCCCTTTTTATGCCTCACGGTGTATATAATATGGTATAGCCTAGAGCCCTAGATCAAAATATGCACAAAACTGTGTATTCAGCCTATCTAGGCCTATATAATTATTTAGGCCTACCTAATGCCAGTGTGAAGTTGTGAACACATGCCCTTAATTGTAGGCCCTATAGGGCGGCCTAATTATATCTATACCCTTTTTATAGTAGGCCTAGTTATTATAATAATCGACGCTAATTTATATAGCCTAAGTTGACATGATTAAGTATGGGCTCAAGAAGAGTGCAAAGCTAGAGTAAATATAAATATAAAAATTGTTGATGGCCAAGTGCTCTTCAGTAGGCTACGTACACCTACCAAGGGTAATTTTCCGTTATTTGGTTGGTACATATTTTACGTCATGCCTATAGCCTATGCATGGTGGCCGGACGTAGGCCTATGCTGTGGTATGCAGAAATTCACATCCTAAGTAGGCCTATACAGACGTATGTTATGTTAATTGGCGGAAGCAGAGTGAGAGGCTGAGAGCTGGAGTGACTGGCAACGCTTTGAACAGACCGCCTCATTTAGAGCTAAACAGTTACTGATAAACTCTGCCATGACACAGACTGATAACAACACTCACGTTTAAATAAACTGAAATTCTTGTCTTCTGCATACATCATCGTATCGTATGGTATTGTATCGTAGCATATATATATATATATATATATATATATATATATATATATATATATATATATATATATATATATATATATATATATATATCTGACCATTTACCGGCATAAAGTGCTTCTCGCAGCAAGTCTTAGAATTTTCAGAAGCGCTCCCAGTGCGTGCAAATCCGAGAGAAAAGGCAAATTTTTAATCGAGAGAAATACGGTACGTGGAAAGACTACCTGCAGAGAGGATGACGGAGCGAACTGATGGGGAAGCCCATTCCATAGAGAGGGACCATGCAATGCAGGCAAATGATCTGGATTGAGCCATGGCGGTCCTGATGCGGGGAATAAAGAGGTTAAACCGATCAGATGACTTAAGTCTTAAGAGGACGCAGCGAAGTGACAGAAATGGAGCGAAGTATAAGTTCACAGAGATTTAAATCCAGTCTCAAAACTTACCTATTCAAACAATCGTATATTTAATTGACAGTAGGCTAACATGTTATCCTGTGTACAGCGCCCTTTCCTTCGGCCTCGGCTGAGCTACGGCGCTATATAAATCGTCTTATTATTATTATTATTATTATTATTATTATTATTATTATTATTATTATTATTATTATTATTATTATTATTATTATTATTATTATTATTATTATTATTATTATTAGAGATAGGTCTATAGGCCTACTTCGAAGCAAGACCCAACTGAGACATGAGGACCAAAATACGAACTTTGAATTTCAAGTCATTGCATGGCCGCTTCTATATTTTTGCATCTGCTCAGTCCTGCAGGCTGCAGCGAATAGGCCTATAATAGGCCCACCACCCTTCGGTCTAAAACCAGGATCTCTTCTCAAGCATAATCCATAACAAAGCACCGTCGTGAGGTTATTTTTAAGTCGCTATATAAATGTGGCAAAAATGGCCAGGAATAATGAGGATGGCAGCGGTTCTTGATGATGAAGATGATGATGATGATGATGATGATGATGATGATGATGATGATGATGATGATGATGGTGGTGGTGGTGGTGGTGGTGGTGGTGATGATGATGATGATGATGATGATGATGATGATGATGATGATGATGATGATGATGATGATGATGATGATGATGATGATGATGATATAAATGTCCATATTATAGGCACACATTCATGCATACATAAATATGGCTTATAGCTGGATTTTATGTGTAACTCATGAACAGTCATGCATGGACGGCGTCCTGGCGCGTCCAAGCACCTATTTTGGCATCTGAACGCCGTCCTGTCGCTTAAATGGTGTCCAGGCACTTGTTTTTCTACACTCAAACAGTGATTACATACACGCACGGATCAAAACGAAATTAATTAAAACGCATGAACATAAACGATGTACATGTATAGCCTAAATAAAACAATACGTAAATACACGCTTTGTCCATTGACATTGTTTTATAATGTCTTGCCTATATGGCGCATAATTATAATTATCGTCTCATTCGTCTGCATAATATATGCAATGGCGGTGCTAGCTAGGCCTATAGGCTATACAGGTTTTGTAGGTAGGTACCGTAGCATCAGGGTCATGGGAGTTATTCAGGTCGCTGAAACTACATTTTAATGTAGAGGAAGATAGCAAAGCAGTGGCGGTTCTAGACTTTTTGAACTGGGGGGGCTAAAAGTTGTATTTGCCCCTCCCTCCCCAAGGTCTATAATCTTGATACTGCTGAGTCTATTGACCCCGGTTGCCCGTTGCAGCATTCTGTTGACATGAAAATTAATATTATCAGGCTGACATTCCATAGGCCTAAATAAAATGATTTATGAATTACAAATGAATTTAAGGAATTAAAGGATAAATAAATTTGTAGCATAATTTTCTGTCAGACAGTAGGCTAAAGTACAGGTTGCATAAAAAATACATAAAAAACTTTAAAACTCGAAAAAATGAAGAATAAAATGGGGTTTTCTAGAAAACCATTAATAAAAACACTAAAACGACTGTTTACAACAGTTACTGCACTTTAACACATAATATTTATTTTTGTTACAGCACACGAATTTCACGCATTTTAAACTGATGTATGGATGTACCGTTGCTATCTTATGACTATAGGGTCTGCTCAGATGCATATCATATGCATATGCTTAAAGCTGTTCTTATCAGCTTGGGTCGGGAGCGCTCCCGAGTAGTAACCTTGACTGGAGCTATATAAATCTTCATAGTGCATCTTAGAAGAACAATGAGATATATATTTGAAATATATTATATATCTTTAAATGCACCATCATGATTGTCAAAATTAAAATAAACTTTGACGTGCAGAGAAGACGGTATGCTACCAGACTTGCGGCACTTGCCCCTAAACAGAAGTCCAGAGGTCATGCACTACTAAGCATGCCTATGAATGCCATTCTCAAGTTAGAAGTTTTGAGCCCGCACATGGGAGCAAAGAGCTAGTCACTTGACCCTGAAAAGTTACACCATTTAACTTCTACCGTTGCTGTCATTACATTACATTTTTTTGTTTTAAGCAACTTTTTAGCCAGAAAGCACTTAATAATACCAATAATACATAATGAAACTGAGGAATATTATTAACAATTAGTTAGAATAAAACTTAGAAACCTTTCTGGAAAATGCTCACGTTCTTAATTTCTTGTTTTACATTTTCAAGCTCTTGCTAGAAAGCTAACAGTGACCATTCATTGTGTTTGCCAATTGCCCCTCCAGTTTACATACCTGCGGTAGGATTATCAATGCTGTCGACAACTTCATCATTAGCCTAACTCTTCAGCTTTTCTCTTTTTGTTCTCACAATGAAAATGAATTCATCCATTTATAATAATGAACCTACATGTATGTGCGTGCTCCAAACGGATTCAGTACACACTGTTCAGTATACACAATTGCACATAAATGATTATACACCGTGTACACGGTACTGAGACCTAGCTTGCCTTCCTTGTCTGGCCATCCATGCTGCTGATACTGGCGCACCCATGGCCTGCTGGGTGCTGCCCTCCCCCGCTGTCTTCCTCTGCTAATGAAGCTGGCATCACCCCAGTATACAAGGTCATCAGGTGCTGGGGAATGGCTCAATCCACGACCCTCTGAATTCAGGTCGTGCCTAATCTCGGCCGCTCAGGAAGTTATCTGTTCATCACTTTAATCTTCCTGAACACCCATGGGTCCTCGTAGTCACAGGACAGCCATTAGTAGCGATAGACATGTGCCAGTATATGAGCAAGCATTCTGATTGGAGAAACAGTTCAGGAGTAGCCTACATGGAATCTGTGATATTGCTATGTAGCCTATGTTACAGGACCCAAGCTTTACAGAGCAGCATCAGCGAAACATGTAGCAGATGAAAACCATTCAAGTCACTTGATCTATGATCTTAAAAGGGATTGGAAGGCCTTGTTACCAACAGGCAATGTATTGTTTAACTAACCAAACGTTAAACTGGGGGGGCTAAAATGTGCATAGGGGGGCTAGGAAAATCTAGGGGGGCTAACTTTCCATCTGGGGGGGCTACAGCCCCCCCAGCCCCCCCCCGGTAGAACCGCCACTGTAGCAAAGGTCTATATTTGACAGGGCATAGCGCAGGTCATGAACAGAGTCGGCGCGACATAACATGGTGGCCCTGCAACCGCATATTTGTAGGCTATTGTTTATGTGAGCCCAGTGTTCAAAGTGTATAAAAATAAGTGCCTGGACGCCCCTTCCTTTTCCAGGCTGTGCTGGCCTGATATTAAGTGGCAGAACGGTGTGCAGCAGATTTGAAAACAAGTGCCTGGACGTCGTCCGTGATGATCGCCCATTCAACCTTTAGCCCATTTTAGCCCGAATTTTTTTTCCGAATTTTTTTCCTTTTATACTATTGCTTTAGTGACAAAATGAAGAGGAAAAATATTCTGTGAAATTTAATTATATTTTTTCCATAGAAATTTGCACAAAATATGTTTGTTCCAGAAGTGGAACTGTGGGATCATGTCAGTATACTCGGGCTGCATAAACCATGCCAAAAGCGTGTAGCCCGAGTATACTCGGGAAAAGGTTGAATTCCGACCCCGTCGGCGGGGGAGCTGGTATAAGCCCCGGATTTTGTCACACGGTAATCGTAGCAGTGCAGAGGGTGCCAAGGCACACACCAGACAGCCCTAAACCAGCCTTTTAGGCCTAATAGCCATGTAGGCCTAGTAACCCTCTAGGCCTAGCAGCCCTAATGCAGCCCTGTTGGCGGGCAACTCGTATTAGCCAGGGATTACGTCAGAGGGTGATTGTCGCTGTGCAGAAGGTGCTGTGACACATACTAGAGCAGCCCATTAGGCCTAGTAGCCATGTAGGCCTAATCGCCCTCTAGGCCTATAGGCCTAGCAGCCGTATTGCTGCCTTGTTGGCGGGAAACTCGTATTAGCCAGGTATTACGTAAGAGGATGATCGATGTGCAGTTGGTGTGTGACACATACTAGAGCAGCCTATTAGGCCTAGTGGCCCTGTAGGCCTAAACGTTATCTAGGCCTATAGGCCTAGCAGCCGTATTGAAGCCTTGTTGGCGGGAAACTCGTATTAGCCAGGTATTACGTAAGAGGATGATCGTCGATGTGCAGATGGTGTCGTGACGCATACTAGAGCAGCCTCTTAGGCCCGGTAGCCCCGTAGGCCCTGTAGGCCTAGTAGTCCTCCACGCCTAGTAGACCTATAGGCTTAGCAGGACTATTGCAGTCTTGTTGGCGAGGAACTCGTAATAGCCAGAGATTACGTCAGAGGGTTATCGTCCCTGTGTAAATGGTGTCGTACTTGAGCAGCCTCTTAGGCCCAGTAGCCCTGTAAGGTCAGTAGCCCTGTAGGCCTAGTAGCCCTCCAGGCCGATTAGGCCTATAGGGCTAGCAACCCTATTGCAGCCTTGTTGGCGGGAAACTCGTATTAGTCAAGGATTACGTCAGAAAATACAAATTTTAACTAGCCATTGTGCTGCTTGCTGGTTCCCACAGTTCCACATATGGAACATAAAGTTCAAATTACTAAATTCCTTAGGATAATTGTTTTTATACAATTTCGATGTATTACAAAAATTTCTATACAGTATTTCCAGTTGAAATTAGTTATGAAAAAAAAATTTGAAATAAGTAATGACATTGTAATAATTACCTTCTTCTGGACATTTCCAACGGAAACAGGAAATAATTAATGTAAAAAGTAAAAAAATTGTAATTGATTAATTACAAAAAATTTCAATGAAGTTTCACCAAAAATTGATGTATTGTTTATTGCTAAGCACTTCCTGTCCATTACTTATGGTGGGAAGTTCAAAGTACGTAACCCGTGATATTTTATCCCCCTTGTTCCAGAAGTGGAACTGTGGGCTAAAATGGGTTAGGCCCTGCTTTTATTCTGCGCTTCATTTTTGTTTAATCTGATCAATGCATTGCCGTTATTTGTCATTTTGTAATTTTGTAATTTTGACATTTTTCATGTTCTGTTCCAATAAATCAGATTGATGAATTGATTGGTTACTTGCTTGCTTGATCGATTGATTGACTGACTGATTGACGGATTGACTGATTGATTGATTGCTTGATTGATTGATTGATATGAGCCCAATCCAGCATTTTCTTTTCAATGCATGGCGTCATATATATTTAATAAATATATTATATAATTTATGTCTAGTACACATATACATAATTATAATATCGGTCGGTCAGTCTGCTTCGCGGCCTCTATTGTTCGCACTGCTATCGTCGCCCGAGCAGCATCCCGCGGGAGTCCGAAGCTGCTGCTGCGTCCGCATCAATTACGTGGGCGGCTCCAGCGGAGCGGATGATGATGCTGGGAATGGAAGCAAGATGGGGCTGCAGCCTGTTGCCCGGGGCCGTGTGACTGTGTGCACCTTATTCGAGACGCTGTCCAGGTTGTGGAGGAGGAGGAGATGAGAAGGAGGAGGAGTGAAGATGTGAGGAAAAGGAGGTGAAAGAGGAGAAGACAAGGAGGATGAGGAAGAGAAGAAGGATGAGGAGAATGACGAGGAAAAGGAGGAGGAGTAAGAGGTGGAGGAGGTGAAGAGGACGAGAAGGAATTGGAGGAGAAGAGGAGAAAGAGGAGAGGAGAAGGTGAAAGAGGAGGAGGAGAGGAGAAGGAGACGAAGATGGAGAAGAAAGAGGAGGAGATGGAGGAGGAATAGGATAAGGAGGAGGAGAAGGAGACAAAGATAAAGAGGAGGAGGAGGATAAGGAGGAAGAGAAGGAGAGGAAAAGGAGAAAGAAAAGGAGGAGGAGAAAATAGGAGGAGTAGGGAGAGGAGGAGGCTGCGGTTTGACTGGAGATGGAGAGAAGCATCAATTTGAAAAACTGGGTCACCGGTCTCCTCATCCTCAGCAGGCAAGTGGAGCAGCCACTGCAGCAGCAGCATCTGCAGCAGCATCTGCACGTGGCCGCATCCAGAGTCCAGCTGCACTTTCTGCCAGCCAGCCAGTCAGTCTGTCAGTCAGTTGCTCGTTCGTTCGCTCGGTCAGACATCGCGTGGTCGTTTGTGTCTTTGTTTGATCGCAATTGAAAGAATCATAAATCAGTTTGAAGATGGCCGATCAATTCGTTGGCAAATGGAACATGGAATCAAGTGACAACTTCGACAAGTACATGAAAACCGTCGGTTAGTACATAGTAGAATAATATAGACACGCTTCATCAATTGCTCAACACGCTCGAACGATTAGAAAACACGTGTTTAAGCGGATGCAGAGGATGCCTCTCAAGTAAGCAACTAAGTAAGTAGGCCTAATCCTGATCAGAGCGACATAAATGTAAACACATTACAACAACGAAAACAACAACAACCATGGATGCGCGCATTCGGGAAAATAGCGCACTATCGAATCACACTAGAGCTGTTTTTAAGGAATTTTTTGAACTGTACAACCCTTTCTTTTCCTTCCAATTCCCCATGGTAAATTGCTTCCAATCGGAGGACAATGACCATTTTTTGCTAGTTTTAACTGTACAGAATGCTTCTACAACTGCATAAATCCATATAATAACTGCAAATTTTGTGTACAACTGCACTTTAAACAAAGCCCTGAATCACACGATCGAAACGCAGAGGACATTGGTGTGGAATCTCAGCATGGTAGTGTCAATGGATGCATAGGTATAGGCCTATCATATAATTATATGTACAAGAAATGATGAGAACGGTGACGGAAGACAATGATGGAGCACAGAGGGTTTACTATCAAACCACGCGCAACAAAACCGTGCACGATCATAACCGCGCTCGTTTTTGCGCATCTGTTGAATTTCGATATTGTAACTTTCTTTTGAAAATTAGCATTTGAAAGGTAATGAAATGAAATTAATTATCGAAAAAAGAAGAGGGCATAGAGAGGATGATCAGATGCACTTCAAAGGGTACACCGCTCCTGGGCATAGGCGGAAACCTGGGCGGAGATTTGGGGGGGAGGGGACGAACGAGTGGCCGAAGAAAAGACGTGAGATTTTTCGACGGGAGAAAAAAATTTACAACATTTTTCCAAAGAAAATTTTTAATTTTCACAACCGAAAAAAGTTGATGACCTTTTTTTAGTCATCGGGCCAAAAAACGGAAAAATTACTATTTTCACCGCCCAAAAACCTTGATGACCTATTTTTAGTCATCCGGCCAAAAGCCATGAAAAATTATTTCTATTTTCACCGCCCAAAAATTTACAATACTTTTTTTAGTCTTGACGCCCAACTATTGGGGGGGGGGGGGGAGACCAATGCATGGGCCGTCTCCCCAACACTTTTATTGGGGGACCGTCCCTTCTTCCCCCCCCCTAAGTTTCCACCTATGCTCCTGGGGGGGGGGCGATAGCGCATCGAATAACACACTGGCATGAAGATCATGTTCGAGCTCCGCAGGACGGACGTGCTTTGCTATTAGCGCCGTGTATTGCAGGCTGTCTGTTCTACTAGTGGTTATAAGATTTAGGCCTATGTCTTCTGTAATTAAATTTTGCGTTCTTGTGAATTGTTCAAATTGCATTAGGCCTACACTGTAACCGATTGCGGTCTGTCAACAGGATTGTTCCAATAAAGAAAAAAACATTTTCTTTATGACCCTGGGGATGAGATGAGTGAGGACTGAGGAGGTTTCCCGCTGCCTTCCTCGCGGACAATTGTGGGCGGGCAGCTTGTCCAAAGTCGCTTCGTAGTGACTTTAGGTAGTTTCGAACCTGCGCGACCCTTTGGTCACAGGGCGCCGAACTTTCCGCTACACAACCGCGTCCCACATACCAGCAGTAAAGGCCTAAAGCTCAGGACTCACAGACTGTCACAGTAGAGATGCAATATAGTCGTTGTCTCTTTTCTGTCTCATATATTAAATACTAGGAATGTTCATGGTGAAAGAGCTAATATTATAAATGCGCGTATAGAATAGCACATAAATTATATATAATTGGAATAAAATAGAACACAATAGAATAGAATAACTATAATTTTATTTGATCACCGGATGTAGGCCCTGTATGCCGGCGTGCACCTGCGTGGGCCTATACGCATCTGTAGCCTATACGCCATACGGTGTTCATACGGGAATGCGGGTTAGACAGACAGACAGACAGACAGACAGACAGACAGACACGTCAACTTATCGCGCCATATGGTCTCACGAGCAACATTCAAGCAATTAATAAAAAATGCCGGCGTTTATGCCAATGATTTTAGTCAAACGCCATACGTCATAAATCTATAAATAACCTATAGGGCAATCCGAGTATATGATATCCGACAGCTGTGCCAGACTGCCAGTAGGACACTAACTTATTCGGCGGGGAACAAGGGCGGATCCAGGGGGTGGCCAATCCGGCCGTGCGGCCCATGCGGCCATGCCCCCCATTTAGAACTTCCCAATGCCCATGTATCGTGGCCCACCCCCATTTGGTTTCAACAGCTTTCGAAAGATGTATAATTAATGAGGAAATTTTTTAACTTGATGACTAAAAAAAGGCCATCAACGTTTTGGCGGACAAGATGGTAGCACTGGTAGGCCTATACTTTTCCCGACATTTCGACCAGATGACTAAAAAAGGATCATCAACTTTTTGGCGGATACGAAAAAAAAATTTCCACACCCAAGACCAAGAATTTTTGGCCCCCCCCCGTCCAAAGTTTCTGTATCCGCCCCTGACGGGGAATAAGTCTAACGGTCGCTCGAACATTTTAGCGCACTACAAACTGTTTTGAACATGTCTATCTCAACGTATTGCAACTTAAATAAAAATTAATAATTAACCTAAATGATGTAACAATTTTTTTCTAATAATGACTGCAAATTCTACTTGCATGGTCGTTCAAACTCCATAGCTATAAATTAAAATTAAATGAAATATATATGAAATATATTATATATAATGTTATAGAAATTTTATAACTATAGTATTCATTAGACACAGCTGTATAGGACCCCGAGCGATAGGCCAACCCTAGAGAGTCGATTACCCTATCTTTTCTATCACCTTGGCAGGCTTGGCTGGACCAAGAACCTGGATATAATCATCTTTATCATGATAATTATATTACTGTTGCAAGACACCATCGGTCATTTAGTGCGTCAGAGATGAGTCAGTTGACTCATTTTGCTTAGACCAGATAATTAAGGGCTCATAATTAGCCCTTAATTGGCTGGTCTAAGCAAAATGAGTCAACTGACTCATCTCTGACACTCTAAATGGCCGATGGTGTCTTGCAACAGTAGCCTATATTATGTATACTATGTACGGCAGATAGGGTCTAACTATAGAGACATATAGAATGACAGGGAGGCAGAAAGCCAGACAGATATACAGATAGACAGAGACACAGAGACAAAGACGGATACAAGTAGTGGCTCCAGCTATAAAACTAGGCTATATATATAGTCTTAGTAGGTCGCGTACGTCAGGGCCATGGGAGCTATTCAGCAGGTCGAAGAAATTAAATGCAGAGGAGATATTAAAAATTCCAAAGAATTTTTATCAAGTCATAAGGCATGTCAAGAGTAAATTTGTATGCAATTCAAATGACCCACCGCGGCCTATTTGGCAGTGCCGTCACTGCGGAGACAGAGAGAGACAGCTAGAGAATGAGAGTGCGAGAAAGAGGCGGGATGCTGTTGAAGTTGAAGTCATTAGTACTTCTGCTGTTGTTGTTGCTGCTGCTGCTGCTGCTGCTACAACAACAACAACAACAACAACAAGAATTATGGTCTCATAACTTGACAATGCATAAGTTGCTTAGATCTAATTGTCAGCTCGTTTAAAGAAACAAAAATTGATTGATCGATCTCTGCTAAAAATAAAATAGAAAAGTAAGCCTATAGACACCAGCTGCAGTCCGGCACGAAGACGCAACGCAATATGAGAATTGTAGAAAAATAACGGGGGCGGGGGGTGAGACGTTGAATTATGTGGACTTGGGGTGTGCAATGGAGACTCTACTATGGCGCCCTAAGAAAGACTAGGCCTTAGGGGTGAACCCCACAACCCATCCCCGGCGATTCTCACCCTGACACAATGCACAAGCACAAAAACAAACACAAACCAGAGTTGACATGAGAAAGCAATATGCACTGTAATAATGCTGATGATGATGAATTATTGCATATAATATAATATATATGTATGAATATTTATATATATATATATATATAATGATAATATTTTATTATATATATATATATTGTTAAGATTTTTGCACTGAGGGATGGCTTGCCCAATTATTTGCTTGCTCTGTTTGCGTAGCTTGCGCGTATACATGGCCTACGCGTATACATAGCCTACGCGTATACGTAGCCTACGTGTATACTTGGCCTGTGCAGGCGTGGCCTAGACGTATACATGGCCTACGCGTATACATAGCCTACGCGTATACATAGCCTACGCGTATACATAGCCTACGCGTATACATGGCCTTCGCGTATACATAGCCTACGTGTATACTTGGCCTGTGCAGGCGTGGCCTAGACGTATACGTGGCCTAGACGTATACTTGGCCTAGACGTATACATAGCCTACGCGTGTACTTAGCCCGTGGAGGCGTGGCTTACGTGTATACATGGCCTACGCGTATACATGGCCTACGCGTATACATGGCCTACACGTATACTTGGCCTAGCCAGAAATGTATATAAGGAGGGTTGCTGCCCTTGCTCAGGGCAGACGAATGGCCTGGTGAAGAACGCCTAAACCGCGTAGTAGTCAGGCTAAATGATCTGGCTTGACGGACGGTAAAACGTTTGTTGAGTGATACTATTGTGAAGGGAGTAAAGCCTGGATCTGAGCCTCGAGCTTTGAACTCGGCCTCTTCGGGTATTCCTTCACGGGACTGAGGTGCGGCCCCCGACTACCGCAACCTAGCTGACGGACGAAGCTGCTACGACGACGGTTCTACTCCGGGTGCTGCAGAGGCAGAGACGACGGTCCGTCCTGCTTGACGACGCCGGTTCGATTCCTGACCACCGCGGATCTGCTCCGACCATTCACGCAGGCTCTATTGCCTGCCGTGCTTGACGACGCCGGTTCGATTCCTGAACGCTTCGCATTCTACTCCTGGCGCTACGGAAGTCACTGGGACCTGCAACGACGGTTCGACTCCTAGCGTATCCGCGACGAATCTACTCCTAGCCTCGACGATTCGAAGCTGGCGCTACATAAACTGCTGCATCGACGCACGGAAGCTGGCGCTACATAAACTGCTGCATCGACGCACGGAAGCTGGCGCTACATAAACTGCTGCATCGACGCACGAACTCTGGCGCTACATAAACTGTTGCATCGGCGCACGAACTCTGATTCCAGCGTTGTAGAAATTGACACAAACAGTTCGTTCTCGAAGTGCTATAGCGATTGTGACGCAATAAAATACTTGTGCTGTGAACTCCACATGATCTTCGTGGTTTCTTCAATAAACGTGTTTAAGCCTAGCCGGCTAGTCCTTGGTCTACAGCCAAGGCCGTACTGCGCGGACTGACTGAGGGTACCTTGACGACTGGGGTTGGTACTCGGCTCCTGGTGTTTTCGCCCAACCCCTGGTCCGCTACAAACTGGTCCCGCGAAGTGGGGTGACTGGAAAAACTCTGCACCGCTTCAAGCTGATTCCGCGGAAGTGGTTTTGAAAGATTCGCTGCACTTCTACGAACTGGTGAGAATTTCGACGGAACGACAACAATGTGGAATCCTCTGATTGGTGACATGGACGGAAACGCCGTTGGCTTCCCAACGACTTCTACACCCGCCGCAGGACGAGGAAGGGACCTCCTGGTCGACTACGAGGTCGAGTCCAGCAGATTCCTCGATAAAATCGACTTCGACGACGCGCCGAAGAAGGACCGCAAAACCGTGCTGATTTCGGAAAGGGACGCGAGCAGAATGGAATCAAAAGTCCTGGAAAACGTCGGTCGCATGGTCGGTGAAAAGAAGAGCCCTATGAAGCCCGGAAAATTCGATGGAACCGGATCCCTCGAATCATTCCTGGCACAATTCGACGTCTGCGCAAGACACAACCGATGGACTGCAGCCGATAAAGTCGACTTCCTCCGATGTTCCTTGGAAAGGGCGGCAACGCAGCTGCTGTGGGATTTTGGAGCCAGCACCGAAGTCACGTACGAACAGCTCGTCGTCAGACTACGCCAACGCTACGGGTCGGAGGGTCAAGCTGAGACCTTCCGAGCTCAACTCTATTATCGCCGACAGCGAGCCGATGAAACTCTCGGAGACTTGCTGCACGACATCCGGAGACTCGTCGTTCTCGCCTACCCGGTTCCGTCCAATGAAACGACGGAAATCCTTGCGAAGGACGCCTTCCTTGAAGCGATCCGCGACCGGGATCTGTCTCTCAAGGTGAGAGAACGAGAGCCGAAAACCATCGACGAGGCGTACCGAACCGCTCTACGCCTGTCCGCGTACCAACAGACGTCAGACTTGGAGGATCGTCGGAGACCTGCCAACCGAGTGCGAGGGTCTCAAGAAGTCGACGCCGGTGGACAGCTCCAGTCTCAATTGGACAGCTTCTTCGCTTCGCAACGCAAGTGGCAACAAGACATGGAAGGAAGGATCTGCCGACAGCTGGACGAACTCAGAAGCTCGCAACGGACGAGTTTCGGCGCTGAACCAACTGCTCCACGGACGGTTCCATCTACCGTTCCTACTCCTCCGTCTCCGCCTCGAGGAAACGCTTCAGGTGGTCCCGGACGCGGGATAACCTGCTTCAGCTGTGGACAGGTGGGCCACGTGGCTCGCCGGTGTCGCCAGCGTCCGCAGTTCTCCAACCGCCGTGACGATGCACTCACCTCGGACCCACCGACGTCTGAACAGAACGGAACAACCGTCACGAACCATACAACGAGAGACCGAGCATCGGGTGTGACGAACAACGCGATCTACATCCGTGGAACGATCAACGGACAGCAAAGAACTTGCCTAGTGGACACTGGGTCGGAGGTAAGCCTGGTTCCCTCTGCTGATGTTGATGGTTTGCCGCTCCAGCCTAGCAATCGCATTCTTTTGGCTGCTAACGGGACGCAGATTAGAGTCTTGGGTCAGATTGATGCTCCGATTAAGATTTCTAAAGGGTTCTTCATTGCCACTAGTTTTCTTGTGTCCGATCAAATTGGTGAACCAATGCTTGGCATGGATTGGCTAAGGCAGCATCGTTGTCGCTTAGGTTTTGGACAGGGTGCACTTTTTATTGGCCGACGCCGCATTCCTTTGGTTAAGGGCAATGGATCGCTTTGGTGTCGCAGGGTTATGGTTGCCGACGAGACAACTGTCCTTCCTCGTTCTCAATGTGATATACCGTGTAAGACTCAGTATCGTGATTTAACGACCTCCGCACAAGCCTGGATGACGGAGTCTAAAGAGATCCAGCCTGGGTTGCATGTTGCCAGAGTTGTGTTGGGTGACGATGCTGATAATGCTTTTATTCGTGTGGTTAACTTGAATGAACAGCCTGCCCTGTTGACAGCTAACCAAATGTTAGGAGACTTACACCCCGTAAAGGTGGAGGAAGATAAGGAGAGACAGACGGGTACTGCTGACGACAACTCTTTGGTCGGAAAGCTAATGGACGAAATCTCTGAGGATGTCCCGTCTGATGTGAAGGAACGACTGAAGGAGTTATTGGTCGAATATGAAAGTATTTTCTCGACCACTGACCATGACTTGGGTAGGACTATGATTTCTCAGCATAGAATCGATACTGGAGACTCTCGTCCGGTGAGACAATCCTTGCGTAGACAACCGCTTCCGTATCAGGCTGCTATTGACGCACAACTGGACCAGATGTTGGCTACCGGTGTGGTTGAACCCGCTGTTAGTGAGTGGGCGGCTAATGTGGTCCTCGCTAAAAAGAAAGACGGTTCTTTGAGATTTTGTATTGACTACCGGAAACTGAACGACCAGACTCGGAAGGATTCTTACCCTCTTCCTAGAATTGATGCCTGTCTTGATGCTTTGTCGGGCGCCGGGTGGTTCAGCACTCTGGATTTGCGCAGCGGGTACCATCAGGTCATGATGAATCCAGGTGACTCTGATAAGACTGCTTTTATCACCCGGCGAGGAACTTTTCGGTGGCGGGTCATGCCTTTTGGCTTATGTAACGCTCCGGCTACCTTCCAGCGGCTTATGGATATCGTTTTCTCGGGGTTGAACTTTGAATTATGTCTGGTGTACTTGGACGATGTGATAATCTTCAGCAGTACTGCGGAACAGCATTTAGACAGATTGGGTCAAGTTTTTGCGAGGCTTAAAGATGCTAATTTGAAATTAAAGCCTAGTAAATGCCATCTGTTCAGACGCACGGTATCCTTTCTTGGACATATAGTGACTGCTGACGGGATATCTGTCGATCCATCCAAAGTACAGGCGGTAACCGAGTGGCTTACGCCCAGGTGCTTAAAGGAGGTACGGGCTTTCGTAGGATTGTGCTCCTACTACCGTAAATTCATTCGGGGTTTCTCTTTGGTCGCGGCTCCTTTGTTTGCTTTGACGAGGAAGGACCAGCCTTTTCTGTGGGGAGACGACTGCCAGGATGCTTTCGACCGATTGAAGGAAGCGCTGACCATGGCTCCTGTACTTAGTCTACCGGTTGATGACGCTGCTTACACTCTGGACTGCGATGCCTCTGACGTCGGAATTGGTGGGGTACTTTCCCAGAATATCGACGGCGAAGAACGGGTGATTGCATATGGTAGTCGGTTGTTTTCTGCGGCCGAGCGCAATTACTGCGTTACCCGAAAGGAATTGCTGGCCGTGGTAAACTTCACCCAAGTCTTTCGTCAGTACTTGTTGGGTAGGCGGTTTACCCTCAGAACGGACCACGCCGCGTTGAGATGGCTGCAGCACACTCCGGAGCCGATCGGGCAACAAGGACGATGGTTAGAAAAGTTGGCCGAGTTTGACTTCGAAATACTGCATCGTCCTGGACGCAAACACGGAAACGCCGATGCTTTGTCCAGAAAGCCGTGCCGACAGTGTCATTGGGAGGAAGCTGATGCTACGGACCACTTCGTGCGGGAGGTAACGGAAGTGACGACAGAAAGCGACAGTACGACCGACATCGTGAAATCACAGAAGGAGGACCCTGTTCTGAGCCTAGTCAGAATTTGGCTGGGCGAAGGCATGCCGAGCCTGCAAGAGATCCTGCAGGAGGGCGAAGCGGTAAAAGTCTATTGGCACCAGCGGGACGCGTTGTACCTGAAGGACGATGTGATCTACCGACGGACGCCAGACGAACTGGAACAAGTACTCGTGCCAAAGGATCTTCGCGAAGACTACTTGAGGCTGGCGCATACTGGCATGACGGGTGGACACTTGGGAGTCAAGCGAACCCGATGGCAGGTTCGCAGAAGAGCCTATTGGGTCGGATGGTCCGGAGACGTAAAGAGGTTCTGTCGACACTGCGACGGATGCTGCCGGTACCGACGGGGCGCGCTGCAAAGACAAGGCCCCCTGCAGCCCATGACCTGTGGTGAGCCGTGGGAGCGAGTTAGCGTGGACGTCACGGGTCCTCATCCGAGGAGCAAGAAGGGGAACGTCTACATCCTGACGATGATGGATAACTTCTCGAAGTTCGCCGAAGCTGTTCCGATGGCCAATCAGGAGGCGACTACGGTGGCTAAGGCCTTGGTGGAGACGATTGTCGTCCGTTATGGAGCGCCGCTCCAGATTCTGACAGATCAAGGAAGGAACTTCGAGGGACATGTGTTCCAAGAAATGTGTCGGCTCCTGGAGGTGGACAAGGTCCGGACGTCGAGCTATCGACCGCAGAGCAACGGTATGATTGAGAGGTACCACCGAACGCTCAACTCGATGTTGGGAAAAGTGGTGAGCGAAAATCAGCGAGACTGGGACGAACATCTCCCGTACGTGACGGCAGCCTACCGCGCCTCGATCCACGACGTGACGGGTTTCTCGCCAAACTACCTGGTCTTCGGAAAAGAGAACAGGGCACCGCTGGACCTGGTTTATGGACCGCCCGAAGAAACCGGCGAGAGTGGACTCACCTATTCAACCTACGTGGCCGACCTGGCGGAGAAATTCGAGAAGGCGTACGGCACTGCGCGGAAAAGCCTCAAGAAGAGCGCCGAGAGACGCAAGCACAACTACGACTTGCGAGTGCGCCCTGCAAAGTTTGAGGAAGGTGACTGGGTCTACTACTTCAGCCCACGGAAGTTCGTCGGACGCAGCCCGAAGTTTCAACGTAACTTCACGGGTCCATTCCGGATTGTGCGGGCGTGCGGTCCCGTCAACTACCTCCTCCAAAAGTCGCCGAAGGCCAAGCCCTTCGTATCGCACGTCGATAAACTTCGCCACTGCTACGGGAGGACGAAAGGGGAATGGAGCGAGCCGACCGCGGAAGCGACAGGAAGGTCACATCCTGAAGTGACCGGAAGCGCCACGGCCTCATACGATTGTCGGTCGCGCCGCCGGAAAGGAACGCTTGCAGCGGAAGGAACGACTTCCAGGGATAGACATGGTGCAGACGACGAAGGCGCAGCCATGCCGGCTGTCAATCAGCCAAGAAACGGAACGCCTGAAACTGAAGAAGATTTGCACGATAGAAATTTGGACGAAGTGACGGCACCTTCAGGCCGACCCCGACGCAACGTCGGTCGTCCAGTCCGGTTCCAGTAGACGGCGTGCAGGTTCCGCGCACGACGACGCAGGATGTCGTGAGTGAATGATGTTAAAAGATTCCCATTTTTGGCTAAAGGCCTTCTCTTTTATCGCCAAAGAGGGGGGGATACTCTTTATTCTTTAACGAGGCAAAATTGGATTGCAAAAGTATCATTATTTTTAAATTGTGAAAAGAACCCTTTTCTTTTTATGAATCTTCTTTTTGGAACCATTTCGTTTTTATTGAAAAAGAAGCATTTTTCCTATTAAGGACAGCATTATTTTAAGAAGAAACATTTTCCTTGTGAAAAGCACCATTTTTATGAGCAGTTCTATTGTAGAAATGCAGTATTGTCATCTGTCCCCAGATGGACTGTTATAGGTCTAATGCTTCGTGTAAATCGGTTGATTAATCGCGTGATTATTCGCGGTTAGCCGTGTGTGATTCTGTTGCCTTACGGGGTAATAATCGTTTAATTAATCGTACAATTATTTGCGATTAATTGCATACAGGCTTCGCTTGGATAATCAGTAGATAGGCCACGCTAAGTTTGCATTTTTATCGTTTAATAATTCTGAATGATATTGGTGCCAGAGCATTGAATTTATGTGTTTAGAGGACAGTCTCTTGTTGGTGGCTCTGTGCAATCTTGCTGGTTTAGGATTGTAAGTTACTCTCGTGCGTTTGAAAGGTGTTATTTCGTTCAATTGAGTGTTCAATTTATTTCCTTTGAGTGCGTCTGTTAACGCGATTAATAGGCCTAGTTAAGATGATTTAATTACTTGTACTTGTATAATGTTGTGAAAAAAAAGAGAGAAAAAAAAGGGAAAAAGAAGGGGGTTGTGCCCGAACGGCACTTCGTACCCAAAACAAAAAAAAGAGAGAGAAAAAAAAATAGGAAGGGGGTTGTGCGCAAACGGCACATCGCACCCAAAAAGGAAAAAGAAGAGAACGGGGGTTGTGCACAAACGGCACTCCGCACCCGAAGAAAAAAAAATACGGGGGTTGTGCACGACTTGCACTTCGTACCCGAAGAGAAAAAGAATTACTGTGGATTGTGGACCACTATGTGGCACAATTAAATCGTTAATTCCAGGACTTAATTGTCCGGATTTGTGCAACCAATAGGGTATTTTTCTGTTTTATTTTGATCACGCAGTCTGAGTTTTATGTCGCTTGTCTGCTTTATTATTGTGACTGCAATTATTGTAAACGTCGTGCTGTTTACCGCTTAATTGCGCGTTTTGCTGCTACAGAAGCATCTGTAACATTTCGTTTCATTTTGATGAATAGGGCATCTGTTTATTTTACATGTGAAGGTTTTACACGTGTGTTAACAAGTAGTAACTGAACTGCGATTAACCGTTGTAATCGCTATAGGCATAGACAGTACTGTTATACCGACTGTCACTGTTATTTACGTGACGCTATGTAAGTAATGCGCGCTATACAAATGTACTACCGCTTAATTGCGCGATTTGCTGATACGTCTGTAAAATTTAGTTTCATTTTGATGACATGTTTTTATTTACATGTAAACGGAGTTTTCATGTTTTATTCCTGTGTAATAACTGTATTTTTGCGATGCACTTGGATTACTATTAATGTTATAGGCTACGTTCATAGGCGTAATGTAGGCTACTGCAAAGATTAATCGTTGTATTGCAGTGTATTTTCACGATGGACGATTCTAATATTGCCTCGGATGATATTGTATGGCGCTATATAAATTAGTCAGCGCTCTATAAATGTATTAATGTTTAGCTTGCTAAGGCCGCCTTGCCATTTTGACACTGCCTTGAGGCTTAAGTTTTTATCGGCGCCTAAAATTTATTATGTTGTGCAGTAGGCTACTGTTGCGTCTCCAACGCACCGTTGCTTTTAATTTGTGCGCTACTAGGTCTAATTTTGACGGACTTTGGTTACTGGCCTTAGGGGCAAATGTTGTCCGTTTGTTTTATTTTATTTTTGGCATGGCTCTTTCCTCCCTCAGTGCTGGACACCCTTGCTCCGAGGTGGCCTCGGATCATTCGTGGGGGGGAAGTGTTAAGATTTTTGCACTGAGGGATGGCTTGCCCAATTATTTGCTTGCTCTGTTTGCGTAGCTTGCGCGTATACATGGCCTACGCGTATACATAGCCTACGCGTATACGTAGCCTACGTGTATACTTGGCCTGTGCAGGCGTGGCCTAGACGTATACATGGCCTACGCGTATACATAGCCTACGCGTATACATAGCCTACGCGTATACATAGCCTACGCGTATACATGGCCTTCGCGTATACATAGCCTACGTGTATACTTGGCCTGTGCAGGCGTGGCCTAGACGTATACGTGGCCTAGACGTATACTTGGCCTAGACGTATACATAGCCTACGCGTGTACTTAGCCCGTGGAGGCGTGGCTTACGTGTATACATGGCCTACGCGTATACATGGCCTACGCGTATACATGGCCTACACGTATACTTGGCCTAGCCAGAAATGTATATAAGGAGGGTTGCTGCCCTTGCTCAGGGCAGACGAATGGCCTGGTGAAGAACGCCTAAACCGCGTAGTAGTCAGGCTAAATGATCTGGCTTGACGGACGGTAAAACGTTTGTTGAGTGATACTATTGTGAAGGGAGTAAAGCCTGGATCTGAGCCTCGAGCTTTGAACTCGGCCTCTTCGGGTATTCCTTCACGGGACTGAGGTGCGGCCCCCGACTACCGCAACCTAGCTGACGGACGAAGCTGCTACGACGACGGTTCTACTCCGGGTGCTGCAGAGGCAGAGACGACGGTCCGTCCTGCTTGACGACGCCGGTTCGATTCCTGACCACCGCGGATCTGCTCCGACCATTCACGCAGGCTCTATTGCCTGCCGTGCTTGACGACGCCGGTTCGATTCCTGAACGCTTCGCATTCTACTCCTGGCGCTACGGAAGTCACTGGGACCTGCAACGACGGTTCGACTCCTAGCGTATCCGCGACGAATCTACTCCTAGCCTCGACGATTCGAAGCTGGCGCTACATAAACTGCTGCATCGACGCACGGAAGCTGGCGCTACATAAACTGCTGCATCGACGCACGGAAGCTGGCGCTACATAAACTGCTGCATCGACGCACGAACTCTGGCGCTACATAAACTGTTGCATCGGCGCACGAACTCTGATTCCAGCGTTGTAGAAATTGACACAAACAGTTCGTTCTCGAAGTGCTATAGCGATTGTGACGCAATAAAATACTTGTGCTGTGAACTCCACATGATCTTCGTGGTTTCTTCAATAAACGTGTTTAAGCCTAGCCGGCTAGTCCTTGGTCTACAGCCAAGGCCGTACTGCGCGGACTGACTGAGGGTACCTTGACGACTGGGGTTGGTACTCGGCTCCTGGTGTTTTCGCCCAACCCCTGGTCCGCTACAATATGCATACGTATTCCATTTCCTTTGGGTGGGAAAATCTCTCACAGCGCGAGTAATTCTCTAATTGAATCCATCCATGGATTAGTTCCACTTTGAATGGTAGGTCCAAACAAGGACTCCCGTATAATATCCAGAGTTCTTTGGTCAATATATACATTCTGGCTGTGACACTACTTTGATGAAACCCAGTAGGGGCCTCCGCAGTAAATATTTGGCAATCGTATACCCTCGGCGTCCCTAGCTCTCTGACTCGTTGTTTGTTATCTCGATCCCTGCGGATCCCCCCCATCCCACGGGGCGTGGATGGTCTGGCCTCTGTCGAGTTGATAACATGTGGCACTAATTTAATTTCAATCGAGCTCTGGTCCAACACAGAGGCATCGCTATCTACGCATGCCAAACGCAAGTATTACTGCTGTCTGTAATTACTGCCTGTAGGCTATAGCCTAATGCTAACAGAACCCGGATCATTTCTGGCAGTGAAACCAGAGAAAAAAAACGCATTGAAACCGGGAGAAAAAAACTTGGATTAGGACTTGGGAGAGATAGCCAGCGGCAACAATCCCACGATGCGGGACTCCAAGGTCGATGTATCAGCGGTTATCATCTGTCAAAAAGATGCGATTCATTTGCACTGCTCGATGAAACCCTGTATGATGTGTTTTTTGTTAGCCTACCTCTCCATGCCATCAGAAAACTAGAGTATCGTGGATTCGTTTGTAGTAAACCTATAGTCTACGATGCGAAATTGCCGATAGGTCTAGTATTACCTCGCAATCGACGCCACCAGCGCTGCAGAGATAAGGTATATAGCTAGATCTTGAAGAGGCGTGATTCACGAATGTCTGGTGTAGACGGACAGATGAAGGATGAACTGAGATGTATACAAATATTATTGCATTGGTTAAAGTGGTTTGGATGAGCAGTGGGAACGGAAAATGGGCGAGCAGTGGGAATGCTTGGGAAGAGTTTTATTGAAATGCATGACGTACCGGTAGCCTATATCTATTCTAAAAGGTCCATGCATGCAGGCTGCTCAATAGCAACGCAAGCAGAGCAAATAGAGAGCAGCGGGAATATCATTCCCATGTGTTCCCACCCACTCTAGACGCTTAAAGTATGGAAGAAACAAAGAAGACAGAAAGGAAGAAAAACGAAAGAGGGAGGCAAGGAAATGAGGTAGACAGGAACAGGAAAAATGGCACAAAAAGAAGGGACGTACGAAAGCAGAAAGAAGGCGAAATGAAAGAAAGAAAAAGAAGGTGGTAAAGGAGGGGGGCAAGATTTTACTTCTGGCCGAAAAATAAATCTCGTGGCGGAAAATACTATTTTTTCACAGACAAAAAAGTTGAGGACCTTTTTTAGTCATCGGGTTAAAATCTTGCGAAAAATACTATTTCTATATTTTTTTTACAAATTTAGTCTGCCTTGCCCGAAAAGCAGACTTGCCCGAAATATGGGGTGGGGGCATTTACCCCTCTGGACCCCCGCCTCGTACGCCTATGATCTAAGTGCTTGCAGATATTAGTCCGTCTGTCTGTCTTTTGCACTCATTTCTCCGCATAGGCTATCAGTTCAATTCAGGCGCCTCTCTGTTTGAGAAAGCGCATGATGTAGCCTACGAGTTAAGATAATCAGCAGTATTTAATCTAGTCCTCTGCGTTGGAGGGGAATTCGGGTTTCTCGGAGGGGGCCGGGACAAACTGATCTTTGTTGGCCTTTCTGCTAAATTGCATCAATGCACATAACAGCGCTGTCGAAAATTTCCCCGAGATGTCTAGATTGAACACTGGATAGTATGCGCAAGACGTGCAATAGGTTTATTATAATTGTGTGTAGTGTCTAGTCTCTCTTTAGCCACTCGTATACAAGCGAAGATAAAGCAGATTATCGCTGGATAAGTAACATGCATGACGATGGAGATCATCTATTCGCACTCAGCATCACCAAAGGACTGGCTGCTGCTGCTGATCATGATGCTGCTGCTGCTGCTGCTGCTGACGATGATGACGATGATGATGATGATGATGATGATGATGATGATGATGATGATGATGATGATGATGATGATGACGACGACGACTGATTAGTTTCCAGTCCGAAGCAGTGAAGCACTTCGTTGAAACCCCACAAAAATGAGGTCGTTAACGTTAATGGAAAAATACTTGAAAATTCCTTCATGACCTCTGCGAACGGCAGGGAAGATAAATGGAAACTGTGGAATACAGTATAGGCTAGGCGCCACAGCAGGATAGCATAGGCATGTGAACCAATATGGGCTCTTATGATGCATATATATATATGTGTGTGTGTGTGTGTGTGCGTGCGTGTGTGTGTGTGGGTGTGTCCCTTTCCTCTGATCAGTGGCCTTGATCAAGAGAAGGCGCAGTTAGAAAATTGCTTTAGTGGATAGCGGAAAGAACTATGGTGATATAGTTGCCTCACGACCTCTTGAGTACGCATTGACTGATCCATTAGTAATATTTTTATAATCCTATAAATAAATTTTAAAAAAGTAAAGAACGAATTTATGAAGAAGCTGATGGTGAAGATAAGGAAAGTTAGGAAGGTGATGAAGATGAATGACCAATGACGTGATGAAAAGAAGCTGGAAAAGGTGAACATGAATTCAAGATCATGATGAAGAATAGGAGAAATACGAAGATATAATTATGAACAGGGCCGGATTAAGCAATGTCGGGGCCCTGTTCGGAAATTTTTGTGGAGGCCCTGTGCGGAAATGTTTTGCGGAAAATTTGTCGCATTTTTCAGGAAAATCATACCATTGCTGCTCAATCCTTGTTGGCCTTCCCCTTGGGGTTCTGGGACGGTTAGATCGGGTTCTACGCTCTGCTGCCCGACTCATCGGACGAATTCCTAAATTTTCGCCTGTCTCTGCTTACATGCGTGATGTGCTGCATTGGCTGCCAATAGCCCAACGCATCAATTACCGCATTGCTGCCCTTGTTTCTCGATGTATTCTTGGTTGTGCTCCATCTTATCTGCGCGTCCTCTGTCGTCCTGTCTCTGACATTGAAGCGCGTCGGGCCCTTCGCTCCGCTGCGAAGGGACAACTGCTTGTTCCACGGGCTCGCTTAGCTACCAGACAGCGCCGAGCCTTCTCGGTTGTGGGACCG
The DNA here is from genome assembly GCA_945859605.1 of Lumbricus rubellus. Classification (NCBI taxonomy): domain Eukaryota; kingdom Metazoa; phylum Annelida; class Clitellata; order Crassiclitellata; family Lumbricidae; genus Lumbricus; species Lumbricus rubellus. The sequence continues at coordinate 28,285,652 of OX243815.1, read as the reverse complement.
TCAATCTGGAATGACCTCCCCTCAAACCTCCATCTCCTCCATCTGACCAGTCAATCTTTATTTCTCAAGTCTCTTAAATCTTTTTTCTTTGGTCGTGGCTGGGCTGGGAGCGCCTCTGAGTAGTTTCTTGAAGAGGCGCTATATAAATTCTAATAATGAATGAATGAATGAATTTCATCCGCCAAAAAAGTTGATGACCTTTTTTTTAGTCATCTGCCGAAATTTTTGTGAAAAATAGTCGTGTGGCCGAAATTTGTTAAAAAATTTTTTTACACATTTGTGGGGCCCCCTAAAGTGTGGGGGCCCCTGTTCCGCCGAACATGTTGAACATGCCTTAATCCGGCCCTGATTATGAACATGACGAGGACGACGATAACGACGACGATGATGACAATGATGACAATGATGATGATGATGATAATTATGATGATGATGATGATGATGATGATGATTATGAATAAGTAGAATAAGAAGTTCCCTAAACTATTTCCCACCGCGAGGCCGCCAAGGGTATTTAGAATGGTTAATAACTTTATTTTTCGAGAGGCCAGTCCCTCCCTCACTCACCGCCTGGACTTTCCGCTGACCGTGTATTCATTAGAGCTGAGTTGGCTACGTACGGGGGGGGGGGGGCCGCGGCGCAAGTGAAGCTGAAATCTGGGAACAAAATAAATGATCTGCCACTTCGGGAATTTGATCCTCCGAACCTCTGACCTCTGACCTCTTCATGGCATGCAGAACGATTCGTTTTGTATCTCTGAATTATACTCTGATCAAGATTTCTCAAAGTCAAAGTTAAGTTGCGCATTTTGATGAAGTACTTTAACACGTCACTGATCAGCAGTCGACTTATGATCCTCACACGCCCGATATTCTACTCCTCTTTCGCATCCTTCTTCTTCTCCTCCTCCTCCTCATCCCACTTCTCTATACATTTAACCTGCCACTGGTCTTTCAACTTTTTTCATCTTGCTTCTACGCCGTCTCCACCTATCTCTCCATGTCGCCACTCATCCCCCTAATCTAACTCCACTTCACTGTCCCTCATCCCCTTCTTCCTCCTCCCCTCTTTCTCCTCCTCCTCTTCCTTCTCCTCCTCCCGTTCCTCCTCCTTCTCTTCCTCCTCTTCGTTCTCTTCCTTTTCCTCGTTCTTCTGTTCATAGTCCTACTAACCTACTAACCTTCCCAAATCGCTCAACGCTTCCTTTTAAGTCTTAATCCCCCTGCAGGTCCCGATCATGGTTCTCATGATTAGACTATTATAATGGGGTTATCTAGACTCTGTCCCTGGTTCCGATGGGATCTTAATTTCCACTTGTCGAACTTTGACCTGTGCTAAATGATTGATAGTTGGCCGACCACACGTACGCACACACCCACACGCACACATAGCTATACGTTTATATAATTGATCAATGGCACCAGCAATAAATCGTTTAGCTCATATATATAGTCTATATAAATTATATATACAGGGTGGCCCAAAAAAAGTGATAACACAACCTAGCAAAGGGTCATTTCATATAATTGAATCAATATAACGTTTTGTAATTTACTGTCGTATGCCAAGTAGTAATTACTCTACTCATAAAACATGTTCAATGTGTCTCTCTTGCCTCTGAACAACTTTTTGTAAGCGAGAAACACCAACTGATACCATGATACCGCAGCTGAAAAGTTCACGTTTTCGTATGTCTCCTTTCTGGAACTTAATTGTCTTTTCTTTGATTCAATTGAATAAATACGACCATGTTGAGAATTAACTGGCGTTGCAAAGGTGAATATCTTGTTGTGGGTAAACCAGATGGTTCGTACACTTCTGTCATTAGGAAACTGCTCAAGTAGGCTAGCTGCTAACTACGTTGCAAACGTTTCAATTTGCAATTTTCGTTGAGCCTCTGCCCGATCACACGTACGCTCGTTCGTTTTCAGCTGTAAATATTGCTTTACAATACGCTACACCGACGACCGTGATAGACCCTTTTCTCTTTGAATTTCCCACGGACTTTCTGACTGTGAGGATCATCTTCTTGACTGCAGATCAGCTCACTCACCCGCTCAATGTTCTGTCGTGTTCTAGCAGACTTTGGCCGACCACTTCCGCGTTTACGTTCTAGCTGTTGTAGGCTACCGTCATTATCAATTTATTTAATAACCCAACTGACTCTATAGGCTTTGTGTGGTAACACATTTTTCATATGCCTTGCACTCCAATGTTTCTCAATTCGCAAATTTTTAATCAGAATACGGTCTTCTGTTGTGATTTTTGTCATTCTGGTTAAAATATCTTCAAAACACGCATAAGTTGACGACTGGCAAATAAAAAATAAAAAATGTCGACCGGAAGTTGTCGTAATAATGATGTCAAATGACTAAACAGTTAAGTAAGTAAATTAGTGAACTTTTTAAGCTATTATGGATGTAGTCTAAACAGATTTGAACTAATTATAGTACATTATACGAGGTGTTATCACTTTTTTTGGGCCACCCTGTATATATAGGCCTATGTACTGCCACTCTAATGCTGTCAAGTGCCTAAAATTTGACACTAAACGGCCTGCTATGCGTTATTTTGTTAAAGGAAATTGAATGATTTCCTCTGCAAGTGAATCTTAGACGTATAGCCTACAGTTTGCACGCTGCACTTGATCAATGTCACCTATCTTAAAATGTTACCCTTTTACAAAAGCGTAAAAATTGCAAATTTACATTCACTTCTTCACTACACAGTTTTTCTGCATAATGCATAAAAATCATATGACGAGTTAAAAATCCTTCTGGTGTTATGCAGGTGTGAACGCCATCATGGCATCGCTTGGCAGCAAGGCTAAGCCGACGTTGTACGTCACCCTGGAAGGAGATACGTTGACTCTGAAGTCGGAGACGACCTTCAAAACATCGACGGTTCAATTCAAACTGGGGGTCGAGTTCGACGAAACAACGGCGGACGATCGAAAGATGAAGGTCCGAATAATAATCTATTGTTAAAATCATACAATTACAAACAATAGTCAAATATGGGTCGTATTATTATTGTCTTTCAGCTGGTTCTCTTTATCCCTTCTCTTGATAATGCAGCAGATTGCATTGGCCTACATGTAGCCTAAGCCTTTTAAAGTTTCCCGTTATGCCCCGTGTCACATTAGGCCTCGGGTTCCCCTATATGCCAGCGGTAGGGTATTGCACGCCAAGCGACGCTAATTGATTCGCGAAAACAGAAAAAATCATTCGGGCCTATTTATTTTATGATAGGCCTATTTTTTAACACTGAAACGTCACAACTTGATGACTTTTTGATTCAAATTGTCTTACCGAATAGACTACACTGACTTTCAATCGTATTAATTTTTCATTCATGTTGACTTTTTCACGCACGTAGCCTATTACAGGCAGGAGATGGCTAATTTCAAATAGGATGATGTATGCTTTTACAGACAACCATAACCTTGGTGGACGGGAACAAACTGATACAGGATCAGAAGACTACAAACGACAAAGATGTGCCATCTGTTATTACTCGCACAGTGGAAGGCGACACGATGACTGTTGTATGTACAATTTTGTCTAATTGGAAAATCCCTAAAATAGGCCTATGGTCACTTCTACATCGACATAAATTATGCTGGAGGTGCTTCATTGGCTCTCTCCCTATTTGCGCTGCGTTGCGTCAAAAGGGTTGCCCGTAATAGTAGACCAAAGGTGGACCGTGAGCTATGCTGTCTCACGTCAGGTAGGATATCCAAGGACGTCGTCCCCTACGCTCTGCAAAAAAGGAGTCCTCTTAGTTCCTTGTGCCTGTACTGCAACTTTGAAGAATCGAGCTTTCTTTGTATTTGGCCCAGTGGTCTGGGACGGCCTTCATTTAGAGTTACGACTACACTCTGGACTCTACAATAATCCTATAGCTTCCTCACTGAACTCAACACTGTTCTTTTTTAATGCTCTGGACTCGAGACTGGGGAGCACTTCTATGTAGTTTCCTTGAAGGGGTACTATAAGTTTCCAAATAAATAGTTGGAAATTAAGCTTTGAAATACCGGGTAATTGTTATTACAGTCAAATTTTGGCCCTGTCAAATTTGCATATATAGAACACGGAATAGGCCTATGCAATAATGGGTAAACCTACAGCTCATAGGTCTAACACATGAATGTGACAAGTTGATATATAGGGAAATAATAAGCTACGAAATACGATGATGTATATTATGATCATTATAGACTAAAGTACGCTATAAATATGTCTGATTTAATTTTTTACCATAATTTTGTTTTATTTTGCAGCTATGTCAGGCGAAGGACGTGACATCCACTCGAATCTACAAGAGGGCCTGTTAAGCAGGACTGATGCAGATTCTGCCGTCTAAAACATTGACAGACTTGTCTAATGTCTATGTCTACACAGATCGCCTTTGCATCTATAATTCTAGTTGACAATTTGTATGCCATAACGTGGCAACACAGCAGTTTCTTTTGTTTCAATTTCATATAAATAAATGTATTTCAGTTACACCGAGTTCTGGATTTAATTGAAATAACTAAAATTAATAATCATAAGTAAATTAAGGCATGTCTTGAAGGAGAGATAACGACTCTCCAACCCAATTAACTCCTGCCCGCTCGTGCGGGGAGAGTTTGCCATCCATCTGGGGTACCCGGCGTTGCCCGGTATATTTCTGCTTTCCCCCAACTCAGCCCCGTCCCCACCCATTTCCGCCTCAGCCCACTCCGCCCCACCTTCAACTCCCACCCCTTGCCCCGTCCCAATCTCACACCACCCAGCACCAACCCCTTGGAGGTACCCGGTCGACGTTGCTCGGGAAATCCAGCCCAACTCCTCCTTTCCCATCTCATCCCCCACTCCCTTATCTCGCGTCGAGAGCTGAAAATAGCTTCACCGGGTGCATGATCCTGTGTCTATGTGTAAGATTTCAGGTCAATAATTGCGAAGCTGTGAGCGTGCATGGTGGACAAAAATAGCCTAGGCCTAAATGCACATATTCTCCTTTAGCCTATAGATAATAATTCATTCATTCGGAAATTTATATAACAGACAGTCTAGACTCTAGAGGTTTGCCAATGTAGGCTACTAGGCCTATTGTGCGTTTGCAAATGGAGTAATAAAGGGAATGCTATACTTACTTACATTATATAGAAAGTCCTTAAAACTAATAATAGTTTAAAAGGTTATTCACGGCGGCGAAGATAATAGCATTACGTCATAATATCAATCTACCAATTTGTGGATCTTCTTCCGATGACGTCATCGTGTCACTGTTGGATCTAATAATATCCGTTAAAGTAACCGTCGACGGGTTGTAGCGATTCCCAACAATTTTCACGACCTCCGACCCGTTGTGTTTTCCGATGTTATGTTGAGAAGAGAGATAAGTTTCTCTCGAATGTTCTTTAGGCCTAATTACTATTCGATGGCGACGATTCGGTGGAAAACGTGGACGAGGTCGACGATCGGAGTTCGTCTAAAAGATGTCTACAGCCGTTCCACACAACGCGCCAAGTTGGCCTAAGCCAGGATTGTTTGGAGAATTGCATCGTGACAGAAGGTCTGAGATTCATGATTATCAACTTCCATACCTAGGACCGCAGTAAGGCTAGTGCATGTACAGCTGTTAGGCCTATGCACCGGTGACCGGTCCACCAAGGTGCTGTGCACCGTCCACCAAGGTGCTTTGCACTGGTCAAAGGTGCTGTGCACTGATCCACCAAGGTGATGTGGACCAGTCCACCAAGGTGCCGTGCACCGATCCACCAAGGTGCTGTGCACCTGTCCACCAAGGTGCTGTGCACCGATCCACCAAGGTGCTGTGCACCGGTCCACCAAGGTGCTGTGCACACGATTCACAAAGGTGCTCTGCACCGGTCCAAGGTGCTGTGCACTGATCCACCAAGGTGATGTGGACCAGTCCACCAAGGTGCCGTGCACCGATCCACCAAGGTGCTGTGCATCTGTCCACCAAGGTGCTGTGCACCGATCCACCAAGGTGCTGTGCACCGATCCACCAAGGTGCTGTGCACCGATCCACCAAGGTGCTGTGCACCGATCCACCAAGGTGCTGTGCACCGATCCACCAAGGTGCCGTGCACCTGTCCACCAAGGTGCCGTGCACCGATCCACCAAGGTGATGTGGACCAGTCCACCAAGGTGCCGTGCACCGATCCACCAAGGTGCTGTGCACCTGTCCACCAAGGTGCTGTGCACCGATCCACCAAGGTGCTGTGCACCGATCCACCAAGGTGCCGTGCACCGATCCCAAGGTGTTGTGCACCGGTCCACAAAGGTGCTGTGCACCGATTGAACAACTTGCTGTGCACCGTTCCACCAAGGTGCTGTGCACCAGTCCACCAAGGTGCTGTGCACCTGTCCACCAAGGTGCTGTGCACCGATCCACCAAGGTGCTGTGCACCTGTCCACCAAGGTGCTGTGCACCGATCCACCAAGGTGCTGTGCACCGATCCACCAAGGTGCTGTGCACCGATCCACCAAGGTGCTGTGCACCGATCCACCAAGGTGCCGTGCACCGATCCACAAGGTGCTGTGCACCGATCCACCAAGGTGCCGTGCACTGATCCACCAAGGTGCTGTGCACTTGTCCACCATGGTGCTGTGCACCGATCCACCAAGGTGCCGTGCACCTGTCCACCAAGATGCTGTGCACCGATCCACCAAGGTGCCGTGCACCGATCCCAAGGTGTTGTGCACCGGTCCACAAAGGTGCTGTGCACCGATTGAACAACTTGCTGTGCACCGTTCCACCAAGGTGCTGTGCACCAGTCCACCAAGGTGCTGTGCACCTGTCCACCAAGGTGCTGTGCACCGATCCACCAAGGTGCTGTGCACCTGTCCACCAAGGTGCTGTGCACCGATCCACCAAGGTGCTGTGCACCGATCCACCAAGGTGCTGTGCACCGATCCACCAAGGTGCTGTGCACCGATCCACCAAGGTGCTGTGCACCGATCCACCAAGGTGCCGTGCACCGATCCACAAGGTGCTGTGCACCGATCCACCAAGGTGCCGTGCACTGATCCACCAAGGTGCTGTGCACTTGTCCACCATGGTGCTGTGCACCGATCCACCAAGGTGTCGTGCACCTGTCCACCAAGATGCTGTGCACCGATCCACCAAGGTGCCGTGCACCGATCCCAAGGTGTTGTGCACCGGTCCACAAAGGTGCTGTGCACCGATTGAACAACTTGCTGTGCACCGTTCCACCAAGGTGCTGTGCACCAGTCCACCAAGGTGCTGTGCACCGTTCCACCAAAGTGCTGTGCATCAGTCAAGGACTCAAGGTGCTGTGCACCAGTCCACCAAGGTGCTGTGCACTGCTACAGACCCATCCAACGTAACAGCAGCAGCACCTATTGTATGGTACATTTTGTGAAAGAGGTAAAATTTCGATTCACTGCATTTCTTGCGCCTTCACATCACCTTTCACAACCGACACGGTTGAAGCCATCTTTGCCAAACAGTGCAATAATAAATTATTTTGACCAATCTCCATCCACCCGTGTGGGCGTGGCTTCCACCTTCATCTTCGCCATGCATGAATAATAATATAGCGGGCATGGTGGTGTATTGGTGGCCTACATGCCTTGGAGGGTTGCAGGTTCGAATCCACCTCAAGCCGCCATGTAGGGATCCTGAGCAAGTCTGTCACCCTCAATTGCTTTGTGCTTTGGCATGAAACTCCAATGCAGTGTCCATAGACGCAAAATAAGGTATTACTGATACTTGGAATTTCCTGGCAAACCCACTCGCCCCACATGTTGCCCAACATTCATTTGACAAGTCTTTCTCTTTGACTTAACTTTCCCCATCTTGATCTGCTTGGTTAAGTACAGTTAGTCTGTAGGCCTACAGTTTCAACTAAACTGTAAAAGACATTAAAAAATTTCATATGTATAATTTTGTCTTTTTGCATGATCTTCATTATTGTCATTGTCCATTGGTTTTTGGCAACAACAGAATCTATTTTAAAATATAAAATCTTCTTCTGTTTAAAGATACTAAATTCTATTCAAATCACACTTTTACACAGTGATGAACAATTCTTGACAGATGTTTGCAATAAACCAAACTGACAATGCCATCTTCACATACATTTTAATTACTTCAGAATGATTTTCTACGTTTACGAATGATCAGCGCAGACAAATCAGAGGAGTTAGCGATACAAAGATGTTCTTCATCTGGTGTCCAATTACATCACCAGACTCACATTATTACATTTGACTAAAGTTCTTTAAAACGCTAGCTCTATCCTAACCCCACAGATTTCGATACAGCGAAAAGCGACAGAAATATTAACACTTCGACGCATATCGCTCAATAAATCGAAGGTATACATTCAAACATCAGTGCTTTCAGAGACAACCCCTTGTTTCAACACAGAGCACACATATATGAATATCCACGTTTTGCAGAATGCTACGGAATTACTTACGTAAATGACTTCTACGAATCATAATATGAATCGCGAGACAATGCAATACGAATCACGAGACAACGCAGGGCATTTGCCGCGTGGTGGCAAGCGATCCCTTGAACTCGGAATAGTCAGTTGTTGTGCAGTCATGTACGGCATTGTATGCTTATGCTCATGTGTGTGTGTATACTATATATATATATGTATATCGATGAATATCTATGTACAATAGTCTAGGTCGATAGCAGATTAACATCACGACATTGGTGGGGGAACGCTCGGCATGGAAGATGTGGGACCGGCTGTCAGATAACCCGCCGTTCCAGGACCTGAAAAACAACAACACGTATAGTCAGCAAACTGAGTAGGAAAGATACAGGAAATATCCTAATCAAGATTTTAACACAGACTAGGAGTAAATAATAAAAACCTCATTTTTACAACACCAGTAAAAAAATATCTGCAATCAGAATAGGAAAGTACTCTTTTGTATTATTTAGTTATTTTGTTTTAATCAGCCATCAATTGAAATTGAGGGATTCTAAGGATTATCTTAACTAAATAACAGGATAGGAGATCTATGCAATTCAGTAAAATTATCATCTCATTCGGAAATTTATATAATTTATATAAAAAAATTTAAAATACAAGAAAATTAATAAAGCACTCTTCCAAGACTCGGATCGAACAGGATGTCATTACCTGTGAGATATCCAGAAAGGTTTCGTCGATCTTCGAGGAACAGAGCGTGATTCTGGTCTTTGTATTCTTTCCAGACTGGAAACTTGCTCAATATTTCAGTGATCTAAACAAGACCGAAAAGAGAACGGTTTCTACATTTAGAAAAAATCGTCCTATTGTATACACTTGGCAAAACTACAACAAACAGTTCATGTTTACTTTAACTGTATGTACCCTGAGCATCCCGAATTTTTTCAAATCGGTTGTCAAAACTCAATCCTGTATTCAGAAGGAGTTGAGGACTACAGGCTTGAACACACGTGGCATACTTGTCCCAGAAACCTACACATGCATCTGCAAGCTTACTAGGTGGGAATTGTGGCAGTCAGACAGCAGCTTATGGTACTTTTAATTGTACATGAAACAACAATAACAGAGATATCCAAAGATACAAAGGACACACTGATTTGATTAGGTGCACTTGTAGAGCCATGTCTCTGGCTAGCAAGCCAAACCACAGGTTTTTTCGTTGGATCAACATAACATAACATACAGTAGTCTGGCTAAAACTGTGCTCCCTCACCATTCTAGTGAGCACTTTGGAGGACATTTACACAAACTTGTTGGAAAAATTCTCCCACGAAAACTTCTGTCACATTAAACTTGATTCACACACGTAAGATTCTCACATTTCTAACGTACCAGATTTTCAACTAACTTGGAGAACAAAATGATTTTTATTACATAAGCAGAAATTAACATATAATGCAATTAGCTATGAATTTGAATGCAGTAACGAGGAGCAGGGACAAATTTAAGTGAATATCTACCCTGGGATATGGCGGGAATTGTCTCTGGAATTTACCTGGCAGGGTAATAAATGGGGCGGATGTTGGGGAAATGTGAAAGGAATTTACCGAGGGTGGGGATCTCCTAGATTACTGTCAGAAATAGCAACTTAACTAACTCAGCTTAGAGCAGAATATGACAAAGGGTCTGACCTCTTCACCATACTTGAGACTGAGTTGCATAGCTTTAATAGCGTTCACGATCTGTGCTTTGATGGCTTGTGGCTTCTCTAGTGCCTCCAGACCGGTCTCAAGCAGCCGGACCAGGAACTGCACGGTCTCCGTCTTCATTGCCTAAACATCAGACAATGACAACTTTAGACAAAGGCTGCAGATGTGAGCTGTATGGCGTAAAATATCAGCAGAACAGAAACATTGCACAACAACAGGGCTGTACTCTACGGTATACACGAGTATACTACTCACCTCCAGGAAAACCGTGTACTTACGTCCGAAAACGAGGTACACGCGGGTATACACTATACGGCGACGGCGTATACTCACCTCATAAAGACCAAGTGAGCATATGCATGAAAAACCGTGATATATGAAGAAAAAAATCATGAAAATAGAGCGTTTTACACCACGATGAAGGTTTTTTGGCCGAAAAATCCTCCAATGACTAAAAAAATCGTCAGAAATTTTGATGACTAAAAAAGAGTCGTCAGAAATTTTTATCCCAAAAAGTTGATTTTTTTGGTGGCAGCGTGTACTCACTTAAAAAATTCGGAATACACCCCTGCACAGCAACACTCAAACAAACTTGTTTTAAAAATCCATAGAGACTAAGAAATGATAAGAAAAATATTGTAAGATGGACCAACTTGTTCCACGAGATCTTCTTCTCCGATCTGGAACATGTGCATGAGAGCGTCACACGCAACTCCGATCATGTCACGTCGGATCTTCATCGCCAATTTTATTGGTCCAATGCATTCGGTTTGTGCCATCGATCGAACACAGATCTAAACGATCAAAAGAATATACGGCTGAATTCATATGTGAAGGTGTAACAAAATAACAAAACTAACAGATCAATGATTTAATCAAATGCCATTCCAGAGCAACATTATTTATATCTCCGGATATTGTTTGGCAAACCTGAGGGATCATTATATTTATTATAATTATTTATATTTAATTTTATTTAATTTTAATTTAATTTAATTTTTATTTTTTATTTTTTGCCTTCAGGTACTTCATTTCCCCCAGAGACTATTATTATTTCAAGAATGAAAGAATGAAGAATGAACGTTCGGTGGGTCAGGCCTCGTCTTCAGGGTGTGAGGCAAAAGTACCTTTTAAAGCGACCAGGTTGTAGAACGCAAATGGACAGACATTGAAAAAGAAAGAAAGAAAGCTTCACGTCTGTCATCACTGATAGAAAAGATGTGGCTGCCAATTTCTAATTATTATTATGAATTTATTAGGTGCTGCTCTCAAATGACCAAGCCACTTGCTGTAAATGGTCCCTACCCAGAACCATATCAGACTCGAACCTGTACTCTACACAAGGCAAGAATGATAAAGAAATGAAATTATCAAAATGCAGTAAATTACAATCAAGTAGCAAGAAAATGGTTGTATTAAATAAATAAAATCATGATATGAATGGATGCAAAGAGATTATAGATCTGAAAAATCATCAGAAAATCAAAATGAAGAAAGTAATGAACAGTTCTTCTTTATAGCAGTGCTTTAACAAATCTTGGAATGTGTTAACTCGGGACAAAGATAAAGTAGATTCATGCCTGATATGAAACATACGGAATACAATCTGGTCCTGCCTTTTATAAGTCGCTCAAATCCTACTTTTTTAGCTGTGGCTGGACTGGGTAGATTTCTTGAAGAGGTGCTATATAAATTCTCGAAATGAATGAATGAATGAACTCACCTCACTAGCAGCAAACTGCTGGACAATTTGAAGCGCTGTCTTTGGAATCACATCGTTTCGTGACGTCATGGCCTTGAAGACTTTCGGTATATGACCAAGCTGAGGCACCTGGTCCAACATCGCTGTTTGTACGGTGAAGAAAGCCACGATGCCCTGCGTCACCGTCTCCAGCAGTTCGCCCTTTCAGTCAACACATCATAAGAGATCACAATCAACATTCAGCTGGACAATAGTAAAGCATTTAGTTGCAAACAATTTAATTTCAATTGTTTTTGTAACTGTTTGGTTCAACGGTATTCTTACGCCCTAGTTTTGAAACTGGTGTGAAGTGCCAGGAGCAGGTGGCTAAGAGTTGCTCCACATGTTACTCTGGCCATGTCTCCCTCCATAGACTCGACAAGGAGAAGCCATGGCAGGCATGGATCCGAGACTGTATGACAAAGGCTTGACTTCTTATTTTAAAATATGCAACTACGTTTAAACTAGATCCTCCTAAGTGATCCCACAAAGTGATGATATTCATGGTAAATATATAATACACAAAAGTTTTCCTTTGTTTTCAAATGATCTACTGCAGAAGTTCAGTGCCCAGATGTCATTAACTTCATTAGGACTCCTTGGTTCTACTTGGAAAGTTTGATTAATCTTTAATACACTAATAAAATTTTTAGTGATTAACTTTAAAATGGTTAATAACAACTTTTAATGCTTTGCATGAACGTAGAATTGTAGATTAAACTCATCCCTTACATTAGGATTTTGGATGCTTGCGAGCTCCGACCATTTTTCGAGGAGCTCCACCATGAAATCCTTCGGCTTCCTCAACACCCATCCTGGATTGGCGATGTACAAACGGAGGAAGACTCCCCCAATTGTCAGCTCACCCTCCACGTTTGTATAAACGACAGAGAAGTCTTCTGGAAGGTTCCACTTCATGGATGGGTTGTCACGTTGGGCTTTGTAGTACCTACAACAGCAGCTTTTATTATTTTCATTTCCCTATTTATCGCTATTCGGCATAAACATAAAAAATGTTGGGGCCAACATAAAGTCATGGCTTTGAAACCTTCAAAGGAATGCAAACCATCACTATTCTTAAAGATTGAAGATCTTCCAGGAAAACTTAACAGTTTCATCAGAGGAATAAATGGAAGGCCCAGATATATCTGCTGAAATGGTTAAACCGCATGAATTGTTGAACGCTACCACATTGGAATCGTTATATAATAATCAATTTCTTCGTTTAATAAGGTCAAAGTAATAAAATATTAGGTATGCATTATGCAACCATGCATAGATAATTAGATATAACTTCGAACTTCTGCATAACTTAGAACTCACTCGTCTTTCATTCTTTGAACTGTGGCAGAAACCTTTTCTCTTGCATCGTCGTTCCATATCAACTCCGGATTCTCATGCGACCCTAGAGTAAAGTAACATGGAAAGTTACAATCAACAACTGATCAGCTCCATCCTACGACAATTACTATTAAACCACCAAGAACTTATAGTGAGTGTTCAGTAATAAAGTCTTAATGAAGAATTTTGCACAATGTTTGTTTTAACAGAGGATCCAACCACATATCTGATTTTACCACATATGCAGGCAGCATTCTTAATCAACGCCGGAATAAAGAAAAATATTCAAGAAAATATAGATGCTGGAAATCATTCCATGAGTTGGCATAAGGAAGGCTTAAGTGACTTAACATTAGAAAACCGTGAACCAGAGTTTTTCATACAGAAAGAGAGAATGCCTGAAAAAATTTAAGTTGAAGTCATTAGCATGCATTTTGCCTTGCAAGGCACCCTTGTAACGGCATGATTGTATTACAGTGTCATACAAATTGTCGTAATTATTATCATTATAATTTGATATTAACCAAAATTCACATTAAATAAATTTCCTGCAATTTCTAGGAAACAAGAGCGACACACCAACCTTCAAACATATGAACGCTTGCTTCTGGCGAGTCACGCATGGCGTCCATAAATATTGGTGGAAGAAACTTTGACAGAATTATGCGAACTTTTGGCCCGACGAGTTTATCCGACAACATACGGGCAAATAATTCGGCCGTCTGTTCTCGAACGCCAGGATTAGTTGCGTTGCAGTACAAGTCGAGAAGATATATCAGTGCACCTGAAACAGAATGTTACAAAAGAGAATCAATACTGACAAAGCATGCGTCGTATCAAGTATCTCTAACACTCATTAAGTTTTTCCTATAGCATACTTAACTTAACCTCCCTATACTGCCTTTTTGTGTTACTGAACAAACTCATGAAACGGTTGCTACGTTAAATGGACCATTGAATGCAACATGAACAAAACTGAACATATTAAACTAATTAAAAAGACAATTTCACTTTAGAAAAGCGAAACAAAGTTACAAATATTCCAATCCTTCGAATAACATATTCTGCTTCATAAAACTGAATATATGAAATGTTCAAAAACAATTCTTACCCTTCAGAATGGTTTCTTTAAGGATCTTTGTGTTGGAGATGAGTGGATAAAGAGCCTGCAGCGTTAATTGCGCCACTACAACATTCAACATCATAATCATTCATCACGTTTCATTATAACTGCAACTATTGTTACAACTAGTTTATACACCATAGGCTGCATTTATAAACTATAGTCAGTCCCTGCCTCAGTGGACTCACCTTTTAACTACTGAGCATTACTACTTTAGTTAGGTGCATCATCAGACCATGCCTTATGCATCAGACACCGATGTGATAGAAGCGTACTAATAATAATACTACTACTAATAATAATAATAATCCGAAAAACTAAATCACTCAAAACAAAATCCAAGTAGCATAATCAATCATCTACGATTTCATCTATAACAGTTTATTCACCCATTTTAACCAGTCTTTTTCTCTGTTATATTTTTCTTACTCACACGGAGGCCTTCAAAAACTGATGAGCAAGTAACTTGGTACCTGCCTTCTTACACACATTATGTTAGCGTATAACATATTATATCGGTTTTTCGAAACAAATCTCCCGTGTACTAACTTTGTGGTAAAGACTGGATGATAAGCAGCAGATAAGAAATCACTTCAGACGCTGCAATGTCGTTCACACATTCCTGATTGGCCGTCACGCATGATACTACCTGTGATGAAAATAAAGAGCAGTTAGCAACAATTTCCAACAAAAGCATCAAATATCATTGTGGGGCGCGATGGTGTAGTGGTGGCGTTGTTGCCTTGAAGCCCGAAGGTTCGAGGTTCGAATCCAGCTCGCCGCTTAAGAACCTTGGGCAAGTCCTTCACTCACAATTGCTCAGCGCTTCGGCGTGAAACTCCAATGCAGTGTTCGCTCTGTATTCGGGAGCGCCTCTGAGTAGAGAGAGCTTGAAGGGGCGCTATAACAAGTGCACATACAAACAATCATTAAATTCTAAGCACAGATTCACTAACATACAAAAACTAAATCCACTCTCCTGATATATCAACAAATAAATGCTAGAGCATTTCAGTTAAGTTGACTTGTGTGAAATACGTAAATGCGTCAAAATAAACGAGTCAAAACGAGTGGTTTATAAAACTCTATGTCAACTCAAACACAAATAACAATTTGCAAATAAAAAACAATGACTTGCCTCGAGAGAATGCTGCTGAACCTTGGGACAACCTTCGACCCTGAGCAATGAGAAGAGAAGCTTGAAGTGGCCGATACACTGGATCTCAACGCCTATAAATATACAACACATAAATTTACACAATAACTTCACAAAATGAATCCATGAACAACTACAGTGTAATTACCATAGAGTATTTGCATCACAGATTGCACACAATACATCGTTTCATGATCAGCAACTTGTGAAGAAATCACTTGAAACTGCAAGAGAAATTTTCACTCAAGTAGAAAGACACATTCTAATTTAGCAATCCCAAAACAGACAATGACTTCAGACAATGACTTCAGACAATGATTTATAGAATGCTGTAGCTTCACTATGAAGCAACTATCACCTGATAGCTCATGCATCAGATTACATTAGAATAAAAGCTACCAGTTAATGTAATGCTGAAATGAAGACAATTGCACGGTATTCCATTCCATCGACAATCCAAAAGTGCAACCCTGATTTTTCAAATGTCCATATGATTTCTCAGTCTGAGGAATTCTTTAACAGTGCAGAAGTTTTGAGGCCTTTGTTTACCTGGATTATTCCTGATCACATTGCGTAGCGCTTCAAGAGCCATCTCAACGCTCACCAATCTTTCTGCGCTTGTGTTCGTAGACGCTGAATTTTGCTGCATAAGTGCCATCAAGGAATGTAGATACTAAAATGGATAACAGTCAATGTATTTAATTGGGATGTGTAATAATGCTGGCATGCCTGCACTTATTCCTTTCATGATGACAGGCACTAGCATTCTATGCACTTAAGTGTGTGCCTGTCGTTAAAGTGCTAATTAAAAGTCACGTGAAAAATGGATGAGCTACCTGTTTGTACCGTTTATATTCTAAGTAGTAACACTATGAAGTCTGCTCTTGTGTCTGAGGAGAAAACCCAAGTGAAAATTTATGTCAGGTCATGTCAATCACATTAGGGAAACATAATGCAGCAAACATTATCTACTTTGAGCATCAGACAATAGCAATGTCATAGGGCTAAAAATCAGACGCTTATTCTTCTGTGCTACTGATGCTATATAAATCAATTGAAACGATAGAGGTGCTCACTTGGGCTTGTGAACCGAGGAAATCCAGCAGATCGATTGTGAAACCTTTGGCATTCTGTACCGAATAAAAGAAAGAAAATTCATTTCAAAGCATATTAATCTGTAGACTTACATCTTCAATCAGTTCTATTAGTCAATCATTGAAACATTCAAAGAGTCCAAGTGTTGCATTTCCTCCCCAACATAAAGTGATGCACAAAAGAACAACTGAAGCTCTGGATAACTGATAAAATCAAAATATGTCATATAGACATTTATATATATAAAATATACTATAGTATTCAATACATATATACTAGATACATACTGGTATATATTATTTGCAGGATCTTAATTTCTACTACATCAGCAAATATGCATCTATTGCAACTCTCATGAGATAGAAAATCTAAAAGTGGAAACCAACATTTAATTTTAAAAAAATTTAAAATATGAATTTACGCTCTTAAAATTTACACTTTTCATAAAACAATTAAGACTAATGAAGAACTGTCAATCACATTGATGTTAAAACATGAAAACTAAAAAATAATAAATTGATGTTGCACTGTTTGAAATGGAAATAAATGATAGTTAATAATAAAGAAATTAAACAAAATAATAAATAAACTGAATAGCTAATGGGGTTCAAGATAAAATTCAAACCTCTAGCATAAATGTTGGCTGCTCGTTATATATTCGAACAAACACGTCACCAACAATCAACTCCTTTGAATGAACCGTGAAAACAAACTCCGTTCCAAACGCTGGATCACATTCGCCCTGCACAAAGAACAAAGAGAAAACTGTCATAAGCTGAACATTGAAGATTTGCTCCATACCACATCACCAAATTACTTTCTTATAATTAAAATGAGTTGGCAGTATCACAAGATCAACACCATCACAATTAACAGAAGTGAACAATGAAATCCATATTTATATAATAATAATAATAATAATAATAATAATAATAATAATAATAATAATAGTAATAACAATAATAATTAGACAATATATTGATATTGTGCAGATGAGGTAGATGAAAAGCGGGGTTTAACATGGGCTCAATAAATCAATAAACCAATATCTGTTAAGAAGTGACTGCTTAGATAAAAGTAGGCAGCCAAGTTCACACATCCTTTAAGTGGTTTGTAAAATGTACATTAGAAAAGTCTAGACACACGCATACATGTATTGTATACAGATCCAAATGTTTCCTTTATGCATCTCAGTATGCAATGATGAATTACGAAGCTGTACTTGCCGTTCGAACAATCTGCAGCTGCTGCTCAGTGAGAAACTCAGTCAGTTCGGCTCTCGTAGCATTGTCCCAAATGAGCAGCGGATTCTCGGTATTGCTATTCAGCAGTTTAAGAAGCTGTGACAACATAACAATACATTTCATCATACTGTAAGCAGAAAATAAAAACAGACAAAGCAAAACTTGCCAATCTGTTTAAACAATATTGCAATCAAGGTCTATATGTCATAGGATTGAGACACACGTACCTATGAAAATAGGACAAGTCTATAGAAGATTCCAATCAATCTTCCACTGCCGTAGTGCTAAATAAATCCGGAATCATCAGCTCTATACAGTACAACTGCAATTTAATATATCGCCCTTCTTACAAAGCTCAGGTGTGCACACACGCCTCAAAGACACAACTGCGATTATATTGTAGAACAATTGAGTGAAGTTCCCTATACAGTAACCGCCTCGGACAAGGGTTGAACCCAAACTCTCCATATTACAGGCTGACTGTTTTAACCAATCAATCACCGTGTCTATTAACCCTTTAATGCCGGAGGGTATAGGATTTCCCATACATTTTACTACACTGTCGGCATCAAAGGGTTAACACATCCATCATCTGTCAATCAACATATGCACCTAACAATCAAATCATCAACAAGAGTCTATCTTCTCCCAATTTTCCAACCCATCTTCTCCCAATTTTCCAACCCATCTTCTCCCCATTTTCCAACCCATCTTTTCCCCCATTTTCCAACCCATCTTCTCCCCCATTTTCCAACCCATCTTCTCCCCATTTTCAAACCCATATTCTCCCCATTTTCCAACCCATATTCTCCCCATTTTCAAACCCAT
>OX243815.1:28141980-28264480 GCA_945859605.1 Lumbricus rubellus | reverse complement strand
TACTGATTTAATCCTATTGTCTTGTAATTCAAAAGTGGATCGAGATATGACGAGGGCCTATGACAACAGAGGCCGTTGCCCTCGACAGAAATTTGTTTGGCATAATACAGCTCTTTTTATTAATTCAAAAGTACACTGAATCTTCCTTATATGTATGTGCACACTTGTTACAGCGCCCGTTCAAGATTCTACTCGGAAGCGCTTCCGACTACAGTGCGGACATTGAATAGAAGTTTCACGCCGAAGTGCTGAGCAATTGCAAGTGAAAGACATGCCCAAGGTCCCTACAAGAGGGCATGAGGTGAATTCGAACCTGCAACCCTCCAGCTGCAAGGCAATGAACATACCCACTACACCACCGTGCCCCATATGTCATCTTAAGGAATAACATCCAGTAGCCCATCATTACTTGCACAAGGTTGTACTATGGGCTTAGTTAGGCCATTAATGCTTTACAGATAAAAGAAATAAAAGTATCTAGTAAATGAATCACTTTTGTAAAAAAAATAGCTTGAAGAGACTCGTATGATGACATATCTTCTGCAATCTTTTTCAAGCACTACACAGAGAAGAGTCAAATTACAGCATTCACACCACTCATCGTAAGAATCATCAGATGGTTGGCATAGCAACACCACTGAATGCACGCATAGTATCGCATACCCATCTCCAGCAAACACGAAAAATGCAACTGCGGAAGGTTTGCATATTTGTAAAGTAAAACCATGTGACAATCTCACATGAAATTAATGCTCACCTTGTAGTAGAGAATGCGACAGAGATCTTTAATTATCGCCGAAATCTCTTGAATTTTCGTACGACAACCTTCGAATTGTGCGGCCACTGCATAACAGTGTGCCACATTTGCGCAAACCTACAGGAATTAATAACACAGCAATTCAAACTTTAAAAATGTGTGCAATGGATCCGTAAAATCTGTTCTATGATAATTATTAAAATTTAATAATTATCATAGAACAGATTTTAATAGTAGTCATACCGTCGATACCGATTTAACCATGACCATAACCAAGATTTTTATATTGATCAGTACTTTAAGAAATCTGGCCTAGAAATATCTTTAAAACAAAGAAACAAATTTAAATCCTAAATTTAAATATTTAAATGGTTTAATGTAATCTTGTACTGTAAGTATTAGACTGCATTGTTATACTTAAATTAATTAAGTGATAATTATGCAATACTGCATGAAATGAGCAATTTTGACCTGTTCAATTAATTAATGATTTATTGTCTCCCATATAGAAATGTTCAATACCTGGACGGCCAAATCATCTGGCTTTGATGACCTACTCAAGACACTAACACAACGAGAGAATGCTTCTTGTAAAGTCTACAAGAAATTCAAAGCAATTTAATAAAAATTATGGTAACAATACTAACACACACACAAAAAGATAATTTTCTAAACTCTACAGCGTTGCAATGAGCTGACATCTCATGCGATTTAGGAATCAACAAATGTTGCTTAAAATTCAGTGTTCCAAGATATCCAACTATATCCATTTGAGAATGGTACAGCATGCCTGCTTACGTACCATATTATAAGAAAAAGAATCTAATGTAATCATTTGTTAAGTACTAACTCCAACGCTAACATTGTGACTGTTGGGTGGAACCTAATCACCTGGAGAATCTAACTACTGACCTCTAGAGGTTTAACAAATACAGTTTAGATTGAAAATTTTTCAGAACTAACACCTAACTTTTCATAGAACTCTACGTTTGTTCCTGTTGGTCAAATATTTTATTTCTCTAATTGAGTTCATATCTTCCTGAAAAACCTAAAACCGTGTTAACAAGGCGTTCCGTTCTCTGTGGTTGGTCCAATGACCTGGAATGGACTTCCCTTGACTATGCAACGCCTCTCAAGCTGTTCTAAATTTCACAAACTGTTGAAGACTGTTTTTTCCGCTTGATCTTGGCCGGGAGTGCCTCTGAGTAGGTAACTTGAAGGGGCGCTATATAAATTACTATTGATTGATTGACTGAAGTATTCCAAAGCATAAAGCTAACACATAAAGCTATTTTTAAAAACAGATTCTCCAATTCACCAATGCTGCAAAAAAACTCACATGACATTGGTTTTCTAACCTCAATTCCCTTTTCCCTGCGCAGTTCTTCTGCGTTGAGAGCTGAGCAGTTGACTGTGTGGTAGCAGAGTTCCGTGGCAGCCGCTAGCAATGAAATCGGTTTAGAGAAGAGACCGTCATCTTGCGTCTCCATCTCAATCGACTTTATCAACATCGGATAACCAGCGTACTTGTACGGCTCTAGAACTGTTATCACAACAAGAGCGTACTTGTACGGCTCTAGAACTGTTATCACAACAACAGCATACTTGTACGGCTCTAGAACTGTTATCAAAACAACAGCATACTTGTACGGCTCTAGAACAGTTATCAAAACAACAGCGTACTTGTACGGCTCTAGAACTGTTATCATAATAACAGCATACTTGTACGGCTCTAGAACTGTTATCATAACAACAGCGAAATTTACTTCAAGAGAAAATTATAATGCTGATTCAACAGAACTTTAAACCACACTATGAATCAAATCTGGCTGACATTTACTTTCTTCTAATAAAGAATTGTTTAAATGCATACATCATGCACAAGTGTCCAGTACAACTATAGAAAGTACACCACTACACCTATTAGAAAGTAACCTATTAGAAAGTACACCTATTAGAAAGTAACCTATTAGAAAGTACACCTATTGGAAAGTAACTTATTAAAAAGTACACCTATAGAGAATACATCTAAGCAGAATGCCTAGAAATACCACTCCGCCAAAGCATCAAAATGCACTCACCATCTTTGTACCTTCGGAACAAAATGCTCTGTGCCTTCAGTATGAGGACAATGTTTTGGGGATTTGGCCCTTCAGTGATCTTCGCTCTGCTACAGAGGAACTCGTAAGCTTTGTTCACCTGTTCGAAAATCTCCTGTAACAACAAATACCAAAGAGGCGTAAGTTCAATATGCGCCATTTAACAAAATGCTTCTGTTTCAATGTTGCTGGACTGGATGATGACGAAAAAAGACTAAAGTCAAATGAAGAGAAAGGCATAGAATAGAGATGAACGGCATCGCTGAACATATGAACCTGCCTGAGGGCAGAAAACAAACGAACAAACGAGCCTCTGTTTCCTTGGCATCTTCCAAAGGTAAATAAACAGCTGAATTTACAAATGCAAACTACCACCCAATCGAAACCATTATGTAACAGGTAGTGTATTCATGCGCAGTTGCACACACAACATGCCTAAAAAGCAGAAACAGCTTACATACTATGCTTACCTTACATCTACCACATCAAAGCTTCTTTAAAAGTAAAAAACGTCACAACGGCCACACTAACCCTTCCTTCTGGATTCTTGTCTGGATGATACTTCTGAGCAAGTTTGAAATAAGCCTTCCTGATTTTCCCTTCGTCTTGTCTGATAACAATTTAAATCAAAATCAAATAAGAGTTTCACATCTCATTTGCCAGTTTACATAGATTTTTTTTATCTGTGTAGCCTACCATTGACAGTCACAAAGCAAGTATTGTATTTCTAAATAACTAAATATTTTACAGAACTCTGCAATGCACATAATGTCAGACAGAAACAAAAATATTTAAAGAATGTTCAATAGCTAGTCAGTCATTATGATAATGCAGTTAAATATTCTAATGAACACCTGATTATGCAGAAAAAACAATTATAAGACAAAAATTAAACTAACTAAATAAATAAAGTATAGTCTTTAATGATATTCCACAGTAGATCACTTAAAGTATGCAAGTCATTAAACATACTATGGGGGCCTTTGGGGGGGGTTATACAACAGCAGATACCAACCGATCAACATCTTTGGACAAGTTTAGCGTCTGATACGCCTCATCGGTCGACATCGATGGCGGCTTCTTTTCCACTTCCGCTTTCCACGCTTCAAGAATGTCCTTCAAAAGTCGAACCTACGCAGAGAAACCAAGACTTACAACTTGCTTTTAATGCACAGAACCGACCTTTACTGAAAAGCAAAGCCTAGATACAAACAGATTCTATTTTACAAATGCAACCTCACTCTAGTAACTGTAGAGTTCAGTAAAGTGTATAAATTAAATGAATGCTTATCTGAACTGGTCACAGCAAATGTTGTGCATAGAACACTGTGCAGACTGCAGACAGTCAAACAGACAGACAGTCGCTAGTAGACGGACAGTCGGACACGGACTAGTAGGAGCTCAATGACCTCTTATATAATTATAGATTAGTGTGTATATATTATAATAATAATGACAATTTATATGGCGCCGTAACGTAGCCATACCGCTACTTTTTCTGAACATAATAAAAAAGCATTCAGCAGTGGTTACCGGATCTTTGATCGGCCAGTCTGGAAAGCGTGTAACGTCGCAGAGATGTCGAAGATAGTAAATACTGCAGAAGAGTTCGTTTTCAAGCGCAGGAAAGCTGATGATTGGAATCGGGCAGTACTGGTACAACGCACGAGTGTTGCTCTGCAGGCGAGGGGAGAAGTCAGCGACATGCGATACGATCTTCTCAATCATCATTCGTCTAGTAAGAAGAAGATTAAACATAATTACAGGAATGCTTAGATTAAATGGTCACAGAGAATACTTCACGGTAAATGCTGTGCGTAGTAACAAGGTGCATGTTAAAATTTAATTACTCTGACCTTGATATGAACAAAGAATTGACTTACTATAAAGACCTAGAACAGACTGTTAATATGCTCTCATCATGGTGTTCTATTTGACACTGAGGAACCGTATGCTAATTCTAGTAAGCCCAAGGATGCCTTGCAAAATGGCCACTGAGACTAGAGAGTAGAGAGCATGCAAATAAAAGCTTTAATGTCAAATGTAAACAACATTACGTATGAGCCCAACTGATCTAGGGAAGACTGGTGTGTGGCAACATAGGGGTACATGTGGGCTGACTTGCCTGAACCAGGCCGTATGAAATAAGAATAGCTATGGTTGGCTACAAGTTGTGTCAAAGGTTAAGGAGCTATGCGATAACGTAGATGCAAGCTACAGAAGAAGCTAACAAAATCCACCAATGCAAAGAAGCTTTACGGATGATTCTAGACAAACGCAACTAAATGTACCATACTTAATCAAAAAGTGCTAAGAACAACTCTTTTCCATTGACTTACCTCATCTCTCTACTCCAGATGGCTTCCGGTGTATCAAATTCACCGAGGAAGATTTCGGCGAACCTGTCCGGCTCGTAATTCTCTAAGTAGCAGACCATTGCTTCCGGAAGCATGTGACCGAGCACGCTCCGAAACATAATGTCTGACTTTTTGTTCTGAAACATAGTCACAAAGATTTTGAACATCTAATTCGCCTAGCTTTACAAAGACAACAACGCTGGTTAACTTCTTCCTTTTCAATTTTTGTCTACATTGAACCTGGCTCCTTTAGTTGATAATGATTCTAGACTATGACATTGATTGAAACAACCATTGACTGATGCCCTTTACATATCAATCAATCAATTAACATTTTAAAAATGTTATTTGCTGTAATGCATTAATAAATATTTCGATACTATGTTCACTTGCTCAGGCACACACACCACCTATTGACAGTAACAATGAGAATAAGCAGACATAACAACACGTAATGCATATTACGCATAAACAAATTCTAACTCTGTTACAATTGGGAGCACAAAATTTGGCCTTTTAATAGCAAGACTTGAAAGAAGAAAAACAAATTTCAAAATCAGAATGAAAATTATTGGCACAGGTGACGAAACAAATGACATTACCTCGTCAGATCGGAAGGCCTGCCTGAGGTGGGTGTACTTGAGAAAGCGTGCAACCGGAAGAACGTTAGACCCAGTGTACATCATGATGAAGTAGAACACTCCAGTCAGATAAAGTCGTGGCATCACGGGATTATCCTCCATGACGAAGTGCAACAGAGTAGCCACTTTTTCTACGAGCACTGGATCAAATGTAACTAGCAGCTGCAAAAAGACAACAGTGACCCAATGGTCCAGTGAACATTAAAGACAACGACTCATTAAACACAATGACTCATCAAACACAAAGACTCATTCATTCATTCCGAAAACTTATATAGCGCCCCTTCAAGAAGTCTACTCAGAGGGGCTCTCAGCCCAGCCACACAATGACTCATTAAACACAATAACTCATTAAACACCTCTATTAGCAACAGTTCTACAGAAAGAGGATCATCATAAGAACTGGAAACCTTTCCGAATATGCAAGTATATTTGGAATCACCTTTCTCCCTATGTAGTCATGCTCAAAGCACTTTAAACAGGTGCCATACAAAATCTCAGACACACAATTAAACCAACTACAACCACTACAATGAAAAACAAACAGTTTCCACTCCGCTAACGCATCACACCAACTAGACAAAGCAATAAACTTTCAGTTTTTACATCAGTGTGGCTTGATAAAGTTGTAAAAATAGTTTCTAAAAATCACAAAGTAAAAGCAGCAAATCAACCTGCACAATGTGAGGTAGACAAGTAGCCTCTGAAAGCGCTCGCTTGATCCGCGGCAATGGACGCACGATTGCCCCATCGGTATCCCTGTAATAGACGAAAAAAAGAACAATTAGCTACTAATTAACTACTTATGTTACTGATTTACAGTAACATATAAGTAGGAGACCAGGATACCAATGCCTCTGCAACCAAAACAAGTTTAACCCTTTAATGCTGAGATGGTAGTAAATGGTATGGGAAATCCTATACCCTTCGGTATTAAAGGGTTAAGACAGAGTTGAGTAAACAAAAGACCAAATCTTCTCAACTCTTCTACAGCTCTTCAGACAAGCTTTACGAAACCAAATATGCAATTTTAAGTTAATAAAATGAAAACTAGCACAATTTCATACAAGTTATTTGCTTTGGTTAAAAAAAAACAGAGACATTGCCTCATCAGCGAGTATTCTTTATATTACCTTAAAACTACAAATCACTGGCCAAAGGTGTAAACTATAGTATAAAGTCGAATTCTGAATCAGCTTGTTCAATAAGATCCACATCTTTGCAAACAACGCAATCACCAGAGTATTTGATTTCCAATTAACATTGTAACAACAACCTATATTGGTTTCCTAGCAGCTTTCAATACATTCTTGCTGTTAAAGTGTTAACCCTTTAATGCCAGAGGATATAGGATTCCCTACCATTTACTACCATCTCGGCATTAAAGAGTTAACAGAGACAAGACGATAAGAATTTAATGGGTCACACAGATCATGACATGTCCGTTGCACTCTGCTGCTTTGTAAGGCGCCCTTGTAACGGCATGGCTGCGTTACTGCGCCATATAAATCGTCGTAATCATTATTATTATTATTATTATTATTACACTCTCAATCTGATCTATTATCATTAGAAAACATTAGCAACTTGCTAACCTGCTTGGATAGTATTCACACATCGTGATCAGCATGTTCAGTATGAGCGTAGCGAGGTCCGTTTCATTGAGAGCCGCCTGACCCGTCGCCATCAGGCTCCATCTGAGCTGAGGAACAGACTGAAGGGGTCGCCAGCCGTCCATTCCTTGAGCCCAACATCGAGTCTTAACCGTGATCACCTCCTCCTTCCAGAACTGCTTCATCTGAGCCAGACAGAAAGCGCCAACACAATGATTACTGTTCGTATAATTAATATGAAAGACAACATTGTATTGTCTTGTATCTGACCATTTACAAAGCGCTTCTTGCAGCAAGAGCCTTTCAGAAACGCTCCCAGTGCGTTCAGCCCCTAGAAAACAGGCAAGTTTTTAGACGAGAGAAAGACGAGGATACGCTACCAGAGAGCGAACTGATGGGGGGGAGCCCATTCCATAGGGAGGGTCAAATGCAAGCAAATGATCTGGATTGAGCCATGACATTGAGCTGTCTTGTTATGGGCTAGTGGATGTGATTTAATACTTATAAAAATGCTTAATGTTTTTGGTCATGCTAATACCAATTGCCTGCAGAAATTACTTCAAAGTGTGAAAGTGCCTGCACTGAACTAACAATTGTTTTGGCAAACAACTGCAGTCTCCTTGACTAAGACAACAGTTCAGCACATGCCAGAGTTAAGTAGGCTGGTAGTGACAGGGAAGGGTGCAAATACAGCCTCAGTTTCAATTGCAACCAGGCATGAGCGGTGACATGTGCAGATCTGTATTAAGTTGACATCAGGAAATACAGCATCCTATGAAGGTCTGCATCCTCTGCAGGGCTCACAGCCAGCTACACTGCTACAACTAATAACTTGTTCCATCCATGTTCAGATAAATGTGCACCGCTGAACGACTTCTATACAGCAAATCCTTAACTGCACCTTAACAGGTCTAGCACTTTAAAGAGTTATTGGCAAGAGCCATGTTAAGCAGAATCATGACAAAATGAGTTTCAAATAAATGCATATTCACTGTAAAAACCACCTACATCACCCAAATCCTCACTAAAAGCTAATGGGAAAGTAAAGAACTATGACAGGAAACTAAGAAAAACAATTCCATTTATAAATACGTTTTCAGTCTCCTCTCTGTAAACAAAAGCAACAAGTTAAAAGAACTCGGTCACTTTTCAATTCGTCTAACAACTCCTAACTCTAGAGATTGAGGTAATTATGAATGACGATGATGAGTCTAGAAACTTGAGATGGGGTTACTTCTTCGAAGCTGTATGGTCCAAGGCGTTCCTTATCGGCATTGCCGTAGTACCACTCCTTCTCGCTCTCTCTTTGCATGTTAGGAGCGGCCTCAATAACATTGCTCTGAAAATATTCACCATTTCACAACCACTGCAAATATATAATTAAAACATGTGCAAGCGCATTAACAGCACAGGCATTGTATAAACTAAGATTGCAGTTGGAATCAAGAAACTAAAAGATTATCAAAGGAAATCATTGATCGATTAATTATAGTCATACGAAATGCATATATGCATAAGGAGCACATCGCTTTGAAAGTAAAATACATTCAAACAATCCTACTGTGCACGTAGAATGGGAGTGTACTTTATTGCATTCTGTCATCTGTGCTATAATACGATCATCTGTGGCACAATACTATCAGCTGTGACATTATACATTAATACAATCATTTGTGGCATAATACGATCATCTATGGCATAATACGATCATCTGTGGCATAATACCATCATCTGTGGCATAATACCATCATCTGTGGCATAATACGATCATCCGTGGCATAATACCATCATCTGTGGCATAATACCATCATCTGTGGCATAATATCATCAGCTGTGGCATAATACCATCATCTGTGGCATAATACCATCATCTGTGGCATAATATCATCAGCTGTGGCATAATACCATCATCTGCAGCATAATACAATCATCTGTGGCATAATACGATCATCTGTGGCATAATACCATCATCTATTGCATAATAGATCATCAGTGGCATAATACCATCATCTGTGGCATAATACCATCATCTGTGGCATAATGCCATCTATAGGGGACCTGTAGATCAATAGGTCCTTCTACTCTATTCATGCAAGTCAAAAGCAGAAGATCTTACACGCTTGGCGCTCATAGCACCTCACCTATTATTGTGACTTACGGCTTCCATAATGACAGCAACTGATTTTGAATTTCATAATCGGGTTGCATGATTCAAGAAACAACCGCATTGTACAGTTCGGTGAAACTATTACAGTTCGGTACGTGACGTTTGGGCGCCGCCGTTTGGGCGCCGGCCGTTTGGGCGCCGCCGTTTCGGCGCCGGCTGTTTGGGCGCGACGCCGTTTGGGCGCCGTACGTTTCGGCGCGGAAGAAGTTATGTAATGAAATAGCACTTAAAACTCTTTATTTGTCCAGGAATTTTTAATTCAGCTATGTTTTGTAATGTGCATTGTTAAATTTAATGTTAACACATCATGTTACCCAAGGGAATGATTTGATGTTAAATAAAAGCATTCCACAAAGAACTGAATTACTTTCAGAAGTTCAATGTTCGATTTACAAAGAAACGAAATTCTTCACTCTAACAGCTTCGTAAAGGTAAAGGTAAATGTTTTCCACAACACAGAGCTCGGAATTTATATGCCAGCTCTGGTTAGGAAAGAGGCTCTTTCGTATGTAATTATATCTACAAACGTCAAGGTTAGGAATTAAGGAGGCTCTTTCGAATGTAATTATATCTACAAACGTCAATGTTCTTCTTTCGCGCCGCAACGTCCGGCGCCCAAACGGCGTCGCGCCCAAACGGCCGGCGCCGAAACGGCGGCGCCCAAACGGCCGGCGCCCAAACGGCGGCGCCCAAACGTCCTGATCCGATTACAGTTCAACTGCGACATAATGCAATGCAATTCCAAACATTCTTAACTTTCCAAAACTTTAAGCATTATAGGTCTAGAAAAGCAAAAGCCTATGGTAAAAATATCTGATGATACCTGCATTGGAACAGTGGCACGTGAGATATGCAAATGTGCCAGCGTCAACAGCTCCACTAATGTACGAACTCCACTTGCATCCATCAACTCCTTCACGTTTTTCTACATGGAAAACACAGCATTCTTCAAACACAGCATTCTTCAAACACAGCATTCTTCAAACACAGCATTCTACAAACACAGCATTCTTCAAACACAGCATTCTTCAAACACAGCATTCTACAAACACAGCATTCTACAAACACAGCATTCTTCAAACACAGCATTCTACAAACACAGCATTCTACAAACACAGCATTCTTCAAACACAGCATTCTACAAACACAGCATTCTACAAACACAGCATTCTTCAAACACAGCATTCTACAAACACAGCATTCTACAAACACAGCATTCTACAAACACAGCATTCTTCAAACACAGCATTCTTCAAACTCTACACATGATATGAAAGACAGTAAAACAACAAAGCTCGCGACAGATTAAAAATCATATGCAATTCATGCATAGTAGATATTCTTTATAAAAACAACTGCACAATATATTGAGCCCTATAAACAATGTTCACATTTCTGTATTAACACATTTCTATTAAGTACTTTGACTTCATTCAAATCGATCACATTTTAAATCAAGTTCACAGCGGCACGATTAATCAAGTGAAAAATTTGTAAACTGAACAGACCTTATTTAAGATGAGTTTGTTCAGGAACTGTATCAATCTATCCCGCTCAAGTCGGTCGGTACACTGCAATCAACAAAAAGAATCCCATAACCACAATGGCCTAAGCTACCCAATCAACAGCCATCTTAAAATCACAACTGTGTCTTCAAATGTAAGGCACACAACCACATCTCTGTTATAAAATTATTGCATTAACAATACTGTTATATAATTAAAAGGCTAACCACCTAACAAGCAAATTTGGCACAACAAATAAAACTGGCAGAATTTGCTTCTGGATATGAAGCCACGTCAGAAAAATTCACAACTGTCGCTAGCTTACTGCTAGCTCAAAGTCAGATATAATGCATATTCAGACTTTTAAAACTGTTTATAATAATTTATTTAATTTTTTTTCTTCATACTGATAATAATAATAATACTATTACTGACATTGTGCTACTTTTTCACAATTGTGTGCATTGTTGCTGTAAAGTGTGGACATCTGCCACGTAATAATAAAGATTACTTACTTAACTAGAAATAATTTCTCCAATTGCCTATTGTTTTCAAGAAGCTTGGAAAAACCCAAGTAATAATGAAATAAAATTAATTAAGCTTGCATAACTTCATGGTTTGAAAAGATCACAAGTTCTTCTTTAATCTTTTACTCGTTTGCCCCAAGAATATCCGCTGAAAACGGGCTTAAAATTTAAGAAAGAAATGGTAAAGGGTTAACTGCTCGAACTGCTGACCCGGTCCAACATTCCAACGATATAGCGTGTATCGTTAAACGCTCCAATCTCCTCAACACATCGACCGTAAACGACGGCCATTGCTTGCAGACAGAGGCATTTCATGTGAATCTTTGGTGTTAGTAGAAACCGATGATACAGATCGTTGAAGAATTCATTTCTGCAAGAAAACAACAACAAATCTCAAACAGAAAAATATAAGTAACAACAAATGTATTTTCTTCTCACTCTAATGATTTTACTATCTCTGTGGATGTTTAAATATTTAGATGAATTTAAAAAATGATATAAATACTCTAAAGAGGCTATAACTGACATAAATATCTCTGCAAGAAACAGCATACTAAACAAATAATAAATCTGATTAAAACAATGCCATATGCAAAAATTGTGCATCCAGCCAAACAACAATCAGAAGTGGAATATGAAAAATGATAACCACATATTTACACAGAACCAGTATCACTAGGAACTTCACAAAAACCAAGAATAATAAAAACTGAGTTACAAACCACAATGTTATTTATTATCAGTGGTGGTTTCCCAAAGCCCTGAACACACAATGCAATATACTGCTTACTTCACACTATCTGCCCAGCAACTTGAATTACTTATTGATATTATACTACATCCCTGAAATCAAAAGTAAAGCAAAATCAACTTACGAATTCTTGATAGCGCTGTATTCTTCATTTTCATCCTCTTCCAAGAGTAGTCGAAGGTAGTATTCACCTGTCATCACAAGTTTATATCAATTTATAATGGTATGGTATATGATCATTTATATTGTAGACGATTAGACGACATTCAAATCCTAGATATCAGCATCAGTTTAAAAGTAACCTCCTGTGCAGTTTATAGGCTGCACATACCGTATTTTCGCGAATATAACACGCGGGTTATACAAAATTTTACAAACCACGCACCCTACCCGCGTGGTATACTCGTGGGCGTGTTATACAAAATATTTTTTACACAGCCAAATTTTTTACCAAAATATTTTCAGGTCATGGTCAGAAACTGCTGTAAAAAGGTGTTTTTACTTACAATACGGAGGCATGGACGTCGACAAAACGATAGGATATGAAGTCCGACGTCAGTAGAAGTATTATTGTCATAAAATATCAGGGCCGCAGATAGTTACAATTAGAAGTATAACAAATTGATTCGACCTTAAATATAAAAGTTAAATATTACAGTATATAAATCGTAATTGTCTGTTGTTTTCAATTTTGCAAATGTCGAATGCGGTGAATTCCATCTCTAAACTCGTGTAAAAGTCAGAATTTCCTTTGGCCAAACCCACTTTATTTTCGTCAATTGATATATCAAACAATTATTAATCGCAAAATTTATTGAAACTGTCATCATATGAAACTAAGTACTCAAGTAAATGGCGAGTTTTATACAGGAATCTATGCCTCCGCGTGGTTAGACGAACGAAAACGGGTGCGTCTTATAGTCGGGTGCGTGTTATACAAATCAATTTTTACTCAAATCGCAAAAAGTAGCGGGTTATATTCGGGTGCGTGTTATACCCGTGTGCGTGTTATATTCGCGAAAATACGGTAAATTGAATTAATGATGGACAGGTTCAGAGATAGAGAGAAATGGAATGGGACAGAGAGGTTAACCCTTTACCCGTTTGCCCCGATAATATCCGCTGAAAACATGGGCTTAAAAAAAAGAATGGGTAAAGGGTTAAAGAGGGTGATACATGTCCGAGCACTTGACCAAAGCAGCAAAGTGCGATTATATAGTGAAGCCTTAGCCCTCGCAACAGCACATCCCTCATGGCCAACAAGACAAATACTCTACTAAAGTAGACTGACCCATAACCACTGCTACAGTAAGACATTATTAAGGTCTCGCAAAGCCTATGTCCATCCCATCCACATTACAAATCCATTTAATCCGCAGAGTTCATAACTGTTTCTATTACTTTTCTAAAAATTGTAATTCAAACTAATTATATCAGTCATATGTCTCTATCTGCTAAGCTTAGCAAGAAACACAGCACAGTACAAGACAAAAGGATCAAAAGTGGAGAATTGGTGTCGGTTATAAAATGCTTTACCTATTTTGATCTCGTCTGAAAGGCTGTTGTACTGCACTTCGAATTCCTGATGATTCCAAGAAATGATACAACTGGACGCAAGATCTTTATCAACATTGAACGCACGCATTTCATCTTCCAATGCATTTCTCAGTTCCTCCCTTGTCTAAAAAATAAAATAAATTTTACACAATGTCAATACTGCAATCACAGCCAAAATAAAAGCTAACAAGTAATCACATTCTGATCACAACACTTACAATGATGAAATATAGCAAATTGTTTGCATTAGTGGGCACAGCAAGAGGCACTATATAAATTTATAGATACATTATAATACAATACAATTACCTTGAAGTTCCAGATGAGATTCGGTTTGGCATGGTCTTGGCCAAAATGATAGTAGAAGAGTCTCCAGTTAGCCTCACTCTTGATCCTCTGGCGACGTTTACGTAAAACAATCACTTTCTCTTGTTGATTCTGCTACTCACGTCACAGAAATTCACAACAGAACTTTGAGAATTTTGTCTAATTATTGCACAAATACTAAGCCCTGAACAAATCTTTTAACATCTTTTGCATAATGTAGTATGGAAACAGAAGTAACTTTTTGGCTGCGATAAGAACTATGGCTAATTCCAATACAATAAACTTGACTTCTTTTGCCATACCTTAACCCTTCACCTGTTCATTTTCCCGTCAAGCCCGTGTTTTCAGCGGATATTCTCGGGGCAAACGGGTAAAGGGTTAATTGTCAGAATTAAATAATTGAGCAGATAATCTACAGTTCTCACTCATTTGTAAAGTACTGCACACCTTGCCCTGTTGGCAGTGGGTAATTAGCCCCATCAAAGGACTATATGCAATGAACTTTGGCAAGCTATATGTAGATATCTAACTTTCATCAGACCAAAGTACAAAGGTTTCAGCATCAAATAGCAAGTCTTGCAAAACCCAATGACAAAGTTGGACTTTGGAAAGGAGTTTAGTGAGTCATGTTTATTCTGTTTGACTTGTGTGTGTGTGCAATAAAATAAACAAATCATTCCTCCCTTGCATTCAATAATCTTGCCTCACCCAGATGTTTTCAGAAGACAAGTCACTGCCTGTCAGCATAATTACTATATTAAATCAGGCTTAGAACAACGCACAATTTAATCATGTCATTAAACTCAAGGCCAAACAAACCAACAGCCTTCCTATATAATTATAGAAGAAAGTTTGATAATTTATCTGAATTTTATTGAAGACTTACTGTCTTATTTTCCAAGCCAATCCGTGCCTTCCAATGAAGCAGAAGATTTTCTATCTGCTTTTCAACCATCTTCCATTGGAGATTTTTCCTTTTTCGATTCTCATGTTCCTACAAGTAAAAAATCAGACTAAAATGTTTCTTCGAGAGCTTAATCTTAACATCTATACTTCTATAGGTCTCATATCAATGACATGAAACAAGAAAATCAGACATAATTATAAACTTACACTTATACATCACATATGAATGAACATATACTTAAGTCTGAGAGACATTTGCTATAATTATTACTACTATCACATGTGTGCATTTTAGTTCTTAATTCAAGGCTGGAATGATTCCTCAGGAACTAAACACTACGTGTATAAATTTGACCAAGAGCTGGAAAATCAGGCAACTTCCCAACTCTAGAGGCTATCCAGAAAGATGCATATAATGCCATTGCCTTTAAAGGTAAATGCATTGTGGAACTTACCTGTGCCAGTTTCAGGTTGTCACGAATATTAATACGGTCAACATCGTCATCAGGAACTTCATCTTGTGACTCGAGATAAGACAGCAGACCAGTTGGCTAAAGATATTTTAACATGACAGATACTATGTAGCACACGACTCAAAGCACATAAGAAGAAAATTTAAAGATTATATGAAGCACAAAAAGAAACAAACTAGAAATGATGATGATGATGATGGCGATGATGATGGCTACTCGCAGAGATGATTGACACTCTAACAAGACTGAGAAACCTATTCTAACATGAGCTAAGAAAATATGAATCTGAACAGTAAGTTAACTCCAAGCATTATTGCAATAACATTTAAAATTATTTAGAGATAATCTAAGAGCTCTATTTTCAAGGCAGGATAATGAGTGACAGAGATACTGCTATGCGTGTCTGAAAATCATGGGGGCACGTTGGGATTAAACAGAGGGCAAATCTGAGTACACATCCTTAAGGGGCACGATATAAATGTTCAATTTTCATATAGAAAAACATGCAATAATATTAAGTAGCTTGCATACCATGATCCGCCTAAGAAGAGCCATTGCGGTGTCATGTCCTGTCACCCACAGTCCAACCAGGTGTCGGCTCAGTTGTCTACGAGAAACATAAAATAACACAACACATCTTAATTGACTAAAAATCAACAAACTACCATGTAATAATCATACTGTGGAATTCATTACGCAATGCACAATGCAGCCATTCATTCAAATATAGCATCCTCAACGAATGTCTTTTTGCAAATAACAAAAACGAAAATGATACAGCAAAATTCTGAAAGTGCTCACCTAACAGTAAGCATTCGACTGTCTGCACTTTGCGTGAACATGGCCGTGTGCAGGTGACGTGGCAAGGCACCCTCGGCCAGGGCAAGATCCTGCATCCTAACGGCAATTTCCGCATCACCCTCTTCGATGATTGCCTTCATCACAAGCCCAGCTCCCTTCACTATTGCCAACGACGGATGCTTAACGAATGAACACAACAAACATACATGCATGCAAAGTAAGCAAATATCAGAGATTTATTTCATATAAAAAAAACCCAGACCGAAGATATAATTTTCTATGCTGAAGATACCCATTCTGTACAAAAACCTACTAAAGTAGCAGATTGTCTCTGATTGAAACATTTAATTACCGTAACCAGTAGTGAACATTATAATAATGATTATTGCGTTATTGCTGTTGTGTTGTTAACACGATACATCAGGATTACAACATTATATATAATTTCTGGAACATCTAGTCTTCATTTTTATCATTATCAGTGACAAAGTACCATGTAAAGATATAGTCTTCAGGAACTTTATATCCAGGCTGCAAATTGGCGTCAGAAATGTCTTCGAAACACTTCCTTGTTTCAAAAAAACCTCTGCTGCATAGACTGGATGAGAAACTGAGGGGAGATAACACCTTGAATCCAATTAAAAGCAATTTCAGTCAAAGGTCCTACTTCCCCAACCTTAAAGAAGAACCTGCACTCGTACAAAAAAACCTTCTTTGGCTACCCTGAATGCAGCCAACGCTCCTAGTGAAGAACGAGATGAAATTGCGGATACGCCGATCAATTCCTTGACAAGCAATGTGTATGCAAAATTGCTGACTCAGTTCCAGGGTTCTACGAATTAGAATTATCTAAATGTCACCATGCTTGCCATCGAGTTTTACTTCCATATGCCTTTACATATCGCAGTGAAAGTGGATTTTCTTTACATATAACAACTTTAGGCAAGAAACAGACCACATGTAGAGTACATGAGGCTGGCTTTTAGCATACACTCCGCCACCGATTTTGACGCTTGTTGCCCAGATGCAAGCAGAGCCATCGCATTTACATATTAGATTGCACATAAGAGTACTCTTACAGACCTTTAGAATTATATTCCGAGATGTTTAATCTCTTTTCTTGACCTTAGGCCTAATCTCTATGCCAGAGTGGTCTTCTATTTACAGCCTTTCTTCCATGCACTCAGAGCATGTCTTAAGCTCATCATGCAAGTTATATGAACAGCATAAACTGAGGACAAATAGAAAGATGATTTAAACAAATATTACCTGAAACAATCTAAAAATAGCTCTTCCGTTGTTGGCAACCATTTCCAGCAAAATGTCGAAGTTTGTTCCGTCCGTCGTTTCACTGTACGGAGCGCAGAGGGCAAATGTCAGGAAGTCCAACATTGCGGCAATTACAAGAGCACCAGAGCCACGCATCTATGTCAAAACATAAAAGTCAAAGCCTAAGTAGATTTAATAACAATTGAATTGTTTAACTGTTGACAGCAACTGTGCCATTGTGCAACAGCTAAAAAAGTTCAATTGAAATCGGAAAAGAAGACAACCAGAAATACTGCAGCACTGCTCCAAAATAGAAAGTAATGCTTCCGCAAAATTCACACCCATAAAAGATCAATCAAAATGAAATTAACGAACATGAGGATCTGTTAGCAACAGACTGAACTTACAACGTGACTGTTAAACATCTCAAGCAAACTCTCGAGAAACTTTTTGGAAGACATGATTGAAGTTTTGTTCAGCTGTTCCTGTCGAAGATCGTAATCATCGTGCATCGGCTGCAACAGAATTTCCATATCATAGAGCAGAGGAAAATCTGCTGTAATAGTGTATTTGTTTGTATGTGCACCTGTTATAGAGCCCCTTCAAGCTCTCTCTACTCCCAAATGCAGCGCAGACACTGCATCGAAGTTTCACGCCAAAGTGCTGAGCAATTGTGAGTAAAGGATTTGCCCAAGGTCCCTACGCGGCGACTTGAGGTGGATTGGAACCTCGAACCTTCCGGCTCCAAGGCAACGACACCACCACTACACCACTGCACCCCTCAAATAGTGTGCACAATGACTTCAAAATCATCATCAAAACATTGGAAAACACATCAATTGAGGACTGGTAGAGAAAGCATAGAAAATATTGTAAATGCCTGAGCACTTACAATCTTACATCCTTGTTTTTCACTGTGTTTCATCACTAACAATGGTTTCCTTACTATCCTTATCATTCCTGTACTCCCGAGTGATTTGGAAAATTCTGGGAACTTTCTGCGTGTCGTGCTATAAAAAAAAGTAAAGACATCCCAGGGCCGAAGGCCCGTTGGAGAGGCGCTCATCTCCTTTTCTATGCCCTTGAGCCGGCAATGGACGAATCCCGAGGTCCTGGACACGGGGCCAGTGTATCACAGGACTTGCCGTTTACTTCCCAGCTTACGCCGGTACCAAATTATACTGCTTGGTGACAGAGGCACGTGTGCGTAAACAACTTGCCCAAGGTCGTTACCCGGAGTCGAACCCGCAACCTCACGCTCCGCGAGCCGACGCGTTACCGGTCCGCCACCAGGTCGCACACTGTGTCGTGCTATAGTGGGCCATATTTCGTATAACCTGGACCTGTACTCATTCTGCGGTTTGTCAGATTGAATATTACTAAACGAATATTATTATCATTATTAGACAGGAAAGGAGCTGCACAGATCTTACAAAATAAGAATGATCAGTAAGTTTAATGCGTACCTGCATCAGTGCACACAACATATCAATTGCTGCATGACTGACTCCAATGTCATTTCGCTTGAGCGCCTTCACAACCTTCAGGCCAACTTTTTCTCTCATTCTATAACACAAAGCTCATCATTTAATAATGATGCCAAACTACAAGAGCAATGTAAGTCCTGAACTAAACAGTTGCCAAAGTAAACTAAAGAGAGTTTAGAATGCTGGAACTCAACACTCTTCTCGATAGAATGACAATTTTTAGAATTTTTAGAAGTTGTGTGTTTGAGGCACTTTTCAAATCTTGGGAACAAGTGCTATTTTTATTTAGTACATGGAATGAGTTAGAGAAAGTTCAGAAAAGTTAAGTTTCAATATGGCATGAAGAAAATTACCAACGCACACACAATGACAAATCTGCATAAATCTTTTAGTAGAAAATTAGGACTTTGTTCAACTTGCTAGTCCTGTGCTTTCCTTGCATCTATAGGCAAGGTAACAACTTAAATGGAACCAGCATAAACCATGACACAACATGAAACTGATAAACTGCATTTTGTAACAGATTAACCCTTTACCCGTTCATTTTTCCTGTTAAGCCCGTGTTTTCAGCGGATATTCACGGAGCAAACGGGTAAAGGGTTAAGGGACCTACGAGGGAGCAGAATTTCCTCATAAAACACTAGAGCAAAACAACAAACAATGCTCACTGAGGAAGTCGCATGAATGCTCCGAACCCAGCCTTTGATGCGACGAGGCGACGAAGCGCATGAAACTGTGCTTCTAACTCATCAACAGGCAGCGTCTTCTGATCGCCCTCACGATCAAGCAGAGCGGCTAGCGTCAGATTGATCATCTTCTCCTTGTTCTCGGCAAACAAAGTCTGTATTTTGAGAAATATCACTCGATAAAAAACTAGCGAAAAGGCAGTCAGGTTACATTCACAGGAATGACAGTTGATAAGTAGTCACAGCATGTAGCTGTCACTGTATGAGATTGTTCAGTGAACAGTGGCTCAGACATGAAAGCCAGCAGCTTAGACCAGTTGTCCAATGTGTCCAAATTCTGTATTATACTGTCAAGTCTAGTGAGTTCAGCAGAAGTGAATAATAATAGTTTTCCAGCAGCTGCTGCAATCATAGTGCAGCCATCTCATCATCGTCCGTGTACAGCTTGAACACTTGTGTGCAATTAAACTGTGTACTCGTCAAGAGAAAATCGAAGAGCATGGCAATAAAGAATTCATGCGGAAGGAGCTTTTGTCTCATAACATGAAGTGGTCCAATGGTTACCTCCATTCTTAGACAGCCGTTTCCCATCAGTCTTACAGTTGCATGTATGTATGAGTCTGACAACAGAAGAATACTAGGTTGCATACCAAGAAGAGGAAAAGACAACATCGGACTCAAAACTTAGGCTCACAGGACTCAACACTTACATCAGCAGTGACGGCGTGTAGCAGTCCACTGTATGAGATGTTGCTGTTAAACCGTGAAACTGATTCAGCGAATGACATCCCAGCCGGTTGGTTCTGCACAAACTTGAGATGCTGGCTCTCAACCTCCTCATCCACAGGAACAGTGAATGGACCTAAAAGCAACAGACAACAAGGTAATCGACATGCACTGTCTCTGACTATCTAATCAACCTTTTTACAGTCACACATTCTGATATTATACACCATTGACACGTTGGCCGCAAGGGACGTGCTAACACATCCCAAATTGAGTTATTAACACAGCAAATCAGCGGCCAAGGTGTTAAAACACACACCTAGCTTTATATTATTGCAACACATATTAAATCATCCACACATACATCCAGCCATCTGACTAATCCCAACTGAAATCTCAACAGACAAAAAGACTAAATCAAGTCATTGAGATCGTGACAGCATTAACGGACACGTCGGACAGTGTTAATATAAGACTGGTACTCAACCAATATGGTGTTAATATAAGACTGGTACTCAACCAAGATGGTGTTAATATAAGACTGGTACTCAACCAAGACGGTGTTAATATAAGACTGGTACTCAACCAAGATGGTGTTAATATAAGACTGGTACTCAACCAAGATGGTGTTAATATAAGACTGGTACTCAACCAAGATGGTGTTAATATAAGACTGGTACTCAACCAAGATGGTGTTAATATAAGACTGGTACTCAACCAAGATGGTGTTAATATAAGACTGGTACTCAACCAAGATGGTGTTAATATAAGACTGGTACTCAACCAAGATGGTGTTAATACAAGACTGGTACTCAACCAAGACAGTGTTAATATAAGACTGGTACTCAACCAAGATGGTGTTAATATAAGACTGGTACTCAACCAATATGGTGTTAATATAAGACTGGTACTCAACCAAGATGGTGTTAATACAAGACTGGTACTCAACCAAGACAGTGTTAATATAAGACTGGTACTCAACCAAGATGGTGTTAATATAAGACTGGTACTCAACCAAGATGGTGTTAATATAAGACTGGTACTCAACCAAGATGGTGTTAATATAAGACTGGTACTCAACCAAGATGGTGTTAATATAAGACTGGTACTCAACCAAGACGGTGTCCACGATTCGTAAAGCGCATCTTAACATGTACATCTCTGTTGCCTGAAGCACGAACTCCGTCTAGTATCGATGCAATCAGAGCGTCCCTGAAATTAAATCAACCACGGACATGTAATGCACGTTTATTATTACATGACCACAGGACATAACAGAAACTACTCCAATACTCCATGCTTTATTAGCTGTGTGTGTATGTACTATGGAAGCATGTATGTTACATGAACCACATACACAACTACACATAATATATTATATGATATATTATATCAGTTTTATATACAGCACAAATGTTGGAAACCTTCAAAAGCTATGAAAATCAGTCCTGTATCTAACAGATAGAAAGAAGTGTGGCTTGAGGTAGGCTGAAAACATTTTCTAAGCATCTATGTGGTGGATGAGAATGTATTGAATTGATTACATGTACTCATTTCACCAGAGGACAGCTATGCAGTTACACACTGTACACAATCACATAATTAAATTTAAATTAATGCAACTGAATATAAAATGCAAAGACCACTAGTGTACTGAATACAATGCCCTAAGTGAACATGAGATGCAGGCCATTCATGTAGCATGAAACAGAATCATTAGGTCTTTCTTAACAAGTCACTTTCTGTTTCATGGTGCTGAACTGTAGCCATTTTGTTGAATATGAACAATCTCTCAGTTCTGTGGTAAGGACTATCAGTATACATAATTATGCATCATTCACGAAATGAATTGATACTTTCCCTTGTCATAGGAAAGAATCATTAAATCTTAGAGCCCATTATCTTCAAGGCAAAGAAGGAAAGCAATTGAGTTTGACCATATCAGTTACAAATTAATTAGAATATCAGTTACAAATTAATTAGAATTACAACCAACTATATTGTTACCCTCCAGTCACAAACATTAAAGTTCAAGCTGTGGCTATGGAACTGAATGCAAAACAGGGTTCTCCAATGGAAAAAGAGGTGGTACAGGCAGACACACCATCGAAGAAGGGTAAGGCTATAGAAACATCTCAGAAACAATGCTTGATCAGAGACTGAACACAACCTTCTCTAATGACAGATTAGTGTTGGATATTTCTTATAGTAGTGCGATATAAATGTTCGCCCACATCATGAATTTCTGGCACGTCTAGCCTGCCCAAAATCAGCCTCCAAATTACAAAATCAAAATCGCTTTCAAGTTTTCATGACAGACCCTACCTATCCACATCATTAGTCAAAACTCCTCTTGAATACTTTAATCTGCACAGTTCACACACACTGATAATTTTACCATAATCACACCAATTTATTCATTAACAGCAATTTGTCTTACTAACTGCTACTAGTACAGTAAGATAAGTACCAAGTAGTTTAGATAAGTACCAACCGATCGGTGGAAGTGAAAGTGCGAATTGCTCCTTTAACATATTCCACATGGAATTTCTGAGGATTTTCCATGTCCCTGACGATTGAAAATATCTGCAAAAGAAACACCACTCACCATGATATACAGAAAAGAAAACACCAAACGAAACAAGCAGTTGAAAAGATTAATTCAACGGTGTAAGCAATCTGTCCTCTGTAATGCTACTGATTCTTGATGTCACATGACTTGCTCTTCTTCATCTGCATCAGCATAGTGAATTGAAATAACTTCCTCCCCGACTCAACAGATTCTGCGAAATCATCAGTCTGTCCATGGTTGAACAGCAGAAGATGGCAATGGCATTGAGAACAGGCAATTTTGCAAGTGCTTAACTGTTCTATTGAGGCAAGCGCAGTTAAGCATCCTAATTCATGTTTACTGACAGCACCATTCAACCCTCCACTATTTTGGGGCCATAAAACAATTTTTAACCTAGCATAAAATGCAAAATTTTAGAATATGTGGCTGTTTTGATCAGCTTCATAGTGTATGTTTATTACCATGTCTGTTCACCAAACTGTAGATGGCAATTGGCCTATTAAAGAATATCCTTATCTTTTTATCTTTCACTAAAGAAATTACCAGCTAAGTTGGGAGGTTAAAAAACACCCATTGTGGATGGTCAACATCATGTTTGTGCTTTTGCTAGGATCCAACATTGATGGTTTTTATGGAAGCTACTTAATGGATTGCAACCATGAAATGTGGCTGAAGGCATTCATTTAATTGTCAACCAACATGCACAAATAGAGCAAAATTTTCAGGTTAGACAAAATTCGAATAGTAGTATGTTAGCAAAAAGCACTGAGATAAACAATAGAAATAAAACTATATATACAGTTTCGTAGACTGACATCACAGAGAGGTTTGCAGGTGACAACGTTGTACGTAGCAGGGTCTCGTTCGACAAGACACGTTTCCGTGAGACACAACGTACGTCGAACTGGATCGGAAGTACGAGGGGATATCTTCTGAACGACAAACTCCGCACAAGACGTCAGCGACTCATCGTTGCTACAAAAGACAGGTAAAAAAAGACACTATTAAAGTAAAGGTAAAATCTGTCAAATGATCAAAAACGGTAACCACAGACTTCTGACATGTGTCTGCAATACCTCCATGGAAGAGCGAAGCAGGTGCACGGCTATGAAGAGTAATACAATAATACAATAATACTTCTAATGGAATTATTCAGTTGCAAGAAAAGTTATCTGTCACCATGTTCCTTGAGATAAAGTGTCTGTATGCATAACAAACCTGC
The DNA here is from genome assembly GCA_945859605.1 of Lumbricus rubellus. NCBI lineage: Eukaryota > Metazoa > Annelida > Clitellata > Crassiclitellata > Lumbricidae > Lumbricus > Lumbricus rubellus. The sequence goes on along the minus strand of OX243815.1, from coordinate 28,240,037 downwards.
ATGCTAATTGTACATGTGCCATCAGTGTATAGCTGTGTTACAGTACCGTATTTTAGCGAATATATCACGCACCCCGGTATAACACGCACGCGAATATAACACGCTAGTTTTTGCGATTTCAGTAAAAAATGAATTATATACCACGCACCAGAGTATAAGACGCAACCATTTCATGTGACAATCAACACGTTGGACGGACGCATGCGCTAACGTTAGGCTAATGCTACTCTACCGTATATGATTTGTCACCGGATATGGTCATAACTTTATAGAATACCAAAGTTAAAATAATCTCTTTGATTAAAATAACTAAAAAATGAAGAATCTTTATAAAATATTAACAATTAAAAAAATATTCTATTTACAACTCAAAACCTGTAAGCAGTACTGACCTTGTTCCTCCTTCTTTACGTTCAGTCGTTCACAGAGTAAGGTCTCCGCAGGTGGTAGATTAATCTTATAGCGCTTGTACAGTGACTTAAGTAAAGGAAGGCTTCGATATTAGCCGATTGTATTGTGTAAGCGTTAATTAATAATTTATATTTCCTTTGATTGTGTCCGCCATTCTAAAACGACCGTAGAACAAGTTTGAAGAAAGTGAGGCTTGGAGATAGGCAGGTTCGAACAAAGAGCTACGATTGTAGCCGTCTTTCCTTTGACAAATGCCTCCGAACTCGAACCGGTGGCTTCTTCAAAAACAAGTGCCTACTCGTCTTTGACTCCATGACAGCGCACAAGGAGTCAAACGTCCAGAAACACCTCAACAGTTTAGGTGCCCACCTGGCTGTCATTCCAGGTGGTCTCACCTGCAAGCTGCAACCCCTGGACGTCGCCGTAAACCATCCCTTCAAAACGTTTGTTCGAGAGGAGTGGGATCGATGGATGTCGAGCGGCCAGCATACCTATACTCCTGCCGGTAGACAGCGTCGTGCAACCTACGTCGAGGTTTGCAAATGGGTGCAGACGGCCTGGGACAAGGTGAAGGCGACAACGATCATCAACGGCTTCAGAAAGTGCGGTATCTGTCCTGAAATTTCATCCCAAGAAAGTTCATCAGAGGACGAATCTGACGTTTCAGACGACGAATCGGTGAGTAATGAACAGTTGGCCAGAGCCATGGACTTATTTGCAGAGGACAGCGATTACGACGAAAGCTTCGATGGCTTTGCAGAAAGCGACGTGGAAGAGGATGTGAATGACTCGGAATTAGGCTAGGTTTTGCTGGATGATAAATTGTGGACGATTAAATATAGATTCTTTTACAAATAATGGACAAATAGCGTTTCAGATAGTTTATGCGCTATATAAATTTTAAGCCAGTCGCTTAACTTAACGCCGTGCGAGCGATAATAGCTAGATATTTCTGATTCTGAAAATGTACGGACGATTGCGGTAAATTGATTAATTTCTTTATAAATACATTAACTGTAGGCTAGTCACAATTTAACGCTGTGCGAACGATATTAGCTAGGTATTTCTGAACATTCACGGACGATTACGGTAAATAGATTTTAGACCTTATTATTATGGTCGATGAACTAGACTATTTCTTAACAGATATGCGCTACATAAATTCTAGGCTAGTCACATGTTAACGTTGTGCGAACGATAATACAGTAATCAAAGTCTGCGTGTAATTATTTGTTTATTGTGCGTTTCGAATGAAATAGCCTATTTAGAATTATTCGTCTATAGTCTATACGGTACTATTTAACTTTTATAACTATGAGAGGTCGAATTGTGATGTTTTGGAACATTGAACGGTAACTTTGTGCGGTTTGCAATATTCGCTGATTTTTCATGATAATTTTACTGTAATAAACGATTAATAGTACTGTTGTCGAACTTATTGTCTATAATCGATTTAATTAGGATTGCATGCCTCCATATTGTATGTACACGAAACTCAATTCATATTTATAGCATTTAGTGGTAACTTTACGCGGTTTCTAGTATTGACTGATATTTACATGATAATAGAACGGTAATCACCGAATTCGTTCATACATTTTTAAATTTGTACATTGCACCTTCAAGAAACTTACTAAGCTGCGTTCCCAGCCAATTCATGGCAACACAAATTAGATTTCAACAACTAACTTGTTAAATAAATTGACATTATTTATAGGGGCAGGCGCATCAAATAGGTGAATACTACTCGGACTTAATTTTTAATTCATTTCGCCGACGTCCATGCCTTCGTATTATATGTTTAAGAAACTTTCTGGTAGTTTTTGACCATCACCTGAAAATAATATGGTACAAAATTTGGCTGTGTAAAAAATAATTTGTATAACACGCCCCCGAGTATACCACGCGGTTGGGGTGCGTGGTTTGTAAAACTTTGTATAACCCGCGTGTTATATTCGCTAAAATACGGTAGTTCAACCAGCAACCTATAATTTCCTACTTCTTAGTTTGAGAGTGATGACATTACCTGTACTTCCCTAATCGATGACTCTGAAATTGGTCAAGCGTGATGGGATCCTTGCGTTGGCGAATACTGATTCCAACATAACTCGCAGCTGCTTCTTGCGTACACTTTATCAGCTCATCACGACTTTCCAGTGCAAACACATGCTGCAATTTAAAGATTTGCAATTCAACAGATTTATACAACTTACTCCTATTAAATTTTTAAAGATAGATCTCAGATCGTCTATCCATTCATCAATAACTATATTTATAAGGAAATGCACAAGCAATTCATACCACAATCTGAAGAATTATTTTCCAGATTTTGTTCATGCTATCATTCAGATCAGAATCTCCAATAATTAAACTGTGACAAAACCCTCAGCCCAAATGATCTTACTTTACGCAGTCATTCTGAAACAGAGAAACAAGCTATATCGGCAATTTTGAGCTCACTTGAAGCCAGAAGAGATCAAGGATGGCATATCGCGAGATCAAAAACAGGCAAATCAGAGAAAAATACAACAAAACAGATACTCTATCTCAAACTGGCATTAATTATATAAATATTCGATCGTTAAATAATATTACAATCGCAAATTTTATACAAAGTTGTGTGTCTGGAATACTTGAAACAAAACCTACCAAACGGCTGAATCCACCATGTATGACTGCTACACCACCAGGACAGTCAGATATCTAAATGTAAAAGAAATTATGAAGGAATTTATCTGATGCTGAAAGAACGGTCAAAGAAAGCATTCTGTTAACTTTAGAGAAATAAAATTGTCCCTCTAGCAAGTTGTCAACACAAATCTAACTCTGACAACAGCACATTTTCGAACCAGGATTCTATAAACATATATGTAACATTCATAAAAACCTATAAATGGCAACAATATTCGCCTCTCAGTAAAATTCAAAAGCCAATCAAAAATACAAGAAATTAAGGTATTGCAATTTTTTTATCAAGTTTTAAATAATTGGGAGGGGGGAAACAAAAAAACAAAAGCAGTTAAAAGATTGGCATTAGTACTTTATTTAGTACTGTTTTAAACATGCACACTCTATATCTAGGAGCTTTAACACTCACTCTAACTGTTCTGACTCCAATTTAAGACATAACACATTGGACCCCAGGCCATGAGACCTGTTGCATGTTGCTTCCTAGCTAAATGTGTACAACTGTCACACACACACACAGATGTATACAAACATGGAACTTCTGGCCTTCATTTTGTAGGCCAACTGTTCAGTGTGTTCACCATTATCAAAAGACAACTGAGAGAACTCTTAGCACTTGCAAAAGACAACTGATGTTGTAAAGCATCGTACAAGTAGTCCTTTACATACGCCGTTAAATAAACTGTTATAGTTATTTTGCATTACATTAAAAGTCATTAGTTTAGCAGGACCTATCAAAATTTGGAGAGGAATCAAAACTAACCTGTGCCAGTCCTTCCATGTCTTTGTAGTCGTACGAACAAAGGATACGCCGGGTCGCTGGGTCAACCTGGTCCAGTGACCCTTGATTCACCTCCAGTATCACTGGCACACGATTCTCGGACCAATGAAGTTTGTACGCGTTGAACTTCTGTCAATTTCAAATCAAACCAATGTTTCACCACTTTGGTGCACAACATGTATCATTACATTTTACCCAGTATGCATCATTACATATTACATGTGTAGTATGTATCGTAATACTTATTGTAGCACCTACACTGCAAGTAACTCATAGACGATTGAATACTATACTATTTGTTAGAGGGAGCGCTGACTTGGGTCAGGAGCGCTACTGAATCTGTGAGCGGCGCTTTATAAATGTTCAACTACAATTACAATGCATTACACAGACAGCTATCTATCTAGCAGTAGATAAATGGAAATGCAAAAAAGAGAAAAATCTTGCAACTACATTACAATCTTTCTTACAGCATCAACAGGCGTGACACGGTAAAGTCAATCAGATATGCGCATAAATGCGCTTCGTGCAAATGGGACAGTACACTGTGTACAGTAATTAGCTCGTACGATACCTTTTCTGGACTACTAATAACGCAGGTGTTCAAGACTTTCTTCAAAATTAATTTTAAAAGAAATAACTAATTTGAACTTCACTTCAAATTCAGTTTCACCGTATTTTAACTTAAGCAGTCAGATTATTTTACTACCTTGCAAGAAACACTTTTTTCGGCAAAGAGATGCCGAAAGTGAAGAGCCTCAGTCAGAAGGTCAGCCCTGTGGTCCGTAGAGAATCGCATCGTATCCGTCTTCTTCGTATTTTTCCTCATCGTTATCAAGAACTCATTGTTAGCTGGCGCCTTTGTGTTCGGGACAATACTGATGAACTCTTCATATGGCCACTAAAACATGGCAGGCGCAATACTTTAACTCAAATCAAGCAAAAACAACTAGATGAATTATTTCACATGGCTGGTTTATTTCAAGAGCTGCTTCTATGAAGAAATAAATATAAAATTTTAAAAATATTAATAAAAAATCACGTGATGGAAATTGACACTGTTCAGTAGAACTTCTCAACTCACAGTACTTAACCCCTTTACCGTGATCCCTTAACTCATCCAATTTTTACTAAGAAAATTTTTATTACACGGTGAACGGGTTAAGTAGAGTAGGAAGCAATATTAAGTGAGGTATGGCACTGGTCAACCTATACTTAAGTAACTACTACACAGCATCAATTCTCGATTAATTCACACCCTCAATTCATGATTGATTCACACCGTCAGCACCACTGATGAATGATGGATCCTTTGTTATAATGATCAGAAGATACAGTTGGCACCCAAAACAATGATAAAGTCTCACCTGATTAGTGACTTCAAGAGTGGAAGGATTGTACGTAGTAATTCCTTTATTCCCAACAGAAAATATTCGCTTGTACCTAAAGCATTCAAACAACTGTCAGACCTCAAGAAGCAAACACTGCCACACTAGCCAAAGCATGTAATTTTTTTTAGCTAATCAAGCGAAAAAGAAACTCAAACTTAAAAACATGCATTTTATGATTTCTTATTTAGCAATTTTCAAAGATATCCAGTCACAAACATTTTATGGCATGAAGTATTATCACACAAAGGCATTCCTTGTTTGCCTATATGATGCTAGAGTTCAGTACGATTAGAAGCAGATACAAAACAAAATGATTAGAAACAGATGCAAAACATAATGATTAGAAACAGATGCAAAACATAATGATTAGAAACAGCACAACTTCTGCTGAACTTACTTTCCCTTCCACGAGTGTTTGGTAATGAAGTAGCACGCCAAATCATGATTATCTTTCAGTGGATTAGCCATTATCACCTGCAAGTCAAACCAATCTTAAACTGAACGTTCTATTTAATACATTTACCAATAACGTCTATACACTATACAGCATATCCATTATTCACAGAACTACGATGCTTCGTACTATCAATGTTGTAATTTGACCCACTCAGATATACAATGTTTATTTGTTCAATACATTGAATCTTCGTATACTTGAATGATACGAGGAATTTTTCAAGCAACTTTTAGTATATATTATGCTTATTGTTAAAGCACCAATGGACAGTTTGGACACTTATGAAGCACGTATAAGCATGTGGTGAATGAGTTTAATAGGCTCGGCTAATAACAGGAATGGCATACTTTATATTCGAAAACAAAATTAAACTAACTACCCCGACTCATAAAGAATTCGATATTCGATAAGAACTAGAATTTATAACTAGCAAACATCACAAAACTAATAACCATGCAAAAATAACTTTCAATTGATGTTAACTTAATGTCACACGAGGCAAATATCCCAAAGCACAGTTCTAAATATTTTTACAGCTAACTGCCCTTGCACACGATTTTTACAGCTCTACATGCAAAGTGGTTGCTTCAACATCTATGTCACAACCAAGCGCTCTGCATAATTTATTAATTTATACAGCAGTGGTAAAAGGAGAAAGATAAACGGTGGCACAATTAACAGTCACAATCCACACATATAGTCAAACTCAAACAGGATGTTATGTTGGCAGCAGGAGTGACAGGCTACGAGAAAATGATAGCAGGAAATACCCAGCACTGTGTTTATAGTTCCAGCTGCAAAGAGAAGGCATAGAAGACCCGCAAAATTACAGCTTGTAGAGCCAAATACATATCTATGTCCACTTTTTTAAAAATCAACCTAATGTTTTTGTCCATTATCAGAATGACATCCATGGGCTATGTCCGGAATAGTCAATTTCAACAGGAGATGTCTTTTAAAATTCTATCTGTGAATACTATACAATAATAGTATACTATACATATATATCCCTCTTTGGCCAGAAATTTAACAATATTAAACAAAAACAAAGATACAAGTCGGCAGGACTGGTGCCGCGTGACAGTCTCACCCCTAAAGGTCTCCCTGGAGACTTTATTTCAAAACAGATCCTCCCTCGGGGATCTGTTCCAGAATAAATTCAGCCCTGGAGAGTATATTCTGAAATAAAGTCTCCGTGGAGGAGAAAATATTTCCGTCATCCACAAAATAAAGTCTTCCCTGTTCAGCGTGAAATGGGCTACAGTAACTGTTGCATCAAATCTAAAGATGAGCAGGCTAAACGGTTAGTTTACGTTGCCAGCTTATATAAAACAAGAAAATATATATACTTTTAAATCAGAAAATTTCTTCCAATACAGAATTTCAACCAGGGGAGACTCTGTTTCGGGGAGACTTTGTATCAGGGGAGACTTTATTTCTTGACACCGGCCTTAGGCACAAGCAAAGCAGACAGTTGCCTGGCACACCACAATTTAGTGGGTGCCATTTTCAAAAAAATTTGACCTCTTAATTATTTCCCAAATTATATTCATCCAAACTAGACTAGCGAAATTATGCACCAGCGCGACATCAATTTTCCACCCTTCTTTTTTATCCTACATTAGCCTACTTCAACCTTCCAAGGTAACTAAGAGGCAATAGATATTACACAAGCATATATTCGCTAAAACTGACGCTTGCATGCTCATTAAATTCCAGGGTCCTTTGGTAGCTTGGCCCTATGGTTTATACGTGCCTTTGGTCTTACATACAGCTACATACATGAGATGTCAACTTCACGCACTAGGTTCGTGCACGGCTGCACATGCAATGAAAATGATTTGTGAGAAAATCTACTTCAGGAGCTATCTGAATCTACAGTGTGACACCGATGATTAAAAGTCTCAAATGAGCCAGCTGGCAACATGTCGAGTAAGGGAAGAATGCAATTTATGAAAGAACCATTTTTCAGTGAGTTTGAGCCGTATTAACTGTAGTGTAAAAGATATTCGTCACATAATAACACAGACCTGATTTCATGCAGATATGCAGATATGCAATACCATACCGGGACAAATCAGTAAATTTCAATGTAATTGCTGTCAATAAAACAGCAAAAACATTTCGATTCATTCATTCGCTCATTCAATCATTCTATGGACTTGCATCTATAGCGCACCTTCAAGAACCCTTTGCAATTCCTCAGTGCTTCAGTCCCAGTCATGGTTAAAAAAAGACTGAGTGATTTATGAAACAAAGTCTGATTGGTCAAAGATAATAAGCGCAGCTCCGTAATTCAAGGTGGAGGGCCTGCAACTGATAAAGCTTGGCATTGCCTAGCAGCCAAATGAGTCCATTGAACTAGGAGTTCCCCTTTGTTCTAGTGAAAAGTCTCATGTGCTACAACGCTGGACACTGGGCGGCAGAGGTTGCTCAGGTAAGATGAAGTACAACCAGAGATGCTGCATGAAACCAGAATATCAAATTAAAAATGATACGAGATCTGTTGGGCCACACGCAGCCAGTGCATTACATCACGCAAGTAGGCAGAGACACGGCCAAATTTCAGGATCCGTCCAATGAGCCAAGCACAAAACCCAATATATTCATCCCAAACCCAAGCGAGAGGAAAACAAGGACCCAGCAACAATCCCGTATAAACAAAATCTATGCAATCGTTTTTAACGAGTTTTACAAAAGTGGACATAGACCATGATGGGTATATAGGGACAGGTAAATGAAACAAGATGAGACGGAAAACATTAAAAAAAAATTACAGACCATTTCAAACGTAGTAAACTGCAGTGTTACAATTAGTCAGTGTGGCACTCATCAGCCATTAGATAAAATAACTTGATTTCAGGCAAGCGATAAACCGCCTCCCATACCATGGGTCGTTCAGTTCAGGAATTTAAATTTCGGGCTAGTACGGTCTGTACATACACAGGAGCCGAAAAGGGCGTGGCACCCATTCAAAAGAGCGGCAGTGGTGATGGATCTTGCCATATCAATTCATTGACTAAACCAGCAAAGTCAAGGACAGACGGTATTTAAATTCAGATGCTATAATTATATTGCTAGCTTTCGATATCACAAACATCACGCACGATCTAGACTTTGCTACTATTGAACACTCAAGACTGACCGCCGCTTTCTGATTTCACTAAGCAGCACAACTAATCATAACATTGGCAAATAACGACAGCGCAGAGTAACAATTTTCTAATTATGTTCTATGTCTCATGTAGGGTGTAAGAAACATGTGACAAAGTAGGCGGAGTTTTTGAATAAAAAGCGCCCCCTGGTCGCATTAATACCTAAAAGTCCGAGCCCAAAACAGATATGCAACTCTCATCAACAGCTAATAGTCATAATGGTACGTGCGATTCGTCACTTTGGAAATTTTAGTTTGCCTTTAGTTTCAAATTGCGCAAAACCAGCAAACTTGCAGTAAATATTTACAAATATAAAATCCAAAACATTAGATGTCGGCGACAATTTCCGGTTGAGTGCGCATGCGCGGATTTACACCCACTTCCGCTGTGCAAGTGCTAATCTTCCATGAAGTAAGTATGTACTGAATGAACCGCCTGAAATTCATTGTGGGGAGTGGGGACATCGATCGACGAGACACGAAATAATGTAGATGTAGGCCTAAATCTTAAAATCTTCGGCGCTCATAAAAGCCTCGTCCGCACTAGCCAACTGCTGTTAAAGAGACAGCATGGTACGGTGATAATCGGCAATGGCGGCTCCACAGAGGAAACCATAGAGCAAGCGTATGCTATAGCCTATAGGCCTAGGCTACGTCCTACCAACTGATCATGTGGCACCATAAATGTTCCCACGGCAGGCATATTTCTCCAAATTTGTAGTCCAATATTGATTTTAAAAGCTAAAATTTAGTTATTTTTTATCATTATGCATGAAGAAATCCGATACCTGGTAGGCCACTATTTTAGGGCCTATAGGCTATAGGCTAGGCTATACTTAAGCTGCACGCACGCGGTCCACCAAGGCGCTGTGCACGTGGTCCATAGGCCTATGTGTGCTGCGCATCAGTGCTAGGTGCTATGCAATGGTCCACCAAAGTTGTTATACACCGGTCCACCAAGGTGTTGCACCGGCCCAATGTGCTGTGCACTGATATGCACGGTGCTGTGCACCGGTTCAAGATGATGTGCACCGGTCCACCAACGTGCTGGCGTGGCTTAAAATTCCATAAGCCCATTAGCCTACACGGCAGACCCTCCCTGGCGGTGTTTAAAATCCCGCAAGCTCTGTTTGTCAGAAGTTCTGCGTTGTTTGCCGTTGTCTTAGAATAAGCCGAGAGATAAGCAGGAGAATGAGAAAAGACCAGTTTAGATCTTCGAATAACCAGTAACTATAGGCCTATAGAGGTAACGTAATGCAATGAAGAGGAAGTAGGGGCGAGATGGACCTTTGGGGCATGATGGATCCCGTCGATTTAAGGTAGCTATGATATCTCCACCTTCCGAATGAACTTTAATTAGCCTACAGTAGGCTAACTGTAGGCGACAGTAGGCCTAATACTGTGTGCGCTTTGGTGATTTGTCCAAAATAAACGACCGAAACCACAATTTTTCGCTTTTTTGATGACGTAGATGAGGGGCCTGCGAAACTGATGGGTGGGGCACGTCCACTTTCCACGCTAGAACAGCTCGTGAGAAATAAATGGCCGGATTTTAATTGTAACTGCATCCGCCCGTGACTGGATTGATGCTTTGGCACGGTGGCGCCTACTGCATTAATTGGGCTTTTCCCCAGCCTGTCTCTGCAGGCTCTGCGCTGTCCTATCTAAGATGCCTTGCAAGAATCGTCGCTTACTTTGCTCCACGTCAGAGCAAAGTGGACTCATCGTTCTTTCGCCCGTTCGTCTCATATAGCCTAGGCCTAAGTGGAACCACGCCTTTTCAGTCGTCGGTCCACGCTCTGGAACGGGCTCCCTTAATTGGCGCTGCCGTTGCTTCCCTATATAAGTTCACTCCGACGCATTTTGTTTAAAGCTCATAACTGTTCGTTTTAGCGTGCTGTGGGGGGGAGGTCGGGAGCACCCAGATCACCTCGGACTACTCGATCTTACGGACAACCCTTTTGACTCAACGCAGCGCCCGTGAACAAGCTGGTGCCCCGCGCTTGGCTTTCTAGTAGCGCTTTAGAAATTTCGAGTTTACGATTACCATTACGATTAGGACCAACATGGAGAACGCGGTCAAAATAACCTCCAGCTGCCCATAATTTATGTGCCCACTAGGTGGCCCATGTACGTGGATTCCCCGTGCAGAGTGCTTGGACACGCCGGCTGGATAAATGCTTTTAATGTACAAATCATCTACTCTGTCAGCGGTAACAAAATAGTACACGGCGGCACACTCAGGACTCGGCTTTAAGAGCAGCTGGGCAAATAACACTGACGACGACGACGTCTTGCGATCGAGAGAAAGTCTCTCCAGCAGATTGAGGAATGTTGATCGATGCGTTTCTTGTGTCCGCTAATTCAACACCTGGAATGCGATGTCACCAATCCACGATCAAATCAACAGACTGTAACCGAATACAAAATCCACAGCTTATATGGACTGCAGGCGCATAGAAACAATATAATGCTAATTGACTCCGTCCACTGCTGCAGACGACTGCAGCTTCAAGCAGTTGATATATAAATGGCAACAGAACCCATATGGCACGTTGCAGTTCGCTTGGGATGATCGACCTATCGATACAGTGCGCGAGGTTAAATACAGAAATGGGTAAGTTATTTATAGTTTTTATAGGCTACTTAAATAAAGTTTCTTACACTTTAATTAAAAAGTGAGTTCGGAAAAGTCAGCATATTTCCTAACTTGACCAAAGACATATGTTTATCATTTCCAAGCAGAAGGTTTTGGCGCCGCCGTTTTGGCGCCGGACGTTTAGACGCCGGAATTTTTTCACGCTCATTTTAAAGTATAAAATTTTGATATTGTAGGTAGCTGTAGGAGCACGTGTAGGAGGTTCATTTACGCAAATTTTGAGGTAAATTTTGTAAAGATATCCCGGGCCATTCAAAAGTTATGCCAGAAATAGGTAAGAAGCTAAGAATGTATGTATACGACATGCGTGTCGTGAGGGTTGGCCAGGGTCAGGAAGGCGTCGTGAGGGTCGGTTAGGATTAAGTATAGGGTTAATGTAGTCATTCGGTTCCTTATATGGTACAAATTACGGTTAATTATTACACCACTGAATAAAGCTTGAAAAATAAATATTAAACACAATTCGATCACTTCGCACTGATGTGTTTGTAAACTGAACCGAAAATAAGCTTATGAGAGTAATAATTATTGTTATATGGACGCCAAAACGGCGGCGCCCAAACGGCGACGCCAAAACGGCGGCGTCAAAACGGCGGCGCCAAAACGGCGGCGCCAAAACGGCGACGCCAAAACGGCGGCGTCAAAACGGCGGCGCCAAAACGGCGGCGCCAAAACGGCGGCGCCAAAACGGCGGCGCCAAAACGGCGGCGCCAAAACGGCGGCGCCAAAACGGCGGCGCCAAAACGGCGGCGCCAAAACGGCGGCGCCAAAACGGCGGCGCCAAAACGGCGGCGCCAAAACGGCGGCGCCAAAACGTCGCGTACCGTATTATTTAATGTTAGAAAAGTAAAAAATGCAATGTTAAGGCGAATTTAGAGCAGGATTATAAGCCAACAATTGCTTGTGTTTTTATATTATTAATTATGTTTTAAAACAATCTGTAGGAAGAAATTCACCCGTCTCGATTGTTTGCACTGTTTGCGGAGATAAGAGCTACGGAAAGCACTACGGCGCCTACTGTTGCGACGGATGCAGCTGCTTCTTCAAACGCAGCATCAGAAAAAATGCTCGCTACACCTGTATAGGTAGGCCTAATTATCTTATATGCTCCTAACTATAACGCACTCGCTGAGAAAGGTGAGCTTTTGCAGCAATGTGTCTGACTTATATTTCATAATCAAATTTTAAAGGCATTGTTTCATTCAAAGGAGAAACATTGCTTAAAATACTGGATGGGTCTAAACATGGGCGTCCGCAGGAATTTTTCTAGGGGGGGGCGCAAACTTTTAAATAATAATTGTCATAATTATGGTCTAAATTTAATGGGTGACAATTTGAATTTCCATATTACTACGAGAGAATATAGCCTACCTATACATTATGCGCCCAAAGAAAGAAATATAGGTTCAAATTGTAGAACGAATCCATAATCACATAGAAAATCGCGTTGTAACAATCTCAACCAAATAATCTAATTTTTTGTGCTTCTATGCGAAAAATCCAGTGGGGCGCACTTGCGCCCCCTTGCGCCCTGCTGTGGACGCCCTTGGGTCTAAATATGAAAGATGACATAGTTATCATAGGCTATTTTCTAGAGATTTTTTTATAGTATATTATAATAATTACTACAAACATTTCAAAGCGCGCATGCACGCAGGGTCAAGCAGAAATGCGAATTGAAGACATGGTTTGTCAATCACCTGCAGCTGCTATAGATAAGCTTATTTTTTGAGGCAGGTATAAACTATAGAGTATATAGACCCTTATCTTAACTTATGAGAATTAGTGAGGGTTGAGTTTTCGATTAACAGCATCGGAATTCTGTTTTAGGCAATGGTGTTTGTGCCATAGATAAAGCCAGACGTAATTGGTGTCCACACTGTCGACTAATGAAATGTTTCATTGCAAATATGAACCGAGATGGTAAGTTTCATTCATGGCATATAGTTGACTTAATTATGTTCGTGTATACACCGTGGTTCAAAAAAGTAAGCCAAATTGTTTTGCATATATTTCTAATACCTGATGACATATCAAGCTACAATTTTCCAAATATTTAGAGAAGTGGACCAAGAATATGATTCCAAAATTTCATGAGATAAGTTGAACTGATAAAAAGATATGAATCTTTCAACTTCTCTAAATATTTGGAAACTTTTAACGTGATACATAATTATGTTATATACCAGGCATTGGAGATATTTGAAAAACAGTTTGGCTTACTTTTTTGAACCACGGTGTAGTTCGATGTAATGCGTTTCTTAGCACGTTTAATTGCTATTTGCAATTGACAATATTCCTCTTTCCTAGGCCAACTTTAGGCCTACTAAAATTACTAAGAACACTTCCGCACTTCTGCCATTTATTGTTTGCCGAAACTGATAAAAAACACAATCATTTGGCTTTTCTTGTACATTTGCATACTGGTATGCTACACGGTTGTGCACGTTTTTTGTCTATTATTATATTTATACTAGATCGAATATAATGTTCAACAGCATTATCTCATTCACTGATCACTAATTGAAAGGCCGAGAACTATATGGTTTTTCTTCTAATTTTTTGTATTCAGATAGGCCTAGGCCTATTGTAATGCACGGTTAATGTCTATCATAAACATGACGTATTTGCATTGCCCGATACAAGGTATAGGAATGTTCCAGAGCTGTAGCAATTTGTCTTTAGCTGTACAGGAAGAAAGGGGACCACGCAAAAACAAGGGTCGTCGAAGAAACTCTGCAGCAAAAATGGCGCGCCTTATGAAACAGAATCCTGAGAAAAATGCGCAGATGGCAGGTAAAGAAAGACTCACAGGAGTAAGTGTACTGCCGAGTTTTATCACAAGTTATCTGGCTCATTCAAGTCTAACTCCTGAGAGAAAGAGTCTCGAATTGACGATATCTAGCTGTTATAAATTGCAAGGATCTTGGAAACCGGACAGCCATAAAAGCGCCTTCCGAAAGCCTCACCAGACTAAGCCTACCAACGGAGAGATCTCGTATGAGGAAAACATTACCAATGGAGGTAAGTAGGCCTACGTACTATCTGAACTTCAATCTGACAACGTCATGCTTTCTCAGTTGAATAGGTCCAACTCTCTGGAATAGCCTCCCGTTAGAGATAGGCTGCCGCTATACATAGGCCTACACTAATAGGCCCTATGGGACACTTTATTAGACCTATCACAAAAAGGGCAAGTTTTGTCTTTTTGTATTCTTAGTTCTTGACAGACTTGACTACCAAGTCACAAAGCGGCATGTTTATTATACTGAAGCATTTGCTGTTTTTTGTCTGAAGAGGAGACAAAAAATGTTATTAGAGAATGGTGCGATTTATTTGCAAAATAGGGGCCTACAGTGTTAGGGACAGTTAGCCTTAGGCCTAATTGTATAAGGACCCTGACGCACTGACGCTGCTTTGAAAAGTGAACCGATAATTATCATCATAATCGTAATCGTAGCCTAATCTCGATCGAGATTTCTACAGCGCCCATAAAAGCTATAAGTCGCGATCGAGGACCACCTTATTCACAGCCTGCGCTATTGACAGGAGATGCACGGTACCCCGTCAAAAGCGCGCAGGACAAAAGCGCGCCGACAAATGCGCGCCGACATAAGCGCGCAGTCAACAAGATATAGACTAACATTCACAAACAAAAACAATGAAAAAACTCACTAACAAACTCATGTGTAATTATCAGGCAAATATGCAAACAACGATAGAAAATTCTTATAATGTCCAAAAAAATAATTAAAAGTTCTGGAAAAATCATAGTGCTAAGAGTGTAATCTAATCAGAGCAAATTTGCAAATAACGTGAACAGCGGACGAAAATTAGAATGTCCGCAAAATTAATTTATGCAGTCGTTTTGCTTTAGGCATACGTTATGTGCCGTAGTTTACGCTGAGCAAATAAGCAACCAGTATAGGCCTAGGCCTAGGTAGCGAACCTCCTTGAATCTTTCAGTTTCGTTTGAAGTTTCGTCAATCAGCAATTAAAATTACAAAGCAGTGGTTAATTTAATTTCCTATTTGTGGACAATCAACTTTCATCAAAATACATGTAGCCTAGGTGGTTGAATCATTGCCTTGATGAACGGTTTTGAATATCGGTCACATGTAGGCCTAGGTGAGAAGTATTGGTGGTAGCCAATTGCTTTAATTTATGTTAGGCGAAGTGAAAGTACAGCCTTTTATTTGGTCCAAGCCGCGCGCTTATGTCGGTGCGCATCAGGGTTGCCAGATTTCGGAAAAACTTTGTCGCGATATTACGAAAAAAAGTCGCGAAAATCGCGAGATGATCGAGCTTTTCTATTTCGGTCGCGAAAATTTCTTCCGATGACTAAGAAAACCCGGTTTTTTTAGTCTTTCGGATCGAAATCTCGTGGAAATCCCCCTTTTTTCGCTCAAAAAACAAAAATGTCGCCCCAAAAATGTCGCCGTCGCGACCGCGAGGCAATTCAAAAGTAGCCCAAAAAAGCGCGAGTCGCGAGGACGCAATTTTTAGTCGCGAGCGATTTCGAAAGTCGCTCAATTCGCGCTTTTCGCGACGACCTGGCAACCCCGGTGCACTGCGCATTTGACCCGAGCACGCTTTTGTCGGCGCGCTTTTGTCGGCGCGCATTTGTCGGCGCGCTTTTGTACTGCGCGCTTTTGACGGGACACCGAGATGCACAGCAATTATAGGTAGGCCCACTTTCTAAGTTGGTGAGCTAATCATAAATAATAACATAAATACACTACAGCGTGAATCAATAAGTAAAGCTAATCATAAATAGGAAACCATATGTTTTCTTCATGATTCCTTTGCAGTGATATCGATTGAGCAAGCCCAAGCAGTTACAGGTCTACATTTATTAAACGATATTTCGGCATATCTGCTGAGTTCCATATGCCACAGAATCTGGGGATACAACTGCCTGTGCCTTCTTGATCCGCTTGACAAGCAGACGCTGCTGCAAGACAAATGGCCTCAACTTTTCATACTAAGTGCCAGCTGCTGGCCGACTGATATTGTTACTCTGGCTACATTGCAAGAAACATTGATGAGACGAAATGATGACATGCCGACCACTTCTTGGAATTCAATAAACACAAAAAAGTCTCAGGTAAAAGAGAGGTTTTTTACTTGCGTATGCTTATAGCCTGTTATCAACGCGTGGTCGGGTACGCTAGTCGTAAATAAAAGGCCTATATTGATTTAGGCCTACATTTTGACGTAGATTCTTTTTAGGAAAAAGCCTATACTGTAATATGCATGTAGAGTTTTGTAGACCTAATTATAGCCCTACGCTGTTGTGTAATCTTTTATTTTTTATCCTTTAGTTGATATTAAAATGTTTGATAGGCTAAGCTTAGGCCTATAATCTTAAAATGTTGTTATATTTTTAGAAATATTTTCAGAAATTGAAAGAAATGATTACCTATTACCAGAATCTACAACCTGACTGCAATGAATTTCTGTACGTGGAAACAATAATGCTATGCGATAATGGTACGTATATAGGCCTAGGCTTACCGGGAAAGGAGTCAAACAGTCATTAGCTATGATCTATCTTCGGTTAGAGTAGTTTAATTGAAACACTAAATTTGAGGAGTTGCCTTATGGTTAATAGAGAGAGAGGTTCAGTGATTTAGATGACAGTAACCAGGGGCGGATCCAGGGGGCCAATCCGGCCATGCCCCTCCATTTAGAAATGCCCATGTATCGTGGCCCCCCCCCATTTGGCTTTAGCGGCTGCTGAAATGGTATGATTTTCCCAAAAATTTGGCCGGATGACTAAAAAAAGTCATCAACTTTTTGGCGGATGCGATTTTTTTGTCCCAGACCCAAGGTGTCAAGAATTTTTTGGGCCCCCCCCCCGTCCAAAGTTTCTGTATCCGCCCTTGACAGTAACTGTAGCCTTCGGTTACAGCGTCGCTTGTCATAGTGTAACAACTGTTACATAGGCCTAGTAGCAATCGTAATCTCCAAACTTCTAAAGGGTTACTCGAAAGCCAAGAAAATTAATTAGGCCTATTCACGAGCGCTGCGTCGAGTCAAAAGGTTGTCCGTATGAGTAGTTCAAGGATGGTCCGGGTCGAGTTACGAGTGGATTGAGATTTGAGACACATCTGAATGACAATAATATTATCATTATTTTTGGCGTCGGTACCTAAATACTTGGAATCGAGTTGTTAATCACAAAACCATTTGCATATAGGCTTTTAAGTTCTAGCCTACAGTAGCCGGGCTTGTGTAGAGATCACTCCCTCTGAGCCATGAGTTCTCTCGGTCTAATCAGTGCGTAGAGTTATGGTCTGGAGCCAACGTGATTTTACGATGAATGTTTCATTTTTTAGAAACCCGCAGACCACTTGTGAACAGAAGTCATGTTGAAATTCTACGTGGTCATTTGCAGCAGGCTTTCGAAAACCACGTTCAACAGCATCACCCAAATGATCCGGACAGGAAATGGAACTTTTTAAGATATTTGCCGGATCTAATGAGCATCCCAACTAAATTCATTCAGACAAAGTTTTTTAGAATGTCTTAGACTAAATGTAAAATTAGTTCTCTCATTTACAATCCGACATAAACTTACAGCGGCGCCGCCAGGATTTTATTTCTGTACGCACAACTTGCACAAAATAATATGAAGCGAACAGCGATCGATACGAGCTTATATTCAGGGGCGGATCCAGAATTTCTGGTTAGGGGGGGGGGGCGTAAATACTACCAATCCAATCCCATATGTATATATATATATATATTGCTTAAAGTGTAAAAAAGTGCCAGGACGCTGTATTGTAGGCCTAATTGGTCGTCAGGGGCGGCGCCGAAAGCGGGAAGTTGCGAGTGCCGAAGGCACGAAGCCCATCCCGACTAGGGGGTCTGAGGGAGCGTCGTAAGCTCCCCCAGCGGGGTCTGGGGCGGAGCCCCAGCGACCAGCGCATTTTTGGCTGTTTCGACCTTAAATGGAGCCATTTTTAGGCTCTTGTTTGCCAGCTATTTGTGAACGACAAAGTCGCGAAATTTTTAAGAATAAGTCGTTTTTCAGTGTCGCAAGCTACCAGGATAACAATAAAAATGAAAATGTTATTGTAAAAGAGAAAGGTTTTGTCTTTACAGTAAGCTCCCCAGCGGGGTCTGGGGGGCGGAGACCCAGCGACCAGCGCATTTTTGGCTGTGTCGACCTCAAATGGAGCCATTTTTAGGCAGTCATGTTGAACCTATATAATATATCTTTCTTTGGGCGCATAACGTATAGGTAGGATAGGATCTATAGGATTCTCTCGTGGTAATATGGAAATTCAAAATGTCACCCAATAAATTTAGACCATGTGACAATTATTATATAAAAGTTTGCGCCCCTAGAAAAATTCCTGCGGACGCCCATGCTAAAGGCTTCAAATTATTACCCCCTCCTAAACATTATTCCCCCCTGCAAACTGTAATTTGCATCAATCGTTGCATTTATTGGACTAAAAATATCAGAAAAATAATCCCGCTTCTTGTTTTGGTCTGAAGATTTTCATCCGTTATCCCACTTCGTGGTTTGGTTTGTTATAAATATTTTCATCTGTAACTAAAATACTAAATCGCCGCTGAAGTTACATGGAGAAATGGCTTCGAGGCTATTATTTTTTCCGAGTAAAATATTGATAACAAACCACAGTGGGATGACGGATAAATCTATGCAAATCTAATGTCCGGGGGTAATCTGAAACCGGTTACGGTACAAGTTACCGGGGGTGATGTTTAGGAGGTGCAATTTGATACCTTTAGATCGGCATATTGCTATGCTATCGTCGCCTTGAAGCCGGAATTTTCCAGGTTCGAATCCACCTCGCCGCGTAAGGACCTTGGGCAAGTCCTTCACTCACAATTGCTCAGCGCTTCGGCCGGAGTAGAGAGCTTGAAGTGTTAAGCTATAACCAGTGGCGGATCCAGAACTCTTCCAAGGGGGGAGGGCAAAACTCTTAGAACCTGGGATGAGACAGGTGAAACAAATTTCGAAATTTGGTTGCTGGTCGAAAATAAATAGGGATCAGTCTTTGGCTGAAGTACTTTTCATCCGCCAAAAAAGTTGATGAGGTTTTTTTTAGTCATCTGTCAAATTTTTTTGGGAGAAAATCATACCATTTCATCCGCCAAAAAAGTTGATGACCTGTTTATTTTACTCCTCCACTTGAAAACCGACTGGGGGGCCACGTCCCATGCCATTTTCCGAATAGGGGGGGGGGCAATATGCCATTACACCCATATGCATATTGCTAATTTCATACCAAATGAGGGGCCACGTCCCATGGCAGTTTTAAATGGGGGCCATGGCCGGATTGCCCCCCGGATCCGCCTCTGGCTATAAAAAGTGCACATAGAAACACATACAAACAAAAATTTAATTTAAAAAAAGTTTTAACGGTTTTACATGGATCCAGGAATCCCAGGATCCATAGACCTCTAGGGCCTAGGCGGCTATAAGACGCTCAATGCCAAGATGGCTCTCTATTAGAGTGTAAGTAAGTAAGGAAGTAAGTATATTATATAGATTATAAAATTTCAATAGAATTTCATCGCTTATAATAAATTTGCAATTTGTGAAAAAAAATTTTTTTGGCCTTTCCGCGCTGTACGCACTTGCGTAAGTGCGTACGCCTAACGGCGCCCCTGTAAACTTAAAATAGCATAAAGCCTTTTTTGTATTGGTCGAATAGCCTAACAACAAAACCTAATCAATAGATTCCATTGTTAAATTTATACTAACCTATATGCAGGGCTATTTAAAAACCACAAAATAAACAGTGAATTTTGCAATATTGCGTACCAGGCAGGGGCGGATCCAGGGGGGAATTCGGCCATGCCCCCCATTGAAAACTGTCATGGGACGTGGCCCCCATTTGGTCTGAAATTAGCAATACGAATATGGGTGTAATGGAAATTCCCCCCCCCCCCCCCCTATACGGTCATCAACTTCTTTTGACGGATGAAAAGTACTACTTTTTCAGCCAAAGACCGCTCACTATCAAAAGTGCGAATTTTTCCCCCTTTCCTATCCAAGATCTAAAATTTTGGCCCCCTTCAAACAGTTCTGGATCCGCCACTGGTACCAGGTACTAGGCTATCTGTTCAGATTTTAACCACCCGAAAGGAATAGTTAGGTATAACACATAGGCCTAAACTTATGCACGCAATGTGAACTTCAGTGCTAAAAAGTGATTTTGTCAAGAATTTGTTCCTTCCGTGAGCAACTTTGCTAACAGCAGTAGGCTACAACTAGGTCTAAATCTATTTCCTTTGAATGGTAAAAATCTGAACAAGATAGTACCAGAGACTAAATGTGGGCATCGATCGACCACAGATTCGGGCTACTTGCAAAGACTAATGTAGGCCCACTATCGTAGGTCGGAGGAGAGGGGCGGTAGCGCATTGGGCAACAAGTTGTAACAACACGCTGGCATGGAGAACGAGAGGAACCGAGATCGAGCCCCGTATGGCGGATGCGCTTTGTAGACTGCTATTAGCGCCGTGTATTGCAGGCTGTCTGTTCTGTTAATAGTTAAAATATTTATGTCTTCTGTTATTTGCATTCTTGTGAATAATTACTGTTTCAATTGCATAACTGTACACTGTAGGCTAACCAGCTGCGGTCTGTCAACCGGGTTGTTTCAATAAAGAATATTATTATTATTGGGCCTATACATTACTGGTGTCGACTCTCTATGCCCTGTCGCCTGACACAATACTTTCAACAACTCTCTACATCATAATTATAGTCCTAGACAATAAGACAATACTGGTGCCAAAGCATTCTGCCATCTCATCCTGGACAATACTGGTGACAATGCTTTACGTCATGTCGTCAGGCAAGACCTTTGTTCAGACTTTCCAAAATTATAACAAATCACAGACAAAAGAACATGCTAAGAAATCTCACCAAACGGCACAGAACAGTTTTGCTATCTCAGTATGTCAGTACCTTGGACAGCAGAGTAGGCTATCCTAATTCACAATTTAAAAAAATCCAAACAATAGCAGATCAAATTACTCTTTCATTAGGCATCATCAGATTACAATACGTATCGAGGCACTGTATTAATTAATAATCAATACAATACAATACAACTGAAATTTCTAATTTTATAACAATTGCAAAGTCTTGGCATATAGCCCGCCTTAACTGAAAAACATCTGACACTATGGCTTTTATTTGGATGTATCTCGACAGAAAGAAATTGTCTCAATATACAAAATCAATTGTGTTCTTAAATTAAGTCAAATTCACAGTATGTTTGGTGCACCCAAACCGAGTACATGTCTGTGCACCCAAACAAAGCACACGCATTGCGTTACCCAAACAAAGCACACATCTGGTGCACGCAAACAAAGCACACGCATTGTGTTACCCAAACAAAGCACACATGTTGTGCAACAAAACAAAGCACACGTTTGGAGCACAAAAACAATGCACACGTTTGGTGTACACAAACAATGCAAACATTTGGTGCACACAAACATGGCACAAAGAGTGTGCACCAAAGTGCGCAGTATCTGCATCTGAGTGTAAAATTGTGCCTCGAGTATAAAAAGGTAGTCTGTAACAAAAACAAAAATATTTTATGTACAAAATGTTCACAAAATGTTGTCAAAGTTTTCACCCACTTGTAACTTCATCTTACCTATCTACAAATTAATTCTCATCAACAGTTGGCACATCGAAGACATTTTATTGAACAGACAAACACGCTGTAACACTTCACAAAAAATCATTATTGTAAAAAAACAATGGCCATAGTTTCACAAACTGGCCTCTGCAATGCAGTGTTCTAGAAAATTCTCATGACCGCGCGGGGTATGAGATAACAGACACTCTTACCCTTTCCTTCAGGGTGAAACAAAAATCCTGCGGTTGGAAACAGATCACCAGAAAAAAGAAAATCTCAATGCAACATACACCAATGTAGCTAAAGCATACATAGGCATCAGTTGTCTGGTAAGGAAGCAGTGACCCAAAACCAGACACTTACACAAACGGAAGGTTATATTATAATTGAGAACCTGCTTCAATGTCCAAAAGTCTTGAGCATTTCAGTCACACTAATAATGTCTACTGTTAGCAGGCATTACATTCTAATGCTATACATAGGAAGAGGCAGTATGATGGGTTATACACCGATATGAATCTGTTTCCTCAGTTTCCTGGGGATGAAATTGATAACGTAGCCGTATGCCAGGAAACAATGCCAGAAACGTCTGTATGTGATGGTAAAATTCTTGTTTTAAAGTAGTTTAACCTTTGGTACTCTGTATGTATGAGCACTTGTTATAGTGCCCCTTCAAGATTGCTACTCAGAGGCTCTCCCAGCTACAGCGCAGACACTGAATCGGAGTTTCACACTGAAGCGCATGAGCAATTGTGAGTGAAGTCCTTGCTCAGGGTCCCTATGCGGCGGCTTCAGGTGGATTCGAACCTGCAAGGCAATGAACATACCCACTACACCACTACGCCTCACTGCACCAAACAAGGCGCACGTTTGGTGCACCGAAACAACACACACATATGGTGCACCCTGCATTGAACCAAGCCAATGAATCTATTTTGCCAATCTGCTCTGTCCAAATCTTTTTCACACTATCTAAACAAAATTGTAATTACCATCCAAAAAAGTGATGTTTCTTCATATGAAGAGCAGCGATAATGATTGCAAATATTTGCTAAAGTTAGCAGTCAAGACCTTAACAGATAGAAAATTTGATCTTGTTGGTTTGCTAGCTTCAAAAAAAGTTTGATCATGTAAACAGATTCTCTGTACACAAATAACATACATTTCTATTGTACAAAATCTGTATTCGATAATCTTTTTGCTATCACAACATAGGTACATTGTACATTTGATCAACAATCACAGCAATGCTTCTAAATCTGAGATTTTGCTCAAGGCCTAGTCGACGTATGTGACACCGAAAGGCAGCTAAACACTAACTGATCCGCACGTTGATAATTCTATCATCATTTTATTACTATCATCTTTGTTATTTTAAACTAGTAAACTAGCCTATTTGTGACCACGGTGAGAATAAATCACATAAAAATAAATGGATAATGCATGTATTGGCCAAACAAGACAGCGTTGACCAGGCCAATATTTTTTAAAAATTTCTCACATTTGCTATAGTGCTCCTTCAAGATCCCTACTCAGAGGCGCTCCCGACTACAGCACGGACACTGCATCGGAGTTTAACGCCGAAGCGCTCGAGCAATTGCAAGTAAAGGACTTGCTCAAGGTCCCTACCTGGTGGCTTGACATGGATTCGAATCTGGAACCCTCCAGATCCAAGGCACCGAACCCACCACTACACCATCGCACCCCGCATTAATATACGTTGGCATTGGCTTGTTACAAGTTCAGGACAAATGAAAGAGTTCAACTTTCCGACCTGAAATAGCCTCCAATATCATCTAATAACCAACATCAATCAATCAGTCAAAATTTATAAAGCACCCTTTCAAGGCATCTACTCCAAGGCTCAATATGCGTACATATGACCTTCCACAGCAATGCTAATATCACTAAAAGAATGGTAACAAACGCCTGCAACTGTAACATTTACTAGAAACGCATCACTACAAGACTGTCCAGAACAAAAAATCCTGCGTATGGTTTGATGGCAATAGTGAGCGCAAACACGTTCCGCATTAGAACGAAATTGGTTTGAACTTAACAGAACGCACGGTACACTTAGAAGCAGTTTTATCGCATTCTTCAATGCTTAACCCTTAACGATCAGCTACCTATGTTTTCAATCCATTTTAGTACACGCTGGTCGTTAAAGGGTTAAGAGAACTCATCAACATGAGACTTATTTACGACAACGCTACGTCCCTCATCTGCCGTTTGAATTATGAGGCGACGTGGCAGACGCTGCGTATGGGGTAAAGTCGTTGTAATACGTGGCCGAGTCTGGGCTCCCCGAACGACGGTGGGATGTCGTAGGAAATGCGTCTCCATC
This sequence comes from Lumbricus rubellus, assembly GCA_945859605.1. Lineage (NCBI taxonomy): Eukaryota > Metazoa > Annelida > Clitellata > Crassiclitellata > Lumbricidae > Lumbricus > Lumbricus rubellus. Next base: position 28,215,506 of record OX243815.1, on the reverse strand, counting down.
TCCATTGGAAATATCTTCAAAGTATTCTGGATTCGAGATGAAGGATGTCATGGGATTGTTGCCTGCGTAATCACGTGATCTGCGATCGTCATCTGTTCAATGCAACGCAAACACATTGTAAATGTTTGCATGAACGCTCAAGTAATTTAGTTCAAAGTTTTATAGAAAATGTAGCAACGATTACAAAATACTGTTTTGAAATTAGCTGCGAATCTGTGAGAATGCAAAACATTTTTTGTGTGCAAAATATGCAAAACAGCACAAATTACGGTAAATCTACAGAAAAGCGACACACTCTGTAAAGAAATGTTTGAAAAACGAAGATGTTAAAAATGACCAAGTAAGACACTATTTGGATTAGACCGGCAGAAAAAAAACAAGGACTGCCTAGTTAGCGGAACCTTAGGTTCCTTCCTTATTACCCATTGTCAGAGGAATTGTATATTTTTTGTTTTTACAAGTAAAATGAATTGAGACTGTGCACAATAAACTTGACTGATTAAAATATTCATAATGGTGCTATATAACAAACTCTCAATTACATTAAGTAACACTGGATACTCACAAAGTGTGTTATCCATCAGGTCCACGTATTTCGTGGGCCTGCCTTCTCCCTCCGGCTGAAGGTAGTCACCCTCCTCCTCCTCATCATCACTGAACTGTTGTTGCTCAACAGGCTGTTTCGGACTGAGCGGCGGCGGCGCATCATGGCCCGGGGTGGCTCCCGCACGAGGGCTTGTAGGAGCGCCCCCATGCATGTTGATGGCACCCATGCTCGCACTTTTAGCGCCGTCGTGATTTTCGAGAATAGGGGAGACGGTGCTAGAAGGGACAAACGAAGCGTTCTGTAACAATAGCTGCTGCTGCAGAGCATCCTTGCAAGGATCGGAACAGTAGCGGCTGTTCTTCTGCTTCGGACCGCCTGGCGCCGAATGCTGCCGCAGTATCAGATTGGCGGCGTCTCGGTTCCGTGAGTTTCTACGCGTCCTCTGTCCATCTGACGGCCGATAAGCAGCTTCGTCAACCGATGATGGGCTTGAAGCAGCCATAGGTGATCCATCCACCTCATCAACGTTAGTCTCCACAACCTAGCATCAAATAATACAAAATGGTCATAAAGTGCTTCTTCGTTTATATCTAGACATCTAGTACAGTGCTGTCAAACCCTTTTGGTACCACGGGCCGCAAAAACAAGGTTCTTGAAGCCAAGGGCCTCAACAGTAAGCTTAAAAGCAGTGTCTAAAATTTATTAAAATATATTATATTAACATTGAAACGAGTATTGAAATTTAATATAGAATGCTTACAATCTATCCATCAATCTAGCTGTCGATGTTTAATTTATGATTTGAAATTTATGTAGCTACAATGTGCACTTCACAACGTTGTAAGGAGGACCATCAATTACAGCAGCTGCATTGTATTGTACCGGCCAACATAATGTACAGCAAGTCAGATCTTGATAATGTTATGAAAGCATGTCTTACAGACGCAGTGCAATTAGTAACACCTTCCCCCGTGGTCAACCATAACACTTAATGGTCGAGAGATACCAAACCCTGGAACACCGTACCATTTCCAGATGATCAGAGCGGCCCTGTGACCCGGATGAACGCATTCGACCTCTCGGATGAAGGTAGTCATCCGCTGTAACGATCATCTCGGCGCCTCCAGAGTCGAAGCTCAGACATCGGATGAGGTCTTTAATTTCGTACGGTTGGCTCGATATGCGCATGTGCTCGTCGCCCTACAAGGGTTAAAAAATCATCCAAGGGTTAAAAATTCATCCAAGGGTTAAAAATTCATCCAAGGGTTAAAAATTCATCCAAGGGTTAAAAAATCATCCAAGGGTTAAAAATTCATCCAAGGGTTAAAAAATCATCCAAGGGTTAAAAAAATCATCCAAGGGTTAAAAATTCATCCAAGGGTTAAAAAATCATCCAAGGGTTAAAAATTCATCCAAACATAAAATTCAAAATAATATTGAAAAACCATAAATGCAATTAACCACGACATGTTTGCTGAGCAAACTTAATAATTACGGTACATATTTGCTGGGAAGGCCACTTATCCTTCTCTAAAAAGAACCGCGATATCTTCGGAAATTACTATTAAAGCAAGCACTAGTTTTCGACCATGGTCTGTAAGATATTATTAATAACTTCATACATGTACCAATCAACTGATATCCTCATAGGACTAGTTAGTCTAAACGTCTCTGGTCTTTCCAAGCCATTAAGCATAATCTTAAAGTTAAGAAAAACGACAGTACACTATAAGTTTTGAGTTTTATGAATATTATGACGATGAATACGCTGCGAACACTAATGAACTAACACTAAAACTGGAATGTACTTACTTCAATGACAAGATATCTGCCTGGATCTCGAGCCATTTTCGCGAATTCCTCTGCAAGGTATCGGAAGCTAGGACGACTTGTGGCATCTATCACCCAACCTGTGAAAAAATTTACTCAATCTAATTTACCCAACCTATGAAAAAATTTAATCAATCTATGTAAAAATTTACCCAACATGTGAAAAAGATTTACTCAATCTATGTAAAAATTTACTCAACCTACAAAAATTTACTCAACCTCTGTAAAAATTTGCCCGACCTATAAAACAAATACAAGTGAGCTTGCAACAACCCCATTTGTTTCTTAAAAGTCTAAATACTTTATTTCCAATGTAAATCACACGACTAGAAGCAGTAATTCAGAAGTGTTAATAACTACATATTTATCCACGTTTGGCTTTGATGGCAGGCATTCTATCCATCTCAGTCTGATTCTTTCAAGTAAAAATTAAAATTAGCATTCGCTAATGATTACGTTAGTCTGTGTCATCTTTCTTGTTCTGCAAGGGCTTGTTTGATCATGGGACCAATCAACCTGCCTGATCAACAGCACTGTTGATAAGGTTTTTCTTGGAGTGCAGTGTAAATTTTCAATTAAATTATGTTATGAATAATTAATTAATCAGAGATAACACATACACAAGACAATTGAAAGAGAACAAATTACCTTTTTGGGGTAATGGATCACTAATTGCTTTTACTTGATATATGTAACACACATGTGCCAATGATAATGGTAATAATGATGAAGTTCTAAAGCACGTCTGTACTTACATTTGATCATCAGCATGTATACGTCAATTGTGCAGATTGTGGGCTGCGGAAGCCTTTCACCTTTCTCCAGTACATAATGAATTCTGCTTGTACTGATGGCTTCATAAGGTACACCACCGTAAGTAAACAGCTCCCACAGAGTAACACCTGTAAATTTATACAAAGTTACAAAAACACAAAGGCACCACATTAAAGACAATACTTCATTTGATGTTTTAGGCACAGAAATATATATATACAGGGTGGCTCAAAAAAAATACCCCACCGGATAAAATGCAATATCTTCGCAACCCATTGAAATTTTTCTACGAAAATTTCCCAATTTGTAGGGGAATGAATTTCCAACAATCCCTGAAAGTTTCAATTTAAAACTTTCATGTTTGCAAAAGTTACAGCTGTTTAAACTTTCAATTTTGTTTTTTCGAATTTCCGCGGAAAAATTAACGTCATTTGTTGATTTCCATGTCAAATAATATCACCTTTCACTGCCACCTCAGGAATCCGTTTTACAGTTTATCGTAAAGTATGATGTGAGTGTCCACTCCCTGCTTTAACTCGAGATCAAATTATTTTTGTGAAGCTCAGTATGGCCTTGTTGATCAAGTCCTACGGCAACTGATCCCACATTAGCAGAAAGACTTGGGATGAAATGTCTTGCATTGTTCCAGCATAGGTTCCCAGTCGTAATAAACAAACGAGTTCAGGTCTGGCGAGTTTGATGGTCATTCAGCTGTGCCAATAAATTGACCGCAGTTGATGGCAATAAGATGACATCATCATAGTCAACCCTGCCGTGCGAGCAAGCAGGCGCACCGTCCTGCTGGAAAATAAAACCAAATGTTAGAACATACCTGCAGTCTTCAATGAGTTTGGGTAACAGAGTTCAACGGTAAGTTTGACATTTAGCCTACTGAATGGGATGAAATGCAGTCTTTTCTTGCAGCCGTCACACACACCAGCAGATTTCACGCCGAAACCATGATGTGCTTTGCAAACTTTACCTTTGCGACTACCAAGCGAATTTCGTGAACATCGCGCTTTTTTCCGTCAGACCAAACGACCACTGTCTTCCTGCTTGCTCACACGGCAAGGTTAGTTATGATGACACTACCTTATTGCCATCAACTGCAGAATTTTTTTCACAAACATGAATGACCAACAAACTCAATATACCTTAACCCTCTTGATTATCACATCCCAACTTGGAGATCATTGGCTGGCTGAAGGAAGTCTTGCTGGTAATGTGGGATCAGTTGCCGGAGGAGTCGATAAACAAGCCCATACCGAGTTTCACAAAAAGAATTCGAGCTCGTATTAGAGCAGGGAATGTACACTCCCATCATACTTTACGATGAACTGTAAAACGGATTCCTGTGGTGGCAGTGAAAGGTGATATTATTTGACATGGAAATCAACAAATAACGTTCATTTTCCCGCGGAAGTTCGAAAAAACGGAATTGAAAGTTTAAACAGCTGTAACTTTTGCAAACATAAAAATTTTAAAGTGAAACTTTCAGGGATTGTTGGAAATTTATTCCCCTACAAATTGGGAAATTTTCGTAGAAAAATGTTAATGGGTTGTGAAGATATTGCATTTTATCCGGTGGGGTATTTTTTTTTGAGCCACCCTGTATATATTTATATATACACTGTGTCCCAATAAATCGGGCACCCTTTTTATAATGTGAATAAAACAGGCAAATCTTAATCGATTTTCAAAATTTCAAAACTGTTTTTATCATGAGATAATTATCTTGCACTGATTCAAATATGAAGTTTTTGGCATGAATATTCACGTCACAATTACGTCATTTGCATAAGATAATTCAAATGTTAAGTACCGAACACAACGATTTTTGCTGACATTTTTGTTTCGATACGTGAATTAACGACGTCATTATGACGTAATTTTTTAGTGGGGTCCGTTCATAAATTACCAATTTGTAGATAATTATCTCAGGATAAAAACAGTTTTGAAATTTTGAAAATCGAATAAGATTTACCTGTTTTATTCACATTATAAAAAGGGTGCCCGATTTATTGGGACACAGTGTATATATATAATTATATAATTATATATATATATATATATATGCAGTAACACTTTGATGTAGCATCCATTCAAAATTTCTATATAGAGGCGCTCCCGACTACAGCGCAGACACTGAATCGAAGTATTACAATGAAGCACATGAGTAGTTGCAAGTGAAGGACTTGCTCAGGGTCCCAATGCGGTGGCTTGAGGTGGATTCGAACCTTCTGTCTACAAGGCACCAAGCATAGCACTACACCACGACACCCCATACACACACACATACATAATTACATATATATTTATTTACATACATACAAAGTATATATAGAGGCACTCCCGACTACAGCGCAGACACTGAATCAAAGTTTTACAATGAAGCACGTGAGCAGTTGCAGGTGAAAGACTTGCTCAGGGTCCCATATACATGTACATATATACAAAGTAAACAAATATCATACACTAAACTTTTCTGCTTGCATGTCTATTCTGAAATAACGTGTTAAGAAGCGGCTTACCATAACTCCACACATCACTCTTATGAGTGAAGATCCGATCCTGAATACTTTCAAGAGCCATCCATTTAACGGGAAACTGCAAAATATGATCGTCTAAATGTATATTAAGTTTTACAAACAGCATATAAAAATATCATTATTAACTAAAGAATCACACAATTATTTCCAACACCGTACACTTAATTAACATTAGCCAGATGGAAAATTCTCAACATTGTACTACTACCATTTGAAGTGTCTAGATACATCTTTTCAGACTCTTTGTATTTAATTAACATCTCTCATAGCCTAAAATATCATAAAATTACAAAGAACAGTGAAACTCTATCATGTTCACTGGTATTTGATACAAATATTCAGGATAAATCAGTCCATTGGATATCAACCTTTTCTTCTGTTGAATGTACGACATTTTCGTTGTAGTCAAGCAGTTTTGAAAGGCCAAAATCTGTTATTCTCAAATGTTCGGGGTGCTGGACTACAAGAAACAAGAAAAAGAAAATGCTAACAATGCCTAACATTTACATGTGTCCCTTTGCAGCCTTCTAGCTAGTAAGTTTATCATTTTTTGGTATATTAAACAATATAGCTATGTAGCAACAACAATACAGTCATACAACTAGATACAGGTAGCAGCCAGCTAAAATTAAGATGAGACCGTCCTACCAAAAATCAAACTCATAGGAAGAACTTTAAAGCCAAGATTGAATGAGTAAAGTTTTAGAACACTTACTACACTATAAAACTTCATATTTATGATAATAATATTAGAAGCCCAAAATATTGCTTTGCTAAAAATTAATATCAGACAACGGAAAGTCAAAAGGAAAGTTAAGATCAGGAGCGAAAACTGCACATTAGAAGTATAAAAATTTATGTAGTGCATTTGTATTTAGCCAGTGCTAAGATTGAAATTGTACCAAGGATGTTTCTTGCGGCGAGATCTCGGTGAACTATCGACTTCTCCTCCAAATACGTCATTCCCTAATTAAAAATCAGAAACAAAAAACTGAGCTATCTTTAAGATTAAAGAAATAAAACTAGAGCACATACTAATGTGTCCATCTGTTCATCATCATTATTGGGTCCTCATTATGGAATTTCCTTCCCATTTTTCTGTGTGATACTCTTCTTTCCGGATCGCTATCTACATATCTCTCTCTCATTTTAAGACCTATTATTCTCTCGGAGTTCTCGCACTGGAAGTGCTACTGAATGGCCACTGTGAGTGGCGTTATAGAAATCATCAATTACATTACATTACATAATGTAATTACAGGCAAGCATAAACTTAACCAATGACAGCATAATAAATGAATTATGGTAGTGTATAACAGTGAATAAAATGAATGAATGATAAATTCATGTGGGGTGCGGTGGTGTAGTCGTTGCCTTGGAGCCGGAAGGTTCGAGGTTCGAATCCACCTCGCCGCGTAAGGAAAGCTCTGATGCAGTGTCCGCTCTGCATTAGGGAGCGCCTCTGAGTAGAGAGAGATTGAAGGGGCGCTATAACAAGTGCACATGCAAACAAACAAACAAACAAATGAATTGCATGATATTTATGTGCAAGACATCGATGTATGATTGAGAGGAAAGGTAAGTCACAGAAGTGCAGAGACAACGAAAAAACCAGGCAGAGTATCGATCGGTAACTAGTAACCTTTGCTATCTGAGTGCACCAGTTGAGAATGACTTTGGAACCGATCTCCGTCTTGTGTTTTCGGACAAAGTCGAGAAGACAGCCGTGCGGCATCAGTTGCGTGATGATCATCATCTGTGCGGTCATGCAGAACGCAAGGATGCGGATGCAGTACTGGTCGTTGACCGACGCCATGACTCGCGCCTCTTCAAGCAGCTCCTTGCTCTGGCTCGGTGACTTGCCCTCCGCCAACACCTTGATCGCGACGACGAGTTTCACGCTCTCATTCTCCGGAATCCACAGACCCTGAAGCATCAAGGTACATGTACGTCAATAACACTTCGACAATGATGCACTGCTTTGCTTTCCCACTTGCTTTTAGTGCACTCTCATTGTTAAAGTGCACTCTCATTGTTAAAAGTGCACTCTTATTATTAAAGTGCACTTTCATTGTTAAAGTGCACTCTCGTTGTTAAAGTGCACTCTCATTGTTAAAGTGCACTCTCCTTGTTAAAAGTGCACTCTTATTATTAAAGTGCACTTTCATTGTTAAAGTGCACTCTCGTGGTTAAAGTGCACTCTCATTGTTAAAGTGCACTCTCATTGTTAAAGTGCACTCTGTTGAAGTGCAGCCTGTTAAAGTGTTACACTGTGTCTTACTGTCCTAGTCGTGTCATATCAAAGAAAATTGATCAGATTTGGAGCTGAATAAAATCAGCCTGATCTATACATAACTTCTGAATAAAACTGATTGTAAAGCATTTGACTAATTGCTGAATAAGAACTAAGAAGGTAAACATCAGTGGACATACCCTATAGACAGTTCCAAAGGCTCCTGAACCCATAATGGCACCACGACGAAGTTCTGACTCCTTAATGAGCCTTAGATTTGCCAAGTCAGGACTCACACCAGTCGGTACCAGAGGCTAAACACACAATTGTTTAAAATAAAACATTTATCATTTGCAGACTCCTAATGCAATTCAGAGAGTGCTTGCTATTGCCGAAAAACACTTGCAGGTAAAACAAGTTAAACACAACTAGCCTAGTTACCGTACTTTGACAGGCATGGTTAGAAAATATGATCTTGTTCCTGCAGGACAACTCAATGCAATGAATTGGTAGGGCAATCATCAATGGCCTCATTAGTGTTTGGTCAACTTGAATAGCACTGTCGAAAACTTTACAGCACTGATGGCCGCAACAGCCAGTCACCATACCATGTTCAACCTGCATCTAAATGCAATAATAATAATAATAATAATAATAATAACAATGACCATTTCTATGGCGCCGTAACACAGCCATGCCATTACAAGGGTGCCTCACATACTAAACTGAGCATTGGCTTGCTCAATATTAAAAGTCTTTCAAGCCACACTTGTTGCAGCTTTCAATTTCCTATGCACATTCTTACAGAACGCATTTTGCTGTAAATTAAGAAATAAGAGAGTTGATTAAACTAACAACTTGCAACATGCAACAATTTTATATATTACTAGCTGTGCCCGGCCACGCGTTGCTGTGGCTGAAAAGACTGTCCAACCCTCTCTCCCCTTCCCTTGCCTCCCTCCCTCCCTCTGTCCCACCCTCCCCTCCCCCTCTCCTCCTCATCCCCTCCCTCCCCATCCCTTCCCCTCCCCTTCTCTTCCCCTCCCCTACCCTCCTCCTATATTATAACTCTTGAGTGCTTGTATTATAATTGCTTCTTGCAACGACGTTCACACAAATGTCTGATTGACATTCAGCTTAGATAAAAACAAGCACTTGAGCATTTTTGTACCTCCATTTCGGCAACTCCATAGAGCTGAGCCGTCAGTTTGACTTTGTTTGCCTCTTGTTGGGCTCGTTTATATGACATCACCACGATGATAACAACCACAATGGACAGGAAAATCACTCCTCCAATAACGGATCCAACAATCTTACCAATCATTTTAGCACTGTAACAGATCAAACATGCAACAAATGTTTTACAGATCAAACATGCAACAAATGTTTTGGAAGATCTTGGAAATTATTTGCAAGATTAAATATTGTCAGCACAAGAGCTGCATTGCAAAAGAAATACTTTAACTGTCTCAACTGTTTCTGAAGAGCGATGAAACAAATAAAAGCACAAAATAGTATATATATATTAAATCCATTGCTCATTTCCATAATTTCATAGAACACTCACTCTGGTCCAATGCCGCCGTCTTTGACGCAAACAGTGACTTTCTCTCCAGGAACAAATTCTTGTATGATTTTATGTGGCGCATGATCAGGACAAGTTTCTGTGCAGTTGAACTACAAGAGACAAAGAAAACGTTTCTATCATTCAACGATGCAACTGATTTTATTTAATCAACTTTGGCTCTTTACAGTAGAAAACTGTGAATATAATTTAACGCTACCTTGCAACTAACATTTTTTCACTGACAACTCCTGTAAAGATAAACATCATCAAGAATCTGCATATTTTAATAACAATATGTGTACCTGTTAACCAGTACATTGAGTTAATGAAACTATCAACTGTAGATACCAAGTCAAATCCTTCGAACAATGAATTAACCCTTTACCACTTCATTGTTTAATTTTAAGCCCGTTTTCAGCGGATATTCTCGGGGCAAACGGGTAAAAGATTAAAGAGTAAGCTAAGGAAGAAGTGAGATCTGTTGGAGAAATGTTGGGAGGATAGGCTAGTTTGTTTAATTGCTCACGGAGGCCCATGATAAGATGTGTTCTTGCACAAATTAATGAGCTACCCTCTGACTAAAAATATTTCAATCACAATTCACTGAATCATAATAATTGCAAACTTACTGCAAAGTAATGATACATTTAACGAAAGGAGTAATCTCCATTAGATCAAAAACATACACATAGTTAATTATTCATAATAATTAAAAATCAACATAGTAAAAATAAAATCTATTCAAAGTAATTAATCATATTTTCACAGTCACATTCTTTCATAAGAATGAAAATAATTTAATCAATTTTTGCTCAATTGCTACGATAAAATAAGTAAAATTGCATCAAGATCAAACAATGCCCTCCTTATTAACTATAAAGAAAAGAACGTTCATAATGGTTCTGGAGGAAGGCTAATCAGGCAAAACTGAATGTACAACTAAAACATGCTAGTTCACCATTCTACAGTAAAAATCCAAACACTTGGGGCGCGGTGGTCTAGTGGTGGCGTCGTTGCCTTGGAGCCGGAAGGTCCGAGGTTCGAATCCACCTCGCCACATAAGGACCTTGGGCAAGTCCTTCACTTACAATTGCTCAGCGCTTCGGCGTGAAATTCCGATGCAGTGTCCGCTCTGCATCGGGAGCGCCTCTGAGTAGAGAGAGCTTGAAGGGGCGCTATAACAAGTGCACATACAAACTTGTGCTAAATATGTTTCAATTAGTGTTCTATTAAAATTACACATTAATTACAGGGGTTAATGATTTACAGCCCTGGTCAGAATGAATAAGCACTTGTAAATAGCTCTCACTCCTTTAGCTTCATCCTCCATGTCATGATAGACCATGTACTGCTTGCAGACGGTGCAGTCGCTGGCCGTAGGGCCGATGCAATGCAGACAGCGGCTGTCACATCGCAGGCAGATGTTCGTCTGATTCTTGATGTAATAATCGGTTGAACAGTTGCGAACGCAGCGGTCGTCTTGTTGAAAGTGTAAACATGATTTACACGACGACAGCGACAGACTGTACTCGTCGCAGATACGACACTCCGGGTGACATCGCTTACAAGCCTGTTTGTCAACGACATCGAAATAAAAGAAAATTATTAATTAAAAAACAAAAATATACCGTTACTTTCGCAGCATCACTGTAATGAACATCGTATCAAGCGCTCAACTGCAGCAAATGAGTGACAGAAAGTTCTAAAAAAAAGTAAAGCAAATATAGCTTTGCACAAGGCCGTAGCCAGGATTTGATTTCGGGGGTGTTTCCTCGGCCGAGAATTTCTGACGCCCTTTTTTATAGTCGTTTGACGACCTTCTTTTAGTCCTCAGAATTTCTGACGACCTTTTTTTACTCATCAGAAACGGCTTTCTTACCATTTTTCGCCTAATATGTTTTTTCATTATGTGCTAGTGAATTCATTCTATTGGTTTTTTTACATTTTTAATTTCAGGGGTGTTTTCATGGTTTTATTTCATGGTTTTTACATCATGTGCTAGTAAATGCATTATATTATTTTTTACATTTTCCATTTCGGGGGTGTTCAAACACCCCCTGGCTACGGCCTTGGCTTTGCAACTGTTGTATGAATCCAAAATACCAGTTGCAGGAAATGGATACATAGTAGGTTTACAGAGCATGTGAAAGCCAATCTGGCTGTAGAGAACTGAACAAACTGAAAATGCTGAGCCAGTAGTTTAAATGGAACAAAGACAATGTTCTTGGAAGATGAAACTATATATAAGAACACAGTTCTGAAGAACAGTATAGTTGTTAAAGTCAATAATATCAACTTTCTACATCTACTGTTCTTCAGAACAGTGTCAATGAACAAACAAAACAGACACATGACTAAAACATTTTATGTATAAAAACACTGTTCTTAAGAATATTAGATGCTGATCATCAATATTTATATCTTTGCAGATAGACAGTATGGCTGCAAAACTTAAATCAATACTAACCTAAAACAGAATGAAATTCCTAGTTTTATAATAAAGTAGCACTTTTGAAAACAAACAAGAATCTGCACCTGAGAGCGAAACTATTCATTTACATTTAACAATATAATTTGCACAATCGCACTGCGGATTCATTGCTGAAAAATAGCATGAGATTAAAGCTGTACAGAAGCTGCATGGGTTCAGTTAGTAACAGGGTGGAGGAAACTTTCTGTTGACTTAAAATTAATTTTTGCAGTCTTACACCCAAAAATTTGAGGTTTTTGCAATTAAATAATATTTTTTATATTTTCTAATCCTAAAAGTCCTATTTCTGGCTAGCTTGTTACGTCTCAGATGAGTTGCAATTAGTTATTTCTGTGCTGTATTGAAATCCTGATGCATTAGAGCAGTGGTTCCCAAAGTGGTGGTCCACGGACCGGTGCCGGTCCGCGGAGGTATGATCGCCGGTCCGCGAAGAAGAGTTAAAAATAATAAAGAAACTTTAATTATTTGTTTATTTGTTTGAAATTGTGAAATTATTCGAATTGTTGTCCAAAATTTGTTCACATTTCTGTATTAATGTTAAAAAAACTGAAATAAATAAACACGCCCTATTATAACTTGCCAGATAGCGAATTCAAACAATTTAAATTTATTCTAAATTTACTACATCAATGACTGCAGTCAGTTTTGAGCTTATTTCTATTAATCATCACCATTAAGGCCTAAGTTAGCGGTCCGCGAGCTTCACCAAAAATTATTGCCGGTCCGCAGCCTACTGAAGTTTGGGAACCGCTGCATTAGAGGAAATTAGCATTGGCTGGCAGCAAACATTCACATCATGAACTGGTCACTTATTTGCAAGTTGATAATTTACAGCCTGAGCAAATAAACTTGAATAATATAATACTGCCAATAAGGAGTGCAGTACCATAGATATATTCCAGTTCAAAATCAGGCTGTGCAGCTACATCAATAAATCAGCGTTCACATCTACTCACCTGTTTCCCATTTAGTTCTTTGATGTTCTGTGATTGCAGTGTCTTTTTAAAATAACTGTCCTCACAGTTGGAGTCCGCAGGAAGGCAGCTTGAGACATTGTCATGTATATCCAAGACGACAATGGGACAGGTGTTGCAGGCGCCAGGTCCGACCGAATTGCCACCACCTGTGCAGTTGCCTTCGCAATTTTTATGGCACGGTTGGCAGATGTTGCTGTCATCAGGATACTTACTCTCGGGACATTCCGAAACGCAGAAGGGTCCGTCCATAAAATGCTTACATTTATCACAGGATGTCGACGACTGAAATACAGAAAGCACGATGGCTATAGCATGATCATCTAACAATACACCCTGGCTCCATGCGATTGCAAGCAACAACCTGGAAACAGAAGCACTTACCTCTGCAACACCGCCACTGGTCGCACTCTGCCAGAGACAGTCCCAATCCTGGATAAATGAGGAGGGCGTCGCTAATGGTCTTTGTTACCACACAGTGACGTTAAACTGCAACTACTACTACTACTACTTACCTGTGCAATCGTAATAATTAGGAATCGTAATAATTAGGAAATGAATAATTGAGTATATTGACCAGTTCACAATAGTCTGTCCATCAACGTTCTATAGTAATTTTTGCGTAATATTTAGGTACATTTTACATGGCAGAGGCATTGCTCAAAGAATCAAGTGCATTCACATAAATTCAAAATAAAAATTAACAGAGCCTACTCTGCTAGACAAATATAAATCTAACCACATGTAACTACAAATTGCACTGACATAAAACAGTCATTTATAAGGCAACACTTACCGGGTAACTTAACACTTAGTCTTCCATTAACAATTCGCGATACTGCATTGTATCTCATGAAACATTCTCAAGGACAATTAAGACGCACTTGTTTAGAACTGTCCGGTAGCTACGTTAAGCGCCTTCGTGAGGTTATTGTAAGGCGCTATATAAATGTTCATTATACATACATACATACATACATACATACATACATACTTATTTATATGACTTAAATTGCCTTCTGGTCAACAGATTTCCATCTTTGACCATAGATTCAACCTCTGTTCGTGACCTTGGTGCTGTCTTTTCCTTCTCTGACCACATCAATAATCTTTCTCACTCTTGCAATTAACAGCTGAGATGTCTGAAGGTGATTTGAACAACTACTTCAGGACTTCGAAGAAACTGAACACGTATAATTTTTGTATATCTATGTTTAAGATCATGGTATAATTCACAATGAATTAAAAAACGACCAAATTACTTTAAAATAAAATTCAGCACGTCTGCTCGAACTAACATTGTCTGTGCATCCTGCGTAACATTCTGGATGACACCTCTCGCATTGTGTGGGGCTCAGCTGGTAAACACCTGGTATGGCATTACACGACCTCAGACACTGTTTGTCGAGATGGAAGCCAGCACACGACAAGCACTGGTCGTCTCTTGGGCCCCAACAGCCGTCAGAAGAACATTCTTCGGAGCACGTCTGGTTGCTTTCCGCTGAAGAAAGTAGACAATAGTTCAGCAGACATGAGCACTCCATGTATACCAGAATTCTAAAGCAAATTTAATCGAAGTCAATCTCGGCTTTGGAACTAGGATCAATATAACATAAAAATTATAAACAATTGGCTGTACATGAGGCGCCATTGTAACGGCATGGCTGTGCTACAGTGCCATAGAAATCGTCTTTGTTATTTTTTTACGGCTCACCAGCTGGAAATATTCATCACTCAGCTGCAAGGCTGTGGTAGAGCTGCACCAATCTAGTGCCACGGATCTTTCCAACTATGTTTCCATGATGTCTTGCTAATTCACTTCAGCCTGTGACTTGGATACAAAAATGAGAGGACTCTCAATCTGGAATGGCCTCTCCCTTTGATGAACCACTCCCATTCTAGAACTCATTCTCAAGCATTCCTCTCACATCTTAAGACTGCTTTAATTGGCCATGCTGGGGTTTGAAGCGCCCCCGAGTACACAAGGAGCGATAAAAATTCATTTAGTGAATGAATGAACAAACTAAGCTTCTACACAGACGAAGGAACGTGCAACGAATCTGTCTTCAAACATCCATGACAGATTTTCACACTTTCTTGTTTCCTAACAACAAAAGCGTGCTTTCAAAACATGCAACCATGGCTGACTACTGCAACTATTATTGCAACTTATTTAAAAGATCCTACTTCTTTCACATTTCAGCTATCTTGATTAATTTTCCTTGGGAATTTTTTACTTGGGTGACCCTTCCCAGCGGGATGTCCATCCCTTTTGGGCCCCCCTTTGTAGCCAATGCATGCATGTTTTGTACTTTTATTGTTTGCTTGCTTTCTGGTTGCAATAAAGTGAATTGTATTGTATTGTATTGTAAACTAAAAGCAATGCTAACACTAAAACAATAGAAAACGGATTTTGAAATTAAACAACGATTAATTACCACAGACGGATTCTTTTTTGTTCGACACAAAACTCATTTGTTCTGAAGAGCCGAACATCGTACGCCAGTTGAGGCTGCTCGCGTAGCACAGAAGCGAATTGTTAACGATCACTACGTTGCCGTAGTGTATCTCTTCGAGCGACTGAAAGTCCAACGACTTCAGCTGTGTGTCAAATATCTTCAGTGAGATTGCGGAAGAGCTGGAAAACAAGAGAAAAAAAAACCTGTAAATCTTTGAAGTATAAAGTTATGAAAATTACACAAAGAAAGAAGATGAACAATATAGTGAATGTAGACGCGTAGAAATGCTCGCGTGTACGTATGCATAAAGAACTTACGTGCGACAGCAGTGGAGAAAATGCCCATTCTTCGTATAATAATTAATAAAAAGCATTTTCAAGCAGCTCAACACTCAGAAAATTTCAATACTGTACATTGTACAATACACATATTCAACCATAGGTTATTGCATCCTGTTTTGGAACCTTTACTATGAAACAGATATCGACCGCCTGAAAACAACACAGAAGCGAGCTCCTATATAAACATGAGCAAAACACATTCCAGAGGGTAGCAACTAGAAATATAAGAGAAACAGTCTGAAACTGAGTCACGAGTGAACAGAAAAAATGCTTTCAGCAACAGAATGGTGGATTACTGGAAAATGTTCATCATCATCATCGTTATCCCTGGGTTAACAACCCGTAGGTGTCCGACGCCACTCTCTGTCTGAGCCTGTCTCGCATCATGCTTCCCAGCTTCAACCAGTCCGGTCAGCAGGTCCGCTCCATACCATTAACATCTTGGAGCACCTTGTCCGATTGAAGAGAATATTGGGAGAGAGGTACGAAGGACAACCTGGGTCAATGCCCGTATGTGGCCCACGTATGCTCTCTCCTTCGACTCTCTCCACCGGTCTGTCCTGACCGACCTGTGCATGTCTGCTCCACATCATGACACCTTGAAGCATCTGGGTCGCTATGTCACTTGTGTTGTGGTTTTGCGGATTTCTATGGTCTTGGTCTTTTTCTGCCAGTGTATCTCCACCCATCTGGCAAACCTTCCTCCTTTGTCCGGGCTTAGGACCGGCACAGAGACGTTGTTGGTTCCCTGTGGCGGAGGATGGATGCAGTTTAACGTCATGCCCAGGACCAAGAAAATGTTACAATAGGAAATAGTATCTTCACAACACATTTATATAATGCTTTTAAATAGTACAGCCGGAAAGAAATTGGTGCTAGAAGATTATACAGTTTATGCAGCATTATGGCAGCAACTGTAACTTCCTATATATAGACATTTACATGTATTTGTCAGCTTTCAGGCTGTATTAGCAATAATGTTCAATAACAGATACCACTGTAAGATTGTTAAAAGAAGCTAAATAAACATCCAGAAAAAATAAAACACACGTTAATTCAACAACACAGAATGGCTCGAATAACCTACGGAATAGTTTCCATGCCTCGAATAACACGAAGATTTCTGAAGTAATCAAGATGCGTCACTGCGTCGGCCTCGATCTGCAAATATCCTGTTATCTCTTTAACGGTTTCAAACACCGAAAGGGCATTTTCCGTTATTCCAGACAGACCACGATGAGGATCCCTAACAAATGAATCAAATTATACTTTAAAGACGTACACCTTGAAAACAGAACAACACAAGTAACAGTTAAATGCAGGTTTAGGAGAGCATTCTAATGCATTGTAGCAAAACACATGCGAAACCATCTCAGTTTACCATATCTTTCCAATCCAAATAATAGTATAGTTCATTTTGATTCTCGCTATCGTACAAATGCTCGCAACACTTTCCTTCTCTACATACCACCTCTATGTACCAGTTAGTTGCTTGACCTGACCTCTGGGAATTTCGAATTTAAAAAAATGACTAAACAGTCTAACTTAACTTTTGTGATATCACCTCTATTAAATCTAGTGAATATATGTCAGTCTTCTTGATGAATTCCTTCTTGCTCAAACAGAGATAGTAAATCCGATAAAATGCAACACAGTCCATCAGAGAGCAGATATCAAGAGTATCTCCAAAAGAACATGCATGCATGGGGCTTGCAAAGCAACACATCCTAGAAGCAGAAATAAAAATCGATGTCAGTATCTTTCAGCAACAACATCTCTTGATACGTATTAATGTTGGAATATTAATGCTTACCCAGTAAACGAACTCTGTAGAATGGACACGCTGCCATGGATGATCGTACAGCCGGAAAAATTGGCAATATTGCCAGAGTGGATGAAATCTGGAGACTTCGTTCCAGTGCACTCTGAGCAAGAAGAGAAATTCATCCAGAACAATTAGGCATCGGATGAAAGTGAAAATTTCCATAAGAAAACAATAAAATCTAATAATAATAATTATGTAATGCAACTGATATGCTGCCATATTGGGACACATGAAAATGATCCCAATTACTTACATACTTTCACAAGGTGCTATATAACTTTGATACATACATACATATATATATATATAAATAAGCAAGTAAGTATGTCCGTATTGAACTGTTTGTTAATGCACTTGAGAGTGCTTATCAGAAATGAACAATTTAAGAGTGTTGAATCACAAATCAATCATAATGTGTACCGGTAATTAATTGCAGCAATTATACAACAGATAATAATAATTATTAGCCATACGTGTTTTCAAATTTATTGCATTAGCGTGCTGCAGAAGCACACGATAATATGTATAAAGTGCTGATCTTCACATCAACCGTGAGTTAACCTTCTTGTCTAGAGTTACAGTGAAGTTCTTGTGGGAACAAGCAACTCAAAATATTAGCACATAACCACACCACACATAAAATCTATGTAGGTTAATGCGAAATAACCTCAAATATTCTCTACTTTCACACAGATTGCAATACACGGCACGCCTATCTACGGTAACCATACTTCCTTTCAATCAGCATAAGTGAAAATACTTTATATATAAAAGATCTAACACTAAAAAGTTTGGCAAAAACCTTACATTTACTCATAAATTATGTAACATAGAAAGTTTTCAAAAGTATTAATATAGACAGTTCATTGTTATTGCGTGCGATGTATTGTAATGTCATTAAAGTTTATATTTCAAGAATTACATACAATTCATCAAAATCCATCTAGTTCAGATAGTTTAACTTAATATGTTGTCTTCTGTTTATGATCTTAGCTCCTTTATTCCTTCCAATATCAGACATCCTGTATGAGTTTTAACCTAAGTTATACAATACATATGCCTATTATCATCTACGACTTCTACGTCCTTTACAGAAACAATTAGCTCCCTCGTGCGTAATGCTGCTTCATGGTGCAACATTCTGACTTAGAGATGACTTCAAAAACTACATTGCTCACAAATTCCTGCAACTTTTCATACATTAACCGACTTCATAGAAATGATTCTGCAATACCAAGAGCTCTATCAATTTTGCCTTGTACTCGCTTCTGTGTAATCACACTTTGCGGCTAGTTCCGAGTCAACAGCATTGGACCGTAAATGCTTGACAAACATCATCAAATAACGCTTATCAAAAATATCTAACTATGCACCGTGACTGAGCACATAATGTCTTACCAAAATGGTGATCTAGTGATAAACTAGTCTTACGATTGACAGTGAAAATATATTTAGTGCTATACTGCAGTCAGTGTATGGCACATTAACCAATACAGCAAGTCAAGTTAATAGCTTTGAAGAACATAACACCACTTCAAGTGGAAAGTGTGTGACCTAGGAGCTGATTAAACAATCATTTGTACAATCATTTTCCCACAAGTCCACCAATACCACTTACCACTTGTAGAGGACAAATACCACTTGTAGAGGACAAATACCACTTGTAGAGGACAAATACCACTTGTAGAGGACAAATACCACTTGTAGAGGACAAATACCACTTGTAGAGGACAAATACCACTTGTAGAGGACAAATACCACTTGTAGAGGAAAAATGATGACACCAGACAGAGAGCATTTCAAGAAGTGCTAAGATGGCAGAAGCCGAACTCACGTTTGGGACATGTTTCTTCGTCGCAGGAGACACACGTGTGATCCGACTCCATGTAACGGCTGCCACATTCACGCACACAAGCGCCCTTGTCCGCAATCAGATAAACTAATGAAACGTATCAAACAACATGACATCTATACATTTTAAAAGCAATGGTTCCATTCTAAACATGGATTAACCATAAGATCAACTTATAAAAAAAAATAATGCATCATGGATACAGTATCTCTCATTTGTGATAACATTATCTGATTTACAGCAAAACTATCATTGGTGCAAGATCTTGAAAGGAGCATTAGAACATCAGCTTCTGTCTGTGACAGTACCCAACACTCAAAAATAAAAAAATAAAAAAAAACATTAAGCACAGAAAGTTTAAATAATTAATTGTACCACCTCTGACTGAATTCAGCAAAAGAAACAAATACATAAAAGTTGAAGAAACTCACTTGGACACTTCTTGACACAAACAGATCCATGCGAATATTTGAAAGCTGGATTGAGGTCTTGCTTTAGAATATCACTTCTGTAAAGAAACTGCGGAGGACAGGATGCAATGCAAGTTCCCTCGTTTTCAAAGTTTCGACAAGCCTGTAAATCACAGACACCACTACAATCACTCAACAGCCTATCGTCTTAATTCTCACCAAATCGAAGAACAACCAAGCTTGGCTTTTTGCTGTGGTTACAACAGTTGCAACAGTGGGCCGTCTGGGCCGTCTCAACCCTACACTATTTTGCTGCTCCTGTAAATAAATGCAAGCTGGAAGGTTAAAAAAGGTGTTGAATGGCTCTGTCGGTTTGTTTGCACCCACAGTCCTAACAATATCCCTCAACCCGGCAGCACGCTTCTGAAGTGTCTTCACAGAGCCTGAAAAACCAATGTCTTACGACCATTGATGGAAGATAGCTTTACCTTATCCTTACCATGTATACATTCAGTTTAGATAACACTTAAATGTGAAGCCGGGGCTCAAAACCCATTGCTTGTCACTTCCTTGATATTGTGCAAGAAGCTGAAATAGGTCAGAGGAGTCAAGAAAGTAGAATATTTTTCAATTCGGCAGATGGCTATTCACGAATTCGTCACAATTTGCGAAGTAGTAAACCGATTTTGATGTCGTTTGCGTTATTTTATTCAGAATATATTATTTTATTGCCCAGCAAAATTGCAGAATAATCTGCTAGTGGTTTCTGCGGACTTTGATGACGTGAATATTCTGAAATTTTTTATTGAATTTTCTCACTCTAAACAAATGAGGGAATCAAACGAGTGCAACTTCAATTCCAAAAAGATATAAATTTTCATTCTCTAAAAACGATAAGTTAAAACAGAGCCATTGTAGCATATGACTGAATAAAAATGTCAGAAACCGACACCTGACGGATTTTGAGTCCCCCCTCCTGATGTAACAAATGTGTCCTGTTTGAGAATTTGAAGTAAGACTGTGCACAGCTTACCCAGCACATGTTGCTTGTTGGTCCAGTGCAACCTCCAACACATTCACTGTGACAACAGATGTTTGGTGAAGTATCAATACATCGACTAGTACACTGCTTGCTGCAGGTAAGACGAGTCACTGTGCAGCACAATCAATCAATCAATCAATCAGTCAATCAATCAATCAATCAATCAATCAATCAATCAATCAATCAATCAGAATTTATATAGCACCCCTTCAAGGTATCTACTCAGAGGCACTCCCGGCCAAGATCAAGCAAAAAAGTCTTCAACAGTTTGTGAAATTGAGAACAGTTAGAGGAACAATGGGCAGATCAAGCTCAGAATTGATGAAAGGATAAAAAATTAGATGTTGAATAAACAAACAAATGGACAGACCAGGCAAATTAATTTAGGAGCAAACTAGCGGCAAGAGAACAATCGAGTGAATTAATCAGAACAGCAATACAAATAAAATTTTATGTAACAGTCTAGTTTCCATAAAAAATTTCACAAAGTCTGCAAATTTAACAATGACCAGCACATGATTAAAAACTCACTTCTCTGACACATGTTTGGACCAGATCCCCAACAGTGAAGTTTGTTTTGAATAACACAGCTTCCATCACAGCTTGGACCTATAAAACACAAACCATAACGATACCATAAAATCATACAACTTGCGACAGCAGTTCACATTAGACAGATTTCCTAATATGCAAATTCTATCTTAAATTGCTAAAAGAAATAATGCCCAAAACACACTCTAAAACCATATATACACTAATAAAAAAGCTGCCCTTAGAAATCTACTTTCTCAGTCAACAAGAAGAAGCCGTGAGTGTGAGTTAGGCTCATATAGCGTTAAATACTCAATACTTTGGCAATTTAAATGCAAGACTGAGAATAATAATCTGTGTGGTTGCCGTTGTAGAAAAGAAACCAATCTAATTTACCAGCTTGATAAGAGATAAACGTTGCTAAAGATGGGGAAGGTTAAGGTGGCTGAAACGTGTTGTAAAACAAATAGCACAGTTCATTTGTAGAAGCAATCTCGGCAAAGCCATTTGTCTCCTGTTGTGCCCATGAAACTCAGTTCCAAGGATGAGCAATATAGAGTAATCAGGCGGATTGTTTACAGTGTCCACACAATTTAGTTTTCTCAGCAATGATGACAAAGATGCCAAGGTTGACATAAGTTTTTGTTCATTGACGTCCCAGGCCTCAATGATGCATACAAATGGCCTGTAACAATGTAACAGCCTCCTTGCATGACTGAAGATGACAGACACCATCTTCATAAGCTGATGTTAACAGACGCCTTCTTCATAAGGTGATTGCTAACAGACGTCTTCTTCATAAGCTGATTGTTAACAGACGACTTCTTCATAAGCTGATTGTTAACAGACGCCTTCTCCATAAGCTGATTGTTAACAGACGACTTCTTCATAAGCTGATTGTTAACAGATGCCTTCTTCATAAGCTGATTGTTAACATACGCCTTCTTCATAAGCTGCTTGTTAACAGACGCCTTCTTCATAAGCTGATTGTTAACAGACGCCTTCTTCATAAACTGATTGTTAACAGACACCTTCCTCATAAGCTGATTGTTAACAGACGCCTTCTTCATAAGCTGATTGTTAACATACGTCTTCTTCATAAGCTGATTGTTAACAGACGCCTTCTTCATAAGCTGATTGTTAACAGACGCCTTCTTCATAAGCTGATTGTTAACAGACGCCTTCTTCATAAGCTGAATGTTAACAGAGCACATGGGCAGCTGATATGCATGTGGTTGACAGTCAGAATGTTTGCCATGCTCGACGGACTCAATGGCGCAAAAGTGATCCTTGGAAACGATGGGACGATGCTTATTGTTCTTCCTGGGACAAATTATGTGGACAATGGATGCAACAGGTGGCCAATGATGAGTCATGTGATTCACTGCCTTGATCCCGACCAGAAATCGTCAAATCAGAGGCCATATATCAGAGTCTAAAGTCACGTAAAGCTACCCGAAATGCAATGTTGACCACACTTCACCCTACTTTGGTTGTAAGATATTAATGAAGCATCAGTCTTATTCAATCGTTCATTTCCTGCTGGGATAACTAAATTTAACAAATTTTCATTAGGCCTCCTACTATTTGAATTGTCGTTGTCTTCTTTTAGCCTCTCCTCACCTACGTACACATGTATTACGCAAGATAGTACAAATACACAGGATGCATTTATTGAAGGCAGTGATATATGTGAGAAGTAAATGACTGTACAGTGTACAACTGTACATGTATCATGCACGGTGTGTACAATGCACATAGACTTTGCGATTCGCTACAGAAAATCAGTCAGCCAATGTGTGTCACAAGTCTGCGTAATACATTTGAATAATTTCAGCATATTAATTTGCTAAGGATAGTGCATGACTTGACTGCGCATTACCAAAATTCATGCACTGATCGAATGCGTGTGCATAATTATCAGACTTTACTGTACTAATTCCCCTCCTAAAGTCCTACTTGCACCTCACCGCGATGGGAGGGTGAAACAGCCAAGTAGGGGATAGCCTGGTGAGGCTATGCCATCAGTGGTGAAGACTTTGGTCGAAGTACCACCTAGGGCGTCACTCGAGGTGGACAGGCTCACCGGGAACCCTGAAAGTGCTGGCTAACGCAGGAGGCGGGTGTTGGAAGGATGCCTAAGGGCGGAAGAGGCCTTAAGGGCCAAACGGCCTCCTTACCCTGCCAGGAGAGGATTGGTCACCGCCTGGTATAGGACCAAGAAACCTTTACATGACTGAAACAAATATGAATACAGATAACGACGTTAACGGGGCTCCTTCACGAAAGAACGTGATGGAGGACCTAGAAATGAAGGGCTTGGACGTACGAAGAGCAATGGATAAGACCAGAGACAGAGCAACTTGGAGACGTCTTGTAAAGGCCTCATCGTCAGCATGCGCTTGACGAAGGAGAAATTGGACTGTACTAATTCATTAAACATAATTTTGTGGCTGAATTTGAAAAAAATAGATTGAAAAATTGTTTCCTATGTTTCATCATCAGAACAATTTGCAGAGGGCTCCACAATCTGATGGCTTCAATTTTTGAAAGCTAAAACTAAGAACGGTGGGGTTAGATAGATTATCATAAAAGAATATGATGCATGGAGAATAATTTTCTGCCACCAGTTAAAGTAATTTTCAATTCTTAAGGGTTGGTTTCAAGCAGTCGCCTATAGATACACTCCCTGATGATGTGATTGTGAATTCTGTTACATGAAAATTTATTACATGCATTGTTGATCTGCTGGGCTACATTTAGCAACATTTAGTAATTAGGTAATGCACATCAGCAATATTACCGATAATATCATTAGAACCAGGTGAAGTACTCACAGGATTTTTGCAAAGTATTGTTGTACACGACAGCAGAAGTGTCTGGCAGAATATCTCGCCACTCGATTGTATCTTCATAACACAGGTGAAGGTTGTTGTGGAAGAATACATTGCCTTTCAGAATCTCTAAAAGCAATCAACAGGTAACCATTGTTAACGAGTCATAGGAATCATTCGAAATCAAACCATTCAAAGATCATATGAAAAGCATGTTGTCACGAGAGTCATACAGAGACTCTGAAAGGCTTGACATCAAAGTCCACTATGCATATCAACAAGCAATGATTTAAAGACGTGCACGCCGTGCCTGTACCACCAAAACATTGAAAGGCAAACAATCAGAGACTGTCCTGTACTGTCCTGTTTCAACCATTAAAGACCAGCCAGAAAAGTCATTCACAGGTAACAAAAAAATTGAATGAACAACAAGGTGCCTCCAAGCAAATAATTTAGTCACCACACAAAACGCAGTTAAACAGCTATAATGATCATTACACACCGTGGTAAGGCCTAAACCTGAAAATAATAATATTGTTATTTAGTTTAAGGCTTAGTCATTACCACGGTGTGTAATGATAATAATAATAATATTGTTATTTAGTTTAAGCAAGTACTAACGTAGCCAACAAGAATAAAGGAACTACATTAATTCAGCTACAATATTCCATGAACTATCCAGTATCCACATCTTTCATAAAATACCAACTGGACATCATATTACCCCTCCTGCTTCAATTACCTGAATACACTAGTTACAAGCATGAACTATACACAGTCAGTGGACTATCTAGCAGTGACTATTTAGCATGCTTTTCAGTGCATTACAAAACAACAAACTAGTGTATTTAATACTATTTATGCACCAGATCAACAAAAAGGATGAGATAGTGAGGGAGGGATTGGCCACACCCTCAAAAGAAAATGAATCTGCTAACACTTTGACACTTTGTACTCATGGCTACCTCAGGGTTAGCTTAAGAGACTGATCTTCTCCATTGCCGTTTACCAATTACTTTATCTGCACATCAAAATCTCACATCCATTATACAAGATCCTTTATTAAATTGTATAAGGCGTAAAAAAAAGTGTTGTGTTTCCGGTAACGCGACCGACCCATTTTTAGGGCCGCGACCCAAATTTTTTTTTAAAAAAAATTTTATTAAAAAAAAAAAATTTTTCAAAAAAAAATTTAATTTTTTTTAAATTTAAAAAAAAAAAACATTTGTATTGACATAACATAAGAGACGTCAACAAAATGAAATTAATAGGACTGTTTCTAGAGCAGTTTTAGGTGCAGACAGTCGGGAAATAGGCAGTTTATACTTGCTTAGAACATGTACTTTGTTTCAGCGTGCAAAAAAGACTAGTGGGCTATACTTTTTCGGATAGTCACTGCATAAAAATATTTTACAAAATAAAATTATTTTCCCACCTACCTACCCAATTTTTTTTAGCTCTGTTACCGGAAACACAACATATTTTTTTGGGGCCTAAGCATTCAGCTTGCACTACACCCAACAATTTTCTCTGGTATATGCTGGACAAGCCATTCGGAGTTCCCTGCCATCTATACATAAACATGCACCCATTGTAAATCAAATAAGAAGTGCCAATGGCACTTACTTAGTATAAGTACACTATTCCCCAATAATAATATGCACTTTCGTTTGGATAGATATTACATCACTGCATTAATAAATGTGTAGGTCATGTTGGCTATTCCATTTTTCTTTACTTCTCTTCCTCTTCCACCTTGTAAGCGATTCTTTGTACTTAATGCAACAACTTTCAAAACATTATTGTCAGCCATTTATTTAGTCCTTTTATAAAAGAACATAGCAAAATGGTGTGCACTTACGAAAGTAATACAACCTGATGACGTGAGTAATTGTAATTGGAAATGCCATAATGAAATCTGTCATAAGAAATTAACATCTATAGGCAACCTAATTAGTAGGTCTTGCCCTATTGATCTCCACTCAGGATGCCTATTAATAATTCCCTTTGAAGCATTGTAATGTCAATACTAAACTGTCTGCTAATTGTGTAATGTGTATCTTACTAATTGTGTACCTTACTAATTGTGTACCTTACTAATTGTGTACCTGTAAACAGCAGGAAACAATTGAGATCAAACTGCATTCTTTTCCGAATCCTTCATGTTGTGCCATTAATGTATTCTAATGCTCTTTGATACAATAATCATCATTGCCATAAATTTAGTTTCTATGTCATCAACAGTAACATTAACAAGTGACATCAGTAATTAACCACGCAAACCCTCTACTGGCAGATGGCGTGCTGAGGAAAGCTTTCATCATCACTATGATATGTAGGATGATCGATTTATTAGTATTATTTCGGGAATTTATATAGCACCTCTTGAATGCAGGCTACTCAGGGGTGCTCCCGGCCCAACCACGGCTAAATAAGACAGCTATTAAATTCTTTAGAAACAAAGCAACCCATGGGCACTAAGTGCAGTGTAACATGGAGGCCATTCCAGGTTACAGGATTAATAAGTGTATTTTCAGAATATTTCATGGTTGACTGTCTTCCTCTACTCAATGTTGTATTTATGCTTATACGGTGTCTGTATGTACAAAAATGTTGATAGCAATTGGATAATTAAAGAATATTTATTATCTCATTTAAAATTACATTTAGATTACTTGGTAACAAGTAACAACATAGCATTTACGGTCGTTTAATTCTTGTAACTCTTTAAATGTGTAGTACAGGATCTGACAAAGCATGCATATAAATATTAAAAAGTGAACAACTGTGTTCATGTGAGACTCCTCGCCTGATTCTCTGCATCTTGACCCCCTGCCTATCAATTCTGTTTTGATTGAGCGCCTGTGAATAAGCTGGCTCCCACAACTTGGCTTTTGTGGGCGCTGTAGAAATTCTGACTTTACGATTACGATTACAAAGTGTGATGCGAGCGAGGCATAGAATATATCGTGAAATTCTCACAATCTACGTGAAATCCTGAGATCAGATTTCTGAAGATAAAGAGGAGGAAAAAATAAATGAGGCGAGACTTCCAGAGAGGGTACTATCAAATGCACCAAACAACAATGGTTGGCAGATTCCCAGGAGAAACCAGGCTAGCAGGTTTTCCAACCAAATTGGCAAAACTCCTTCGTCGGCAAACTACAGTTCAGTGATTTGTTTGCCTTGCAGATAAGAGAAAATATTTTCTGTTGAAGTCATGCATCTGTAGGCCAACATAATGAGGACTCTTCTTATCAGTAATAGGAATCAGATAAAGACCAGAGATCAAACCACCCAATGGCCAGGCACTGTTGATAAACATCAATCAAAGCATGTTATATCATCTTTTTTGGCCCCATTGACCCATAGGCAGTCAGTTAGGCGCCTTCAATCTATACAAACTTGCACTGTAAATCGTCTGTAACCATAAAGCCATTGTACCGTTCTGGATTTATCTCTCGCTCTCCACAACACAATGCTTACTTTCATTTGGTAATCATAATCGTAATCTCCAATCTTCTAAAGCGCTACTCAAAAGTCAAGCGCAGAGCACCAGCTTATTCACGAGCGCTGCGCTGAGTCAAAAGGATCGTCAGTAAGAGTAGCGTAAGGAGGTCCGGGTCCAGTTGCCATAAGATCAGAGGGCACGAAACAGCTACAGAGTCTAGTTGGAGTGTAAATGGGCAGTTGAAATAAGTAAGGCTTAATAAGGAAAGAACAGTATTTCAAATGAAATACAAAACTATGGGCCAAAAAATTGAATCTGGAAATCGTTGGGGGAGGGGTCTCTGCCAACTGAAGAGCAACTGAAGAGTTCTACCTGACTTTAATAAGTCATTATTATTACAAACACTACACACTCTCAAGGTCACACAGAAATAATACACATACATAGTACATGATTCCATGACCAGTCCAAGTAAATGTTCACAATACATAAAGCCAGGAACAGTTAAAGTCACGTCAAGGCCAGTCTACATGTAGAGCTCTTCTACTCAGAGGATGTTTTATTTGCTATAAACAATGAAAAGAGTTTAGTAAACATGTCTCGTGAATGGAGCTGCAAAGAGCTGCAGAAATGTTTTCACCAACTGTTGATATACCTCGTCCAACATTTCGAGTCTCAGGTCGACTAACAATGGAGCAACGTGAAAAAAAGACAATGGAAAAGGCAATGCATCCCTAACCAGTCAGTCACTAGATGAGGCTGAAACAAACAAAGATCTATGTCTCTCTGGCTAACAATCAGGTCTTGCAGAATTTTGAGACTTTAGAATTTTGAGGCCCTCCATAAGTGCAACTCCAAGGTTCTACAATTTCTTAATCGAATACAGGCATCAATCGGCAATAAGATAAGAATATTCCTTAATTCACCAATTATGAAGACTGAAGAGGATCTGCAAAAACTCACTTAAACTTAAGAACTGGTACACGAGGCAGCCAACACGCGGTGCCATGATACCACAATGCAGCTGATGGATTATTCGTTTGAACATTTGTTACACAGGCATGATAGTCTAAAGGTAAGTCTGCTCTGGTCAACCTAGATGTTGGAGGTTCAAACCCTTGCCATAGAAAAACACACATGTTGAGATTACTGTCCCATCTGTGCCCTAGCCAACTTCAATATAACAAGTAGGCCATATTGACCAAGCACTATCAGTGAGACCACGACGAGACAGCAAGGGAGAGTGCAGAGTGCCCTCCCTCCCTTTCATGTCAAGGTCAACTACGTGAAGTTGCCAACACTTCATACCCATGATTCCTACTCTACAGGGCTAGCACAAAACACTGCTCTTCTTCCACACAAGCACAAGTTCAGTGGATATCTGAATCTGACTTGTAAATTCCTATTTGCCTGTGGACGAGATGGGGGCTAGGTAAAGGTCAGGCTTAAAATAGAATTGTTTGACTCTAAGTTCCTAGATCAACAGCTGAACAAGATGAATGTTAATGATTTTTCAATTTCCTATATGACTTCTCATTCATGACCTAGCTAAAAATTCATTATATTCAATTTCCATAACATAAGGAATTTCCTTTAAAACCTGCTTTTTAATTTTATGACTTTCCAAGTTCCTGAGGATCTGTGGCAACCGTGGACTCATTTACTCCTCTTCAGAGCCATGCTGGCACCAATGCTGCAACATCAGCCATTACTGCAAAGCAATTACTTTCTGTAGGATATTCAACCGCTGTCACATTCAAAATATTACAGAATGAGCTTGGACACGAGGTGTGCCTCTCTAAACCATCTAAACATTCCAACGGCAAAAATAGTCTCTTCAGAGGTGGTGTTATTATATTTGAAATATTATCATAGCATAATAGGAGCCTTTCTACGACAAAGAAACAAAAAAGCTGGTCCTGTGGAATGGCTTGGTGCACCTTTCTTTATCACGTTTGACTATAGTAGTGGGATTAAGCACACGGTGCAACAGTGCCGTGAGAATGTTTGTTTTCTATGGCTGGCCAAACATTGAACAAACGCAGAACGGTTCTAACAACAGAACATGCAAACAACGTATTCTGTCTGCACATCAGTAGAAATTTCAGAAACGTTTTGACAATCACAATTTAACGTGGCTTTAAAACGTATATAAAAAATGCAAAACAATTCTGTCAAATTTTTAAAATATATTAAGTTACTATTCAATACATAGTTACAATTAGTAACAAGTTTGCGGGTCAGTCTGTGAAGTCAGTTGGAGATCGAGAGCCAATAAGGCTCAAGCTACTTTTACAAACATTGAAAGGCAATCAAAGACTGTCCTCTATTGTCCTGTTACAATCATTAAAGACCAGCTGGCAAGGCCATTCAGAGGTAACCAACAAAGTATTGTAAACTTATAACCTTAAATTCAGCAAGGCAACTGAAGTGCTTTACAAATGTATCAGAAAAGCACCATAAAAAGCCTAAATACAAATCTACTATATGCATGACTACTTCTTGTTCCAAAGCAAGTGCCACTCAAAAAGCTCAGCCCACTGGAATTTTTAGAGAAGTCTTCGCAGAAGAACAAGCAATTAATAATTTCCATTTATTCAACAATCGGGTTGACAGACCGCAACCGGTTATAGTGTAAAGTCATTTAAATTAACATGAATCTTAACTAATAACAGAGCAGACAGCCTGTAATACACAACGGTGCTAACAGCAGCCTACAAAGCACGTCTATTCTACGTGGGCTTCGGGAATCGAACTCAGCTCCGCTCCGCTGTGGTGTGTTCATTGCTAGAGTGCAGTATTTGCTGACAAGGAAGTAAGCACTGAATTCATAAAACATAAATACATATTAATAAAATTCATAAAATTCTGCTCCAAGCCAATGCGCCACCGTCTCCATTGTTACCCTTTACATTATCAATCAATCAATCAATCAATCAATCAATCAATTTTTTATTGGTCCGTGTGTATCAAGCACACTAAAGCAGGAATAAGGCTACACAAAGCATCACAAGTACCACAAATCAATCAGACAATAATTAATTAAAGCGAAAACTTAATTAGTTAAAGAAGGCTATATAGTCATTCAAACTGATTACATAGTGGCTAATATCGAAAGTGCGACAAAAAGATAAAAAAAGAACTAACCGTGTAGCGAAACAAACTGCAGCTCCTTCAAGCCGAGAGATGTGCGGCCGCTGGAGTCGTAGTTGAGAGCCACGAAGAGACTGTAGTCCTCTCCATTGTACGTGTACAGCGACTGCCCTCTGATAATTCTCAAGTTCGTCAACGAAAGAAAGTCGGACATAACGGACACGATGAAGACGTATCCGGTGACCTCACGGATGTCCTTGAGGAAGCCGAGGTCGTAGTTGTCGCGGAGGAAGACGAGCTCGAGGTTTCCGTCGACGTACGTGCAGCCGGTGTATCTCGTGCGATAATGCTCGTACAAGTCATTCGATTCGTAGACGCTGTCGCCGTAGCTGCTGCCACGACATACTGAAAATGCAGAAAGCATAAACAAATGTTAATGAAATTCAGAAAAAAAATACATAATCATAAAATTCATGTATACACCTAGCATTCATGTCCAATGTTCATCCCACTCTGATTAAGACTGCAAGAAAATTTTAAATATCCACCGCACAGAGTTTGCATGCTGTCAAATATCTAGGCCTAAAAAAAATTGTTGTGTTTCCGGTAACCCGACCGACCCTCTTTTATTGCCGCGACTCAAATAATTTTTTAAAAAATTTTTTTTAAAAAAAAATTCAGACAATTTTTTTTCAGAAAAAAATTAATTTAAAAAAACCCAAAACATTTGTATTGACATAACAGAAAAGACGTCAACAAAATGAAATTAATAGGACTGTTTTCTAAAGCAGTTTTAGGTGCAGACAGTCTGGAAATAGGCAGTTTATACTTGCTTAGAACACGTACTTTGTTGCAGCGTGTACCATTGTGCAAAAAAGACTAGCGGCGTATACTTTTTTCGGATAGTCACTGCATAAAAATATTTTCCAAAACAAAAATATTTTCCGACCTACCTACCCAATTTTTTTACCTCTGTTACCGGAAACACAACAATTTTTTTAGGCCCTATCAATGTACTGTGTACATCTAAGCTAGTTTACACCAAGTGCGTTTTGGGTTGTTAAAGATGTCAAACAAGCATAATGCTTCAATAACACCATATGTAATGCATAAGGCAAAACTCGATGGTCACTTCATGCAAAACTGCATTGAAGATCATAATCGATAGGATATAACCCAAGTCGAAATTTAACAAGAAACCCGAAGTCAACCTACAGTTGGCAAGCATGCCTCAAAGCAGGCACCAAGAATGCCCGAGTGGCCCACATAACTTTGGTGCACGGCACTGTGGCGTGTTCATTGTTAGAGTGCAGTATTTGCTGACAAGGAAGTGAGCACTGAGCAAGTTCTACCAAGATGGTCCGACAGGTCATCTGATTTTAATTAAGAAATTTTTGAATAATAATTTTTGCTCACTATTTCAAACTCACATGCTGTCACAATACATAGCCTGAATGGATGATCACAAGTTATTACAGGAATCGAATTTAACTGTTTGTTTGGCAGCCAGGCAAGGTGTTCATCATGTCCTACTGCTCATTTTCATATGGGGGAAGATAAAGCTGTCAGTCTTTGGGAGGATAGAAGAAAGCAACCTCCATGTCCATTCTCATCTTCTGCTCCTCATGGGTGATGCAACTGTCATCACCCTAAACCTCATAAGACACATTTAAAACTGAATGCTTTGCTCGATGGGCAGCCAGAGTATCAATGGAAATACTGGTGCATGCGTTGATAAAGTTTTTGAGCCATTTGTAGCATGTACAAATCTCTAATTACCAAGACCTCCCCCCCAAACCTCCATCTCCTCCACCTGACCAATCAATCTTTATTTCTCAAGTCCCCTAAATCTGTTTTCTTTAGTCGCAGCTGGGCTGGGAGCGCCTCTGAGCAGTTTCTTGAAGAGGCGCTATATAGATTCTAATAATGAATGAATAATGAATGAAAGACGAGTGCAGAAGAGTAGGAAGCAGAGTGCAAAAGACAGAAAGTCTGATGAACACTGATGATCAAGTCTCAAGTATGTTGTCATGTTTGAAATAATCACTGGAAGATATGATACCTGGACACTATATGATTGTCCCACACAGATATACGTATCAGTGTTGAAAACAATGAAAGAAGTTTCAACTTCAATCGCCGCTGTCCATTCTACTGTGAGACACAAAGACCAATCGACCCCCCCCCCCCCCCACCTTTCACATTCTTTCCGAAAAATATGCAGATCCACTTCAAAGGACAACAATGGTCAGTTTCATTATTCATATCTCAAACTCTGAAAACGAGGCCAAATTTGACATCTTATTAAGATACTAATTTCTTTCAGAGAAAGGCATGATGATGATAGACTCTATTCAGGCCAGGTGAACTCAAGTGGATACAAAGACTAGCTTGAAACACACCTGAGCACTATCTTCAGAATTTGTCAACCTGGCCTCTATTTCAGACACAGACAACCTTGACCCTAAAGTCCCACATCTACTATTAAATCAGTGGTGTTGTTGATCAATTATAAACTTCAAAGACACAGCTTTATTTAGACTAATTCCATTAATATTTAATAAATGTAGAAATGAACTTAACAATTGATGAGTTCACATTAATTACTGATGTTGTTACGCTGGCAACATTTGGCAATTTCTTCATGATCTATATTTTGATTTGATTGATTTATGCATATTCTGCGTGATCTACAGTACATTCTGATTGATTGGTTTATGTATATTTTTCAAGATCTGATTGACTGATTGATTGATGTATACAAGATTCAGCTGGGCAGTGTCACATACAATTCCATGATCAGTCCGTCATTATTAATCGGCAAAAGGTCTCAATTCTATCCAGATACTGAGATGCATTTACTATAATTGGTACAGGTCTATTAATTTTATCAATTTTAGTTAGCTAAACTTTACATAATTTCTATGCATTTCTTAAGCATCAATTAAAGGTGCTGAGCGATTATGAGTGAAGGACTTGCTCAAGGTCCCTCCACATCATACTCATAAGCAATTATGAGTGAAGGACTTGCTCAAGATCCCTACACATTGGCATAAAAATCAAAGGGAGGCTCAAACTTTTACTCTGTGTGACAAGGTGAGTGATCTCTAACCGGTCTCGGCCGCCCTGACCCTTGTAGTAATCATGGCTTACTTCCTGTTTACTTTTGGCACTCTGCTTGCTGCTTAGGTTCACCACAAACTCTTCTATTCTACTTTAAAATTGTCCTTTTCAGCCATGCTGTGTTCGGAAGCACACCTGAGTAGCATACTCATTTAAGTACCCACCCACAGTTTCAATCATGACACGCCTCCCATTGGCAGCATGTTATCCACATTTCACTTTATGTATAAGTTTTTACCTTCAAGGACTGAAATGGAACAAAACCTCTGAAAATATCCAGTTGGAACTGAAATACAATGTCTGGCACACAGTAAATAATTGGCACAAAATCAAGATGCCTGAGCAGTGAGCCCTAGACTTACAACAGAGGGTATGAGACCTTTTGCTTTCCTAAAGAGGGACAGAGAGTAAATTAAAAATTCCCTTTCATGAGCATCATCCACACAATATTCACCAAATAAATCAAGTCAACATATTTTTACAGCTCTGTATTAAGCCATAAAACTGAACATCAAACTGTCCACATCGAGGGTTTTGGTTGACATAAGGTGTCCTTAAATTCTGGATTCAATATCAATTATCACCCTCAACACCCAACCCTAAAGATTTTGCCATTTTAGAATAGATCGGGCCTCATTGGAAGGGTTTCCAGGACACTCTCAGAATAACTGCCTAATAAGAAAATCACTAACAATTATACCCAATACACAGATAATGGCTCCAGCAGTATTTTTATACCAACCAGAAGTTTCTACCGCATGCCAAACTGTTCGATTATCTGATAATTTTGAATGTGTACATCATAATTTCTCATAGGGTTTTCTCATAGTTTTTAACACACAGTTGTTATTATAGTTTTTGCTAGAGGTTTATCTATAGGTCTTTCTATAGTTTCTTCCTCATAGTTCATTTCAAAACACAGTTCACTGAAATTGGATTTCAATTCCCAGAACCTTTCAAAGCCGGTGGTCCGAATCACTTTCCTACCCTTCAATATTACTTAATTGAGCCACCACCAGCACATGGTAAATCCCTTGGGCATTAATAGCAAAAACAGATCCTTCCTAGCACATTAGATTTCCACTGCACAATAGATTCCTCAATATAATTTGAGGCACAGATTGATTATAGGCCATAATTATACTGGTACTGCCTTATAAGCCAGCAAGGCTCCTAAATCCATGTGAATTCGTCAAGGGAACAACGTACATAACCTGGCCATATAATGACTTAAAATACAGCTGTGAAAATCCATGCAAAATAAATTATATGCCCTCCAGTCTCTATCAAATTATCTACAGTTCACCAATTGGCTTTATGGCTACAGTTTCACACCACAAGTCATCGACCCAATGACTGGCAGATTCACACAAACTGAAAGAGAGGTATAGCTACAGATATGACCAGAAAGGCAGACACTAACTCCATGAATAACTTTTGTTAAAATCGTTTTGTTAAAGAGTTATTCTGCCATGGCTGTAAATGAATGTTATAAATAAGTATAAAGACAAAATACTCCCAAACGGTTCGTCTTTCATATTTTCATTGCTGACAATTTTCATTGTACACAATGAGCGAAGGTGAGATCTAAAGTTGTAAGAATAGACTTAATTAATTTTGTGGGAGAAATTAATGAACGAACAACTTGCAACTTAGTACTGCACCAGTTGACAAATTTTAAAAGTCATGTCTAAACATTGGCAAATCTAACGACAAGTACTTCTCTATTATAAAAAATAGAGTTTAAAAATAGCAACATTGTCTACGGATGTGTAGTCGTCCACATAATTACCATTTTTAATCAAAGCTATATTGCCTTATTTTTATGACCAGTAATAATTGCGAAAACAACTTCAGTATTAGAGCTGCCAACCTGGGAAAACAAAAAGGAGCCGGCTAAATAGAGATCACAATGTTTTAACAAGGCCAATGAGCATCGTTCATGCAGCAAGCAATTAATTTAGCTACGTTGTCATTCTTCATCAATGGTGCGTGCAATCCGCTGTGTCAACTGCCATCTATAGCTGGAAATCCACTGGCCGGTTTCTATGTGTTTGTAAGAGAACACCACTGGAGACCGTTACCAACCACATGAGCATCATTTGTAGACACACATTCATTGAGCATCATTTGTAGACAATCTTATTCTTATTACAATAATAATAATATTAGCCAACCAAGGCATTTAACAAATTTCCGGAGCTATTTCAAATCGAAAGAAGTCACGTGTACCATGTACCTCAGGCAAAACAATAGCAGCAACAACAATAACTGGTATGAAGTCATTTCAACCAATATTCTGAACTGGTGGGTCCTCTGTCCTACCAACTAATCCTCAATTCGCAATAAATGCATGTAATCATCTCGACACTTCTATAGCAGCTCTTAGGTCTGATCAAAAGTTGTTCAATCACAAATGCGGCATTAAAAAGTGTTTAAATTGAAATAACAGTTAAAGTTTTACACTAAGATAGACACAGAGTATTAAATGTGAATCTGGGGCATGGCCAATTCTTCGCCAGGTGCCAGTGCAGTAATATGTATAAATAATTATGAAAAGTTGTGAGAAATGGCGAGTTTTTAGGCGAATCTCATAGGAAATGAATTTGAGTTTCAATGAAGCTGGTGGTTCAATTCATTGGAGGCAGTGGCTTCGAATACACAAGAGCCCATGACAGTTCTGCATCAAGTGTCATCAGTCAAAGACATGTACACATCTGAAGATTGGAGTCAAAGGAAGGGGATATAAGAAGTGACTAACAGCTGAAGGTATGTTGGGGTGCTCAGTGTAATGGTTTTTACAAATCAGGCATGCCAATTTTTGTTTTGAAGAAATCGTTGCATCATGTAAGATAGGATTTTTTATAACTTTTAAAGCCTGTTTACTATTTGATACTTACAAAAACCAAGTTGGCACAAATGACATGTATGTATTTGTGACTTGTACCTTGTTTGTGACATGCACCTGTTTTTGACATGTAGCTTATTTTTCTGACATATATACCTTGTTTGTGACATGCACCTGTTTTTGACATGTAGCTTTTTTGTGACAAATACTTTGTTTGTGAAATGTACCATACCTCGTCAGTGCTGAACTAAAACGACAAATTTTCCCTAACGTGAGAGAAACAAGACTTTTGAACTTCTGTTAAACAGGGCTGGACGAAATGCGAGATTGTCACCCAGCTTTATTGCACATGTTTTAACTGTGTTGGAAAATGGAAGCAGAGCAAAAAAGGTCGATAATGGAATGAAACTGAAAAAAAGTCAGAACTGGACAGAACTGTGGCATTCCAAATGTTCAAAGAACCAGCCGCAGTGGCTCAGTTGCTGGGTATATTAACATCTGAGTGAAATCATCAATTCATCATCATCTCAAACAATGACCAGACATCTTGAATCTTAATACAAACCAGCAACTTACAGAAATATCATCCGACTCGAACATTTATTGATGATATAATACTATGACGCCAAAGCTCAAAAATAAACATTTATACCTAACCCTTCGAAATTCCAATCCACTTCATTCTTAATGCAGTGCTCGTGAAAAAGCTGGTGCCCCACGCTTGGCTTTCGAGTAACGCTTTAGAAATTTGGAGATTATGATTAATGGAAAGCACAGCAAAGTTGGCTAGTCTTTCCTGTGACAAAGCAAGGATTAAAAATATATGTTGTTATGGTTTTCTAAGTTTTGTTTGCTCAAAGAATGTTCACATATTTACACTTTGAAGGGTGGCAGTATCAAAACAAAAATTGAACAGCAATTGACCATTGAGTCTTGCTTGGCACCATCTTTGGATCTTAAGGGCACCACCTGGACCAGGGCAGCTGCACAATTCACCCCTTTTTACCTAGTCACACGCCACAGAAGAAAAGGTAAAAACGGCAACAATTTAATGTAAGTGCTTGTAACAGTTTACAAAACATAATTCAAACGTCTAAACTTTGTCACAGTTGAAAGCGTTTATGACTCATCAACATCAAACATACTGTATGGAACATACCTGTGCTGACTGTGCTCATAAAAAGATCTGAAGCTAGGCACAATCACATGTATATAGACAGC
Source organism: Lumbricus rubellus (assembly GCA_945859605.1). NCBI lineage: Eukaryota > Metazoa > Annelida > Clitellata > Crassiclitellata > Lumbricidae > Lumbricus > Lumbricus rubellus. The sequence continues at coordinate 28,177,511 of OX243815.1, read as the reverse complement.
ATACAGGTACATATCAAAAATATATATTTATATATAATTATATACAGTATTCCGGTATATACATATATTTACAACAAAGGGTTTTCAACCCACTTGGCCAGTTTCAGAAAAGGTTGATAAAGAAGTTCTTCAGTATGGTGATTTGCAACAAAGATTTTCTACTTTGGCTGGCTCAGTTCTGTAAAGGACCAATCGACTAATTACCAAGAAAAAGATTGGGTATTTACAAGGGTTTGGCTCAGTTAAGAGAACGTCATGCCCTCCCCTCCCCTCCCCTCCCAAGTGCTCTTATATTCAACAAAGTTAACGTCTAGATATTGATCAACTGCAACGCATCACTATCTTTATGAATATACGCAAGTACATTATATTAACACAATACATGCTTACATACAATACATAGAATATTCATAACAGAATATTCTTTAACAAACAGTTGCAAACCGCATCTCTGTGTACAGACTTATAATATTTCATGAACGCATTAAGATAGACATTGGTTGTTGACAATGATACAAATTATGAATCATATAGATACAAATATTCAATAGTTGACTTATTCTACAGGTCACAGCCCACACTGCTTTATAGAATACTATTCACCATCCATGGCCTTTCGTACAAATGCAGAAATTGCTGAGCAATCTCAAACATGTTGGCATCTAGCTTTGGGTTCTTCGCTTCTGCTGCGTAGTTTTACATTTCAACGGACCTTGCTTCTCCTCCATCTAGAGTACAAAACCAAAATGTCAGTCTGTAGATGGCAGATGCGTCCATACAATCCAGACTTGACCTCACATGCGAAAGGGTATAGGCTTTCCCAATGCACTTACATAGGACAACATGGCATGCAAAGTTCAGTATTTAAAATGTGCTGTAAAACCATACAGAATCTGTTGCATAAATCAAGTGAAAATAGATGTATGCGGCTATTTATATATTACATACGGCACGTAAATAATCGTATTTTTTACTCCTTCCCTCGAATGCACACGTATATTTTGTTTACCCTAAATGCGTATGCACAAATACGCTTTTCTACCCCCCTCTCACAAAGGGTCAGAGGCTATTCAGCTAGTCATCTATGAAACATGTATTTTACCGTAGGCTGCTATTTGTTTTTGTTAAACATCATATTTACTAGCTAAAATTTGTTAACTGTTATGGTTTACTGCTTAGAATTGCACAGAATGTAATTTTATTGTAGCCAAATGCCATTGAACGACTACAGGTTAATACAGTTACGAATAGGTTAATACTTAAGGACGTCATAATTAAGACATTTATTTTGCGTACGTACATTTTGCCGATACCTCCAAGAAAAGCATGTACGCAAATGCAAGCATATTTAACCATGCATAAACATGTGGAAAGCCACTCATTCGTTCAACATAAAGGCAACCTTGGAAAGTGTCATCAGATAAGTGTCACCGCCAATCTTCTCATCTGGTCTAGTCCTGTTGTTGCCACTACACCGCTACAAAGGACATCTTTCTGAGAAGCATTAAAAACTTTTCACTGCATTATGTTTCCCTATTGTGGACTTGTAACCATTCAACCAAGCCCTACACAAACATATTGGAAAATGAATCTCTTAAAGACACACACACACAATGAAATATCATCTTCCCACTCTTTCTCATTAAATTTTTGCCTTAGGTTACACCATAACATATGTAAGAATATAATATGTATGCATGCTTGTGTATGTATACAATGGCATGCAAGTGTGTGCATGTATATTGTATATAATACAATATGTATATATGTAAAAACCGTTGTAAACGATTTTTCATTACAGGTCTAGTTAGTGTGTCCTGTACTCATGTGCACATAGAAGAGCTGCACTGAAATTTGGCAATGGCCAAAAACTAATTATGCACGTGTACACCACATTACCTTTTAATACACTCTGTCCATGAAATAACAACATTGAACTGTACTCTGCATCCAACACTGTACTGGGTTTAAAACTTTATGTGATACTGAACCTTCAATTTTCAACATATACACTGCCACGGGTGCTGTTCTAAACAACTGCCACACACTTCGGGAGGCTCTTTTAACATAATTAGCCAATAACACTATGTAAATCCACTGATAGTAGGACAAACTTTTCTTCTAGCATAATTTTCAAGTGCTGTCCCTTTAAAAGGACCAAAGGCAACAAGTCCTCGAGTGAAGGAAGTCTTACACCATGCATGCACATTGCACATCCTGTCAAAGGCAGACGACAGGATATACTCAAGAATGCCACCTATGACTGCACAGTGTGTGATTACTTTATCCTGTCCTCCAGAAACTTCCTGACAAAAGATGTGACACGTACTACAGTGAAAAACAGCTCAGTGACCTAACCTAATGACCTACTACCTAATGAAATATATTCCTCCACAACTCAAACAGGTCTTAGATTTCCATTCAGTCAAGCATCAGGAAATCTCTCAATATCAGAGATAAACTTATAAATTTTCATACTCTGTAGATCTATATACTCCTTGCATAGAAATGGACCTGACCCATTAAAGAAACATTGAATAAAGTATGGAAGGCAAACTAGAGGCTAACACTACAGTACATAATTATTGTAGTATTCACAATTACATTTATACTCTTTGTGAGGGATAGTCTCAATTAACTGAACGTCAGCAGTACTATTAATTAGAAGCAGTGTTTTTGCATTCTGACAGTTATGACAGCTAATCGTTCAGCAGGATACATCACATTATTTCTCATTGTATTTTTAAGCTCCCTTCGTGTAAGTTGCTTCTTGTTGTTCCTGTTAAGTGATAAATGATAAACGATTATAAACAGGCTCGCAAACGTAATGCAAAGGCTTCTACAATAATCTGCTTGATAAAACCTGTTCATAATCCATCAAAACATAATAAGCAAACTAACACACAAAATTTATACAAAACATGTACACTGAAGAGTAAAAAATCATGGCAATGCATATCTGTTTAGTGACAAAATCTCTTTGAAAAATTTCATGCATTAATATTTTCCTATTTCGACCAAAATACACCAACTCTTCAAGGTAACATGAAATGGTCAGCAACTAACAGACATCAACAGAGTTTGACAGTTTCGCCGATTCGCCATTGCTACTTCTTCAAGAAAGCTGCAACTGCTAAACAGCAGCCTTGGCAGACCACAAAAATACCAGAGATACCAGCAATAATAAACAATCAAAGACTTTTCAACAAACAGGTGATTCCAGAGACTGCAAATCACCACTCAGAGTCTCAGACGACTGTATACTCTACACGTCTGCACTTCTCAGCTCGGCAGCCATGTTTTGGATGGCCATAGGGACCAAGGCATAAACAAAGCACCTCCAAGAAATTGATGCTAACAGAACATAAGACGCCAAACACTGGCTTTGCAACAGCCTCCCGTGTAACAAAAACTGTGCATCTATTGGCGCCAGAACGTGCCAACAGGAGAACTCACCACCGCCATGGAACTTCTCTCCATCACCATGGCTACACCATTAAAACTGCTGCCCCCGCATACAGGTAAACATTTATGAACACAAACTTGCACAGAGCACATCAAGATTTGTTATATAATCTGACATTATATATTATCATTGTAAAACATATTATGTGTTTGTAACACATCATCGCCAGCTCACATGGATCAGGCCACAGAACTGTCAGCTTAAACAAAGAGAAAGGGATGAATACAATCAAAACAAAAACCTTATAGTCAAGTGCCGCCGCCAGCAGCCTTATTATTTTATTCCACTGTCAATAAATATTGTCATCATTAGAGTAGCTGCTGCTGCTGCTGCTGTCATCACATTCCCCCATTAACACTGTCATTATCTATAAACATCGACAGTTCGACACCCTTCTTTGGGTTAAAAACAACCACCATAGCCCAGTATATCAATCTGTTTACTCTGATAACAATGGATACCGGTACTCATTATTATAATTACCAAACCACTGGAATTACCACCTAAGCAGCAAGCTTACTGTCAACCAACTCCAAAACATGTAATGCTTTATAGATGTGAAGCATGGGCGCCTGCAGAAATTTTTGCAGGAGGGAGCAAAACCCAATGGCCTCAATAATTTTTTTATAAAGACCTTGAAAATGCAGAGCAGAAAATTAAGAACATGGTTATTTTTCACAGAGGTTTCCAAATGTCAATTTCTCAGTTTTCACATCGTGCATAATTATAGTAACATTAATTAGCGCTTTAGCGCAAAAATTTGTTAAAAAACAAAAAGTAGCAGTTAAGAAAATAGGAAATCGATTTTCCAGGGGGCCAAGTGCCCCCTCTTACCCCTATGTGTGGGCGCCCATGATGTGAAGGATAGAAATCAGTGGTTACTATATAAGAGTCCTGGTTGAACAGCAGATTGACAGATCTACTTTTAAGTCTGTATTTGACCAGTGAGAGTTCAGTAGTTCACTAAACTTTTGGTTGTGCCTCGAAGGACTCTTGTGCATTAAGGGAATGTAACATGTGGAGTTTATTTCATTCCACTGTTAATAAATATTGTCATCATCAGCTGTTCATATAAGATTTTTTCTGAATGATCAATGCAGAGAAAAGCACAAAAATGGAGATTAAAAGGACTAAAGAGGCCGCCCCCACTAACTATCAACAACACTCGTTTATAATACATGATACATCAGTAACAGATGATAACAACTTGAATATGAGTTGAATTTAGTTGCTTTGTAATGAGCTCAAATCAGTCAACTTTTACATCTATAGCCAAGAGGCCATATCTTCACTAACCTAACTTTTAAAATACTCATCAAGGATTGACTATTCAGAAATGTCACACCCTTAACAATAACAGCTACCCTGCAAAGGGATCTACATGTATATTTCATCTGTCCTTAATGGACAGGCCAAATGTTTTCTGTGAAGCCAAAGCTTCATTCTGCCTCACCATATAGCTACAGGTGCAATGTTGTGACTCCTATGTCCTAGGCCAACCAGCCACAACAATCAGCCACTGCTGCACTACAAAAGCAGCACATGCCAGGACATTCCTGGGATAGTTTGGCTTCAAAATACCATTTAGGCCCAGGCACAGGTTAGATGCCAAGTAGTACACATGTATGCTAGTGCTCATAATCAGATGCCTGGACGAGCCTTTCAACATCTAAATTGGGAGTCCTGTCATGGCAAAGGTGTGCAAAAGGATTAGGTGCAATGTGACATCCGATACAAGCTGACTAAAAAGTACAGCAGAAAACTTACTTAATTCTTACTGCAATCTTGGCAGTCTAATTCCAAAAACTTCAACAGTCATTTAAATCATCTTGTTTAATCCCATAACAATGAACTGCATTGGTTCCCAGCCACTTCTAGTACGCACTCAACGTTAAAGCATTGAAAGTCTCAACAGTAAACCCATCAATATTCATTTGCTCATCAACTGTATTTATTCCTTATACACATACATTATATGCCATCAAATGTAATGTATAGATTACTTGGCTGACTGGCTAGCAGGCTTGCTTGTTGGCTGGCTGACTTACTGTCTGACAGACTGACTATACCAACTATCTGACATACTGCCTTACTGACAGCTATCAAAAACTGCTAACAAGCTCTAAAAGCTGAGTCATACAGATTCTGAATTTGCTTCGTATATATCATCTCATAATTTGTCTCACATGTATAGCCGAGGGTTATCTAACGTGACCTGCACAGGTATGTCAGAGATGTTAATTTGCAAGATTTCAACACATGTGAGTAAGCACCTGTTACCGGTGGTACTTCATCATTAGTAATTGATAGATATACATGCAGACAGCACAAAAACTGAGCAGAATTATGTGCCAACCCAGAAATGATAAAATATGGGTTTCTGCGTATATTATATATATATATATATATATATATATATATATATATATATATATATATTGCTATAAACTTTTTCTCAAATCTTTAATTTCACCTATAAACAGAAGATAAAATTGTCAGACTAGTTATTGATTTTTAGATATATGATTTTAGCCCAAATCCATTATCAGGTACAGTCCAAAATAAGAAACATTTGGCAATTAACAACTGGTACCAAAAGGAATGAATGGTACCAAAAGGAATGAATGGTACCAAAAGGAACAAAAGTCTACAAAGGAGCAATATGCTAACTTTGCTCAACAATTCAAAGACTGTGTAATACGTATGAAAGGATATCTTTGCGTATGCTGTAATTGTTTGTTGCCTTACCCTATTTTAAAGCGATCAATCTTCATCTTTAGCTATGCAAATTTTCACGATCAAGAGTTGCACCACATTGCATCGAATAAGTTTTGCATTAATATAAAACACTTTTAGAATTGGCTAGCTTATAAATGCTCTTGCATAAAATATATATTAAATAAATTTATGAAGCAGTTTTTTATAAGTATTTATGACAACATTGCTCAATTGCCACAAATCTGAACGCTATCGGAACATCACAAGAACACAACACATATGGTTCGGTCATTCGGCAACAGTATGAGATTCTCGCCTGTATACAAGATCAGAACACACATACCAAATCTTTGAGCTGTGCATATTGGCCAGTTCAAAAGTGAACATACTGCAACTCAGCCACTGGTTGCCCTCTGCCAGTGCCAGTCCCAAGCCTGGATAAAGGAGGAGGGCGACACTAATCATCTTTGAAATGGCAGTATTGTTAAACAGCAACAAGTGAACACTGAACATAGCGCAAGACCCGGTTACAGGATAAGCAGCAAATGGTAAATCATTCTAACAATAGGATTCACGTAGAATCTTCCAATATTAGGACAGCCAAACGCAAAAGCACTTCAGCTTCATCAAGAGCTTTATTCATCTGAACAAACAACGCCAGGAATGGATAAAACCTTATTGACCCACGTAGAGTATACTGCATCTCCATCATCCAAATCACTATGAAATGGAAACGGCTCACCCCCATATCAGTCGCAGGACATTCCTTGTCAACATAATACCAGTTCTTACCACTCCAGCTCGGCCATTACACAGGGACATTCACCGCTGCAGCACGACGTATATTCTGTGGACACACAGTTTTCATGGCCCGAACGCCAATCATAGAACGCCAATAATCATCACAATTATGCCTAACGATATGAAGATAAACTGGCAGACTCAAACGGTGACAGCAGCAGCACTTGACATGTCATATATTCGCTATTTATGGAAGGCAGCCAGAGTACCACAATCCATACAACGTCCAGCAGCATATGAATTCTGCACCTTATAGTGGCCTAAACAAGACTTTCGTTGAGGCTTAGCATGTGCCAACAGTGAGGCTGACGACTCAATAGTATTTTTTTAAATTTATTTATATGTTGCATTTGCAATTGCGCCCCTTCAAGCTCTCTACTCAGAGCTGCTCCCGACTACAGCGCTGACACTACATCAGAGTTTCACGCTAAAGTGCACGAGCAGATGTGAGTGAAGGACTTGCTCATGATGACTTGAGGTGGATTTGAACCTGGAACCCTCTGGCTCCAAAGCCCCGAACTCACCACTACAACACCATGCCCTACAGTAAATTTTTTACGATATTAACAGTAAAATATACTCATTATAATATTATAGTATCACATATTATAAAGGTAAATAATGATATCATAATCATATAATAATAAGTAATATCATGGTATTATAATAGTTCATGAAACACAATGTAAACAGCAACCAAAAACTATTATAATTTTATCAATTTTTTGTGGGTGGATGTAAATTCTTGGGGGAAACTTCCCCCTCTGGAGATGTCTAGATTGAACACTGTCAAGAAATTGCCTGGATGTGGTGGCCAAATCAACAAGTTGCTTGTCTTGTGATTCAACGACCTGGTGACCAAACCTTCTGAGAAAGCATCAATTGGTGATTGTTTGCATACAATTATTATCAAGAGCTGTGATCTATCATTAATTACAATTTATTATGTTTGCAAGAGTTAGAGCAAGAGTTGGATAGAATTGAGACATGTATACCTCTCCCATATTTTGGATCACAAAACGTATATGTAATTGTAATCTCAAGATTTCTACTGCATCCCAAAAAGTACTGGTAAAGTCTTGGGAACCAGAACACTTACGGAATAAGTACTTGTCAAAATTGGTTCCGGGTACTAGATCAAGGCCTAAGAGTATCTTGCATCTCAATCATCTAAATCACTATACAAACATTGACATGTTTGTCTGGCAGCGAGTCAGAAAGTCAGATGGTGTTCAGAATTGGAGCGGAAACAGGAAACATAGTTCTTCTTGAAAAGGAGTGTCTTCAATAATAATTGTTGTGGGCAGGACTTGGGCTGACCTGACAAGAGGTGTAATTTTGGAGAGCTGGTTTGATGCTTTGGCTACATGATATCCACGTCAATTTGTGATGAGGTACACACAGGACAGATTAGTGTAGGACCGGAAAAGGGAAGTGGTTGAAGAAACTTGTTGAAATGTGAAGAACTGAGGAAGACTGGACAACCTCGTTTCTCAGTTCGGTGCATGTACATGTATATATATATATATATATATATAGCGTGATTGGGATTTTATTTAATGGTTGGGTATACATACTTTCAAGATTTTATTTTTATTTTATTTTAGGTAATCTCTCATTTTAGCGGAATAAATTTTAAACTACATTTTTGACTGTTGCAGCATAATTATTTTTCATCAATCCGACTTCTACTCTGGCATGAATCATTCCCATTAATCATAGCCTGCAGTTGGGCAAGAATTCATTTTATCAATCCAGCTTCTATTTCAACAAGAACTGTTTTCTATCAATCCAACCTGCTAAATAACAGAAGTAACAGAGGACGACCTCGTTTCTCAGTTTGGTGTATGCTATACTGTGATTGGGATTTTATTGAATGGTTGGATATGTACTTTCCGAAATTTATTTTATTTTAGGTAATCTCTCATTTTAGCGGAATAAATTATAAACTACATTTTTTTACTGTTGCAGCATAATTATTTTTCATCAATCCGACTTCCACATTGGCATGAATCATTCTCATCAATCAGGCTTCCAGTTAAGCAAGAATTCATTTCATCAATCCAGCTTCTACTTCAACAAGAACTGTTTTTTTAATCAAACCAACATCTATTAAAATAACATTTTTTCGTCAATCCAGCTCAAATTTCAGCAATAATATTTTCATCAATCCTACTTCTATTGAAGTAAAAATTATTTTCGTCAATCGGACTTCTAGGCTATTCATCAAGAATTCTTTTCGTCAATCCAACCTGTATACCATCAACGCAAAATTCCATGCAACTTTGGCGATTAATTAATTCCGTTAACACGATGGCTCACCTTATTTTATTTTATGTCACGACACAAAAAACGGACAAACTATTTTATATCGATATACCCTGCATGAAAACTAATACTTAAAGGTGAGCAGGCTGTGCCTTGTGGACTTACAGGTATGTTGGTCCTTCTTGGCCGGAGACGCCGAAGTCGTAGACTGTGCGAAAGCAAGTGTCCATGAAGTCAACAACAGCAGACAAAACGGTAATAAAGTACGAAAAGTCACGAAAAAGTCACCAAACGACGACATCCCGACGAAAAGGACGACTTTCTATCTGAGATTAATTGTTTTTACGCTCGGTTATATCCAAGTCTAGGCGGCATTTCCCAGTAACTCCGCTTAAACTCCGATTAAAACTCACGACAGGTAGACATTATTAGAGTGCTTAGGCTTAGAGCCTTAGAGTGTCGAGTGACTCGAGTCTGTCGACTGCCAGCCAGGGATGCCACTCTGAATTTTAAAACATGTCAGATCCGGCCGAGAAAAGATTAGAAAAGGCTAGTTTGACACTTTCTATGAAAAATATGGATTTCTCCATTTTTCCGGCTTGAAATTTCTGACGACCATTTTTAGTCGCATCCGATGATCAAAATTTGCTCTCTTTTCCTTCCCGAAAAATTCGGATGACCTTTTTAGACTTTCGCTCTAAAATTAACAAATAATATTATTGTTGGTCCAAATTCACAACTTTTTAACTTTTTCACGTCTTTGTTCATTTTCACTTTAAAAAATCAATTTTTATGTAAAAAAAGTCGGAAAAAAACCACCGCAAGAAAAAGCTAGATCCTAACAAGAAAACCTAGAAACCTAGACAAGACCGAGAAACCTAGATCTAGGTGTTAAAAAGTTATGAGTGGCACCCCTGGTTACGCTAGCAGAAACTTCCATATTATACTATCTGGGCGGGAAGCTCAACTCGCCGCTATACCAACGCTGATTGACTCAATGCCAGCGGGACCGGCGCATCAAATCAGCATCGACCTTTAGGCTTATAAGCCAGCACGGTCAACAAACCACTACAACCACCATAGCAGTGTTTAATCTAGACGTCTCTGGGGGGGAAAGTTCCCCCCCCCCCAGGATTGACATTTCCCCCCCAGGAAAATTTGACAAAATGATAATGGTTTTTAGTTACTGTTTTCATCATTGTTTTACATGAAGTGTTATAATATACCGTGATGTTATTTACTATTATATGATTATAATTATATTATTTACTATTATTATATATGATATTATCATGTTGCAATGAGTATAACTTACTGTATATATTTGTATAAACACTATTTTGCACAACAAAAAACAGATATGACATCCCCTCCAGAAAAATTTGACAAAATGATAATGGTTTTAGTTGCTTTTTACATCATCGTATTACATGAACTGTTATAATATACTGTAATCATCATTATTTATTATATGGTTAATGGTTATAATGTTATTATTTACATTACTATTATAATATATAACACAATCCTGCTAAAATGAGAATAACCTACTGCTAATATTATTTGTACAAATACTACTTTTGTACAACTGAATGACTTCTCACCAGTGGTATCCTTCAAATTTTAAATGTAAAATTTCAAAATGTTTGGTCCTACTATTTGAACACATAATTATAGTAAAACCTAAAACCAACATCATTACTACACCTGGCTATCTGAATTTGATACGGTACGGGTAGTTTATTAGTTCTTGGTACCGGTAGGTTTGCATGTGTATCATTAAATATGATTTCAGAAAGTATGTCCTGGTCAGCAATTCAGGACAATCTTGGGAAACAGGGTTAAACTGCCTATGGTGCTGAAAAGTCAGCTTATATAGGCTACTATTATATTCATGTCTGCATTTATTCATTAGAATAACTCAGCAACAGGAGAACTGAGCTGCTGAACTCGATAGATAAAGATATTTTTATTGTAATTATAATCATATATAGGCCTATATATAATATTGAATCATAAAACACTTTTTTATCAGTACTGAAGAGTCTAATGGAGTTATTTTGCTAAAATGGCACCTTAAAAGGGTACCATTACAGTGAGGAAATGGTCCCCCAAATATTTGTTAAACTTGTGTTGCTTATATTTATTGAAGTAAGCACTGAAAAGTACAGGTATTTTGTTAAGATGACACCATAAAATGCTACCATTGCAATGTGAAAATTCAAAAAAGTTCTGATGAGGCTCTGAAAAAGTAGAGGTATTTTGTTGAGATGACACCTTAAATGCTACCATTGCAATGTGGAAATTCAAAAAGTTTCTGATGAGGCTCTGAAAAAGTAGAGGTATTTTGTTGAGATGACACCTTAAATGCTACCATTGCAATGGGGAAATTCAAAAAGTTTCTGATGAGGCTCTGAAAAAGTAGAGGTATTTTGTTAAGATGACACCTTAAATGCTACCATTACAATGTGGAAATTCAAAAAGTTTCTGATGAGGCTCTGAAAAAGTAGAGGTATTTTGTTAAGATGACACCTTAAAATGCTACCATTGCAATGTGAAAATTCAAAAAATTTCTGATGAGGCTCTGAAAAAGTAGAGGTATTTTGTTGAGATGACACCTTAAATGCTACCATTGCAATGTGGAAATTCAAAAAGTTTCTGATGAGGCTCTGAAAAAGTAGAGGTATTTTGTTAAGATGACACCTTAAAATGCTACCATTGCAATGTGGAAATTCAAAAAGTTTCTGATGAGGCTCTGAAAAAGTAGAGGTATTTTGTTGAGATGACACCTTAAATGCTACCATTACAATGTGGAAATTCAAAAAGTTTCTGATGAGGCTCTGAAAAAGTAGAGGTATTTTGTTAAGATGACACCTTAAAATGCTACCATTGCAATGTGAAAATTCAAAAAATTTCTGATGAGGCTCTGAAAAAGTAGAGGTATTTTGTTGAGATGACACCTTAAATGCTACCATTGCAATGTGGAAATTCAAAAAGTTTCTGATGAGGCTCTGAAAAAGTAGAGGTATTTTGTTAAGATGACACCTTAAAATGCTACCATTGCAATGTGGAAATTCAAAAAGTTTCTGATGGGGAGGGGGAACCATCCCGGGCATCCCCCTCCCCATACCCCACCCCCTGCCGGTCTCGGCGCTACGCGCCTCACGAGTGTCATTCGGACGCTCGATTGTCTCCCCCCCCCCAGAAACCTGAATTCCCCCCAGCGGAGGGGGACTAGATTAAACACTGCACCATAGAATTGTTTCCTGCAGGTAACCTTGCACCGAGTCCTTTTGGCATTTGCATGCAAGTGACGAGCTGTCTAAAACAGGGTGGTCAAATGCACGCGTGACCTTCGACCCTGAGCTACCAATTTTATAATTATTTAGAAATGTAATCACTATAAAAAATTTAATGCGCATAGCCTACACGCTTCATATGTCTGCCGTCTCTGCCCTCGTTGCTCTCACTGTCACCCAGTGGCTTCTATCCCACTAAATAACCGCGCTCAACCGGTCAACCCCTCTCCTTCTACTTTCGGGCCGGCCATTCCTTCTTGGACCGGCCATTCCACTCCTTGGCCATGCATGCCTCCATTGACCATTTTTTGACCCCCCTCGGGCCCCTCCCCTCTGTCACAAACTGTCACAAGTCTCGGACCCCCCTAAAGTACGTCACACTTTCTCGGACCCCCCCCCCTAAAGTACGTCACTCTTTCGATTTAAAAAGAAAATTAGCACCCTATTCAAATTTAATCTAAAACACACATCACTATTAAACTGTAAAGTTTCCACTTAAAAAGAACTATCACATTATTAAAATGACTTTACTAGTAGAATAGTCAACAGTTGTCACAGTTAGCCTCAGAGGTTATTTTAACGTGCAGCTGGACACAAAGTGTGTAGTTGGAAAAGAAATTTGTGCAGTTGAAAATAAGATTTTGTGCAGTAACTCATAGTGTTATAGAGAACAAAGAACAAAAAAAGGGTCATCAGTTTTTTGGAGGCCGGGAAAATTTCAAAATGGCAACATTTTTACGGAATTTCGACGATCAAACTTTTGGTCCGGACGACTAAAAAGTTCGTTTTGTGCAGTTCAAAAAATTTCTTAGAATAACCCCTGGTTAGCCTATTCATTGAAGTAGTAACTCGATGCAGATTGAATTTGAAAACAAAACTTGCAAATATTAGACTAGACAATTATATAATACACATCATTAACACTCGAGTGCCCAAGGTATACTTTTTGGTACACGAAAGCCCAAGGGGGGGGTCCGCGCGGACCCTAGCGTTTTCATGCTAATTTCTTGAGAAGGGATTGGAATATCGTAACAGAATTTGGTTCTATGTAATCCCAAATGAATTTGCAATCGATTGGTGTATCTTATAGCACAATAGCACCACCAGTCCTGGTGCAAAGTAATAGTGTAAAAATCTCGTGATTCACATTTTATGCTTGCTTGCGTTATTTACCGAAGGAAGCCTATACGTCCGACGCTGACCCCGCGTGATCAATTTAATATCTTGAGAAGCGATTGGAATATCGTTGTAATATTTAGTTGTACGTAATCCCAACTAAATTTGCAATCGACTGATATATATTATATCACAATAGCACCACCTGTTATAAAATAATAGTTATTGATCAGTAACCATACGCATGCATGACTAATAGCCATATATCTTGAGGTACCCTTAGTATATGCTGTGATTGTGGGGTACAGGGTTGGACAATACTCACTCAAAATATACCATTCTATGCCAAAATGGTTGGTCTAGGAATACCTAAAAGCATTTTTGCACATCCATAGCCTTTAAAAAGTCATCCGGGAAAAACAGGCCTGGGGTCCGGTCGGACCCCCCCCTTGGGCACTCGAGGGTTAAAAAAATAAATGTTTGACGTCACACATGGCCTGACCCCTCCCCTCTGTCACAAACCGTCACACTTTCTTACACCCCCTGGAGCGTGACGCACTTTATGGACGGTCCCTAATCTATATATATAAAAATGAAACTTTCCAATAGTTCGTTATGAGTGTTCTCGATAACTGACGGACCGATTGTTTTGAAAATTTTACGACACCTTCCATTCCAATAGAACCGTGTTGTATTATGCTTTTTTCCCGAAAAAACGCAGCATTTTCCACAACAGAGAACTTTGAAATCCGTTCGGCCGCCATTTGCAAATTATACATTTCCCAACGTCCATGAGGGTTGCCAGATTTCGGAAACGTTTTTGTCGTGACATTACGTTGTAAAGTCGCCCAAAAGTCGCGAGATGACCAACTTCGATCAGGGTTGCCCAAAAGTCGCCCAAAAATCGCGATAGCGCATATGTCGCTGTCCGGGAGGAAAGAAGGAAGAGTGAGGGTGAGGGGGAGGGGGAGGGGACGGGACGGGGACGCGGACGGGAGGGGAGGGGAGGAGGAAGGGGAACGGAGACGGGGAGGGGAGGGGACGGGGAGGGGGAAGAGGAACGGGGAGGGGGACGGGGACGGGGAGTGGAAGGGAGACAAAGAGTGGGAGGGGACGGGGAGGGGACGTGGGAGGGGGAGGAGGCAGATGACGGTCTTTTCTGCCACAGCAACGCGTGGCCGGGTACAGCTAGTATTAATTAAAAATAATTACATAACAAATAATTATTTAAAATAATTACATAATAATTATTAAAAATATTGATCCTGCTCTGCCTAGTGCCTACAGCAGCTGCTGTCGTGATCTGTGACATTACAAAGCAGATCCGGTCTGACACAAGTCGTGCAGCATATAATTTATCGCTGAACCAGCCCACCGACGTGGATGATGGCTCGGGGTGCAAGAGAACTTGAAATTGTTGGGGGAGGAGGAAAGGTTTATGAAAATTAAGGTAATATTGGAGCTTACAGTTCAAATGCTGTTTAAACGCGTCCACATTCACGCAGACGAGCAGACGAGATTTGAAGATGACGCACTTGAAGGCACTTCTGAGAAGTTGTGAAATTGGCGATTGCCGTTTAATGCCGAATGCGCCACCTATCGAGGTAGGCTCACATAAAGCAGACAATTTGACCTTCGAAGCTACAACATACATAAGATGGCTTAAATGGGAATCTTGAGGCCATAATATAAATTATTGTCATTGGCCCAATTAAGTCGCATCGCGATCGTCGTATCTTAGCAACATCCTAAATTTGACTGTTAGAGTCGTAGACGGTTTATAAGGTAACCTATCGGTTAGATTTTGTTCTCCTTTTATAATTTGCGCATTGAACATGTAGGCCTGCCTAATTATGGAACTATTATAGGCCTAGGTTGTTTTAGGCTACTAGGCTCATTTTATTGCAACGTCTATCTCGGTTAGGCTAATTAGGCCTAGGCCTATGTTAGGCCTAAAACTAAAAGCATAACTTCTTCTGCACAGTATAGACAAAGATCTTAAGTACCTTTGATAAGCTTATAGATATATTAAAAGTAGAGTAGAATTGGCTTAATTCGAGCTTCGTGTGCCTTGCTTCGATGACAACTTATTGAAGCTGCTTTATTAAAAATTATTGAAATTTGTTCAATTTTCGCTACTCGCTCTAGAAGCGCCGCATACTGATAATTAGGGAACCAGCGTTGCGAGAGCACGACGCATGCGTATTTTTGGCTAGGAACCGAAATGGATGATTATAATTCGTTTGTTAGTCATGGTTTTGCAGGAAATTACGGACAGTACGGCCATTTAATTTTCATATCATTGCCATGAAAAAGAATTATTTCGATTTGTTTCTCATATGCAGTTTTGAGTGCATGTATAAGTTTGTCAGTTTGATGGCTGCGCACTACTAGAGGCGGTGCTAATGTTGTGATCTACATTTATATCCCGAGGGACTGAGTGCCTGGTTACAAAACAATATAGCTCCCTCGACTTCGCTCAAATAGAGCGCTACCGGGCGCATCCCGTAATGCAATGTAAAGTAAAGAGCAGCGCCGTCATCGCGTTGTTCGCACAACATAGGTATTTTTCCATTGCGCATCAAGCTACATATTACCGCTTCAGTCCTTTGCAAAGAGTTCATTGTGTTGACTGTGTAGAGTTCTGCAGCAGTTATCTTTGAAGAGCTTAGAACTATTGTGCAATGGCGCGGATGATAAGAGGGGCGTGGGTGATGTACTGAGTAAGAACATTCTTGTAAGAGCATAATGTTGTGTTTTGGGACATTTTTGCTCTTGCTCTAATTAAATAAATTTCCTATTTACTTGGAACTCGTGTTAATTACTTACCGAGCGCATTGCATCATGGGATGTGGCCCATAGGGAGTTGCGCTCGATTTGATCAAAGTCGTGGGCAACCATTATTGTTTAAATGTAAACATACACGAGTTCAGCTTTTGAGATGGCCCCTCGTTTTATAAATCTAGCATTAGCTGGTATGACATTTATAATAGTAAAAACAAGGGAGTGATCAAAAAGAATAAGACTATGAACTATATCTCAGACTCTAATCTCCTTTCTGAAATTTTGTAGTCACTACTTATTCCATGCTGAATCAGCTTTTAGAATGCACTATCTTGCCTGTTAATTTCATCTCTCCTCTGCATGTGCTGAAAACGTTGAAATTAATTAATGGGTGAATAATTTGGTGTACTGAAACAATTGGTTGCCCTACATTTGGAACTGTCCGTGACTTGGCATTCTATCTTCTGGCTAAATGGCTAGAAATTCCTTTTATTGTATTGTAATTTAATCATTTATAAAGCACCTCTAATAGGGTGAACCGTTCAAAAGGCGCTTCCAGTCTGCAAGGTCCGCAAGATGAAGCAAGAGAGCCAGACAGAAGTGTAGAGCTTTATTTTATTTTTTATTTTTGCTTATTGTGTTTTTGCTATGTGTAGTTTTGATGATTACAGATCTGGAAGTGGTTATGATGGAGGCAGGTATGGAGGTCAACGCCCCCTTCCAGATGAAGCACCGTACACAGCCTACATCGGAAATCTTCCAACGGGAATTGTCCAGGGTGACATTGAGCTGATCTTCAAGAATATGTCAGTAAGGGCTAAGTTATAAATTCGCTTCACCCCTATATATGATTTGAACACTTGCAATCGGTATGATTTTTGTCTTCATTGTTCAATGAGGATGATTTCGTACATGTATGTCAAGATATATCCATCTGCAACCGATAACAATATAAACAATGTATGGCCACTCTTATACTTTGATAGGAAAGAGCGCTATGACTTCTTGACAGAAACTCCCATAATGCAATTGACTAGAGTAAGTAAGGAATTAGTTGCAGGCGCAATGTATGAGAATTATGTAATATACAAGAATTAGGCTATTTATGCAATATACTCAAAAACCTTAAATTTTAATTGAACAATATGTAATATAATAACTATAACCAAAGCTGAACTTTTATTTGGGGGTCTTAAGATTGTTTTCGTGTCAGTCCCAAAACTTGTGATGAAATGCCATTTAAATTTATTTTCACGCACATTCATGCATGCTCTTCGTGTTTTGTGTGCACCTTGACTATATGCATACATCAATTAATTCCATTGTGGGAGTTTTGGCTCTCTATTCTACAAAGTCTTGGGCAGCCGTATTGTTTACATGGTGACATTGTTTAGGCGGATGGATATCGACATTTAACACTGATTTTAATGTTATTTATACTTGAGTTATTTATGAAGTATTGTAATGTCCTAATGACTTTTTGGTTTTGAATGATTTTTATATTTTATGTATGGTTTGTTCATTTTGTCTCAATGTTTTTATGGCTTTTTCTATTAGGAGAATTCGAAGGTTTTCATGTAGTCATTTTCTTTCAATAAGTGTTGTCAGGGTTTTCTTTAATGCATTACTTTTACTTCAGCATGCTTTTTTTGTTAATAGACTTCTTCATTTGTCTGCCAGTTTCTTTTCTCTGCAGTTCCTGTTATAAATGCTAAACCATGACCTGGTGACTTAGAACAGTTCAAGTTGAAAGTATGTCTGTGTTAAGTATCAATTTGACTACCACCCGTGATTTGATACAAATGTCAGTCACTGGTTAAAAGAATTTTTTCTCAAATACTGAATTCATATATAGGTGGTGTAATTGAAGGCATAAATAAGAAGTGATAAGTGGTTGGACTTTGTAGCTTATCGAATTAAGAATACTGGATTAAAGTGTACATTTAATTATGCTTTAAACAGCATTTGAAGCAAATAACTAGACAGCTAGCTAAGTGTAGAGCAATAGCTTATTCACAAGTACATTATATGTGATAAAGTAGTCTTCTTTTCCATTGGAAGTTCTCAGTGAATGGTTGTAGATCTACTAAATGTGAATTATAATATGGGAGCTTCTTATAAACATTTTGAACTGGTCCTATCTATGATCCTTACAAAAACTGTATGATGACCATCTTTAAGAGGCTCTTGGTTCATGGTTGTAAAGCGCCTTTGATTTTTACAACAGTCTTGTATGTTAATACTCGTTTTAATAACAATTTTAGGAGTTTATGAAGGATTGTTCCAGCCAAAAGGAAGAGCTGGAAATGAAAATCAAAAGGTCTTATGTCATCAAAATATTAAAATGAAAGGTCTTATAAATGTTGAAACATGTTTAGCAGAATTGACTCAATAAAAATATTTTTAGCATATTTTCTGTTCATATTTTGCCAAATGCAATATTCAGAATGCTTTTTTTAATACAAATTAAATATATAAATATTCAGTGCAACTTTTCTTTGCATTTATGGCTGGACACTAAAACGGAATAGAATACTGATACTTTATTAGGCATATGGTTGTAATGTAAGGAATGTCACAGAATCTCTGGAATTGTTTTGAACCTGGGATACTGAACATGAATACGTTCCGTATAAATTTTAGTAAACTTTAGAGTATGTGAAGGCTACTCTCTTAGACCTGCTGCATGGATATTTCTAACCTTTTCTTTATTCGTGAATTAATTTGTTATTATTTACAGTTTCATTCTGTTAGTTACAGTTGTCCTTTTTTCAAAGCACCCACATTCTGTCTATGTTTGATTTTGTCTAGCTATGTTATCCATGGTTTTACTTGTAGATAAAATCTGTGAGACTTGTGCGAGACCGAGAGACAGATAGATTTAAAGGTTAGCAAGCATTTTACACCTCTGAGCTGCTGTGCAAGTGTACATATATTGTAATATATTGACTACAATTTATATGGCGCCATCACACACAGCACATGGGTGCCTCTGCAAACTCAAGAATGGCTAATAATCTAGAATAACAGTCTGATTTAAATATTATTATTATTATTGACCTTTTATACAGTGCACCATCAACGTGATCTACTCAGAAGCGCTCCCAGTCCAACAACGGCTAAATAAAATAGACTTCTTCATTTGTCTACCAGTTTCTTCTCTATAAATATGGACTTGGAGATACCAGTAGATAGTTTTTGCACGGTTTAAGCGTAAAATGTTCTATTGTTGATTGAAGTTGTGAAGGCATTTTATAATTGGTGTATTGTATACTGTATAAAAATGTAATTACTTGGTACACGATATCTTTTTTCAATTATTACCCGTAGATCTCTGTTTTGATGCTTTCAGGGTTTGCCTATGTTGAGTTCAATGACCGTGAATCTCTGAAAGAGGCGCTCACCTATGATAAAGCGGTAAGCATTTTGTCCAGATGTCCTATATATTTGGTTTGCAGACTATTTAGTTTCTCAAGATTTGCGGCAAGTGTGTTTTGCAAATTGTTGTTGCCTGAGTTTAGCCCTTTAATGGTGAGTGATTTAGTATGTAGCAAAGGTGACTAGGAAGCCAGTGCAGCTCGTCATTAAATGTGAATTAAATTTTTACTTATTAAAAATTTCAGAGAAGGTACACCTGGTACATGTTGTGAAATGGTGAGGCCTTGTAGTTGAATTTAAATCTGTTCAGAACCAGAACACATCTTTTAAAACTTGCTTATCCACCACACGCTTCCTCCTTCTGGTCAGATTTTGATTTCACATGTAGCGATTTGTGTGCAGACTGAGATTTTGCTTCAAAGCAACCTTTCGATAAATCAAATCAAATCAAAATCAAATCTTGTTTATTCATAGCGATCAACAAATCAAAACAGCAAAAAATATATATAAAATAAGAGTGTGCAGTGAAATAAGGAGCTAACCAATTATTATCATCTATCAGGTAAAAGATCACTAAGAAAGGGTCACCCAGAAAGGGAGTGATCCCGCTAAACCTGGGCAACCAATAATGCCATGTGACTGATGATTTGGGGTTCACAATCTTCACGATTAGTTTTATTTCTGGTTCTGAGTAAGCTACTGCCGCTTAGATTGGATTTATGATCTATTTTAATTTTGAATTTATTCGAGTGGTTAAGTGGTTGTTATAAATTTCCTTTATTGCTGACGAATATTATCGATTATTTTGTTATTCTTTAGTGTAGTATTGGCCGTAGGATTGTCTGTGTAGCAGAATGAGTGTGTGGTGAAAACTTTTCTTGCGCTCATGAATTGTTGATCTTAGAACTGGAGTGAGCAATATGTTTCTGACAGTTTTCACACAGAATAGATTGATCTGTTTTAGCTTTTTGAGGATAAGTACCTGCGTGTCGACATTGCCGAAGGCCGTCGTGGTTCTGAAAGGTCCGGAAGAGGAGGAGGCAGCAGAGGAGGACGTGGAGGAGGCAGCTATGAAGGTTAAGAAGCTTCTGTATCTGGGCGCAATTCTTAGGAATATTTTCATTTTTATTTTACAACTAGCTGTAATATCTGCAAAATGGTAAAGGATCAGTGACCACTGTAAATGTTGATTGTGTTGCCTGTTTATTCCTTGAAACTTTGTAAGGATTTCCCACAACTTTATGTAGTGCTGTGTTACTGAACAGACCATATGATTAAATAGCAAGTCTGAAGATGCAGTGCTTGAAGAAAATATTTGAAAAAGTATCTTTGGTTTGATTGCTGATAAAAACTAAACATCCAATTATGATTGCTTTCATACTTTCTTCTGTCTTGGTACTTATTATCTGTTTGCTTGATAACAGAACTGAATTTTGCACAATATGTTTAAAACCATATACAGACATTTCCAATATATGCATGGCACACAGGCTTCCTTGCCGCAGCGCATATCATCAGGATTACCTTTTGTGGGGTGGTGCTTATCAGGCTGGGTGCCTTCTTATCTGCGTGAGCTTTGCCTCCTCCTTTCCACTTGCACAGGCCATTGCACGCTGTGCTCTGCTGTCCACAGTGACTTAATGGTCCCTTTTGCCCATTCTGTGACAGTGACAATTGCTCTGTGGTTAGTCCAACATCCGGGAATGGGCTTTCCCTGACTATGCGATACCTCCCAAAACTGTTCTCGGTTTCACCAATTGTTGAAGACTGGTTTGTTTGCTTGACCTGGACCGGGAGCGCCTCTGAGTAGAGATCTCAAAGTGCCCCTATATAAATTCTGATCGATTGATTAGATAGATTGACTGATTAATTTCAGTTGATCGTGGTCGGATGCAGGGCAGAGGAGGTCCTGGTATGTACGGCGATCCTCCGCTGAACTTTGGCCAACAAGACGGCTATGACTCCTCCGACAGATCACGTGGCAGCAACTACAGAGGGGATGCTCAGTCAGCAGGCCGAGGTGGAGGAGGGTATGGTCGAGGCCAGGATAGGGGCGGCATCTACCAATCAGAGTCTAGAGGAGGCAGAGACGGATACAGGGAGGAGGGAGGAGGTCGCTTTGACGATGGATGGTCCGGAGGCAGGCAGACTGGAGGAGGAGGAGGAGGAGGGGACATGGGTCGATCGAGGCGCGATAGCGACAACCGAAGTCAGAATGGCGCCAACCTTCCAAGAGAACTCTCACCAAGTGCGTTTTTCTATCAGTTTTCTTTGTCCTTTTGTCCTTTCCTTTCCTTTGTCATTTAAATTGTGATTGCATCATGCTTTCCGATGGTCTGCATTATTATTTAATTTGTCAAATAAATTTGTTCAAATTGCATCATTGGCTATTTCCCCAGAGTAGTTTGAAGTTGTAAGTGGTAGTGACTTAAGTAGTAAGTATACGATCTTTTTTGTATATTTATCAGTGTATTCTCACAGGTTTCGCATCCATGGTACAATACATTTAATTTTATATAATCACTCGACTGCAAACTTTTGAATATTCGTTGAAATTGAGATAGAGGCATAGAGCACTTCATTTAACATATTTGTTTTCCTGTTTCAGAATCTGCCGCTGCCCGACCAAAGCTGCGACTCTTGCCAAGAACCGTGCGAGACCCTGTGAACACTGTTGTACATACTGAACGCAATGCAAGCATCTTCGGAACCGGTAAACCTCGGGAGGCTTGTAAGTATTCTTGCTGATGTTGTTGTATCAGATTTGCTCACTTAAATAAAGTATCATGAAAAGTATTGTTTGGATTAAACTGAGATAAACGACTTGAGTTGTGTATTTGATGCTTAGACTTTGTCAAATTCTAAGAAAAAATTAATGCTGCTGTCTGTTTGAAATTATATGGTACTGCGTGCAAATGACTTTGTAAGAATTATTACAGACTCCGTTAATATATTTAATATACATGTATGATATCTTATTATCTTAAGGCTATGAAGATGGACTTTAGTTATGAAAGAAAATTGAAGTTCTGGACTTTGCTGTAATTTGGTATGCTAATATTTGCCTGTATTTGTGTTTTTAGCTCCAGAAAAGGAAACTCCCTCGAAACCTTAGCCAGTCAAATGTGCGCAGCTGGCATACATGTGACGTGGCAATGTGCTGAAGTTAACAGCATATGTTGACTAGTGCACGTTGTTCGAGAACAGCGTGAAATGTGAGTCATGGCGAAAGCAAATGTGCAGACTACATGTTATTTTCCTGACAGATGGTGCGAGCCACTGTTGCTCATGAATACCCGTAGATCAGTCAACTGTTGCACTGTAGCGAGCAGCGAGCAACTCTTGTCAACTATTTTAGAATCCCTCCTTTGTATCAGATATTCAAAGAACAATAACTTAACGACAATTCAATCCTCTAACTAGAAGCATTAATTTGATTGTGCGAACAGCTGTTAATCCATCTGAACATCAAATGGCTGGTTTGAGGGATTCAATTGCAATTGTTGCATTTAATTTTGAGCACCAACTTCCACAAAGTATACAAATTTGCCTATGAGCATTGATTTTTAAAATTTAATTTTCCTTGGTTTACCGGTAATTTAATTTTCCTTTCTAGTTTACTAGTAATTTAATTTTCCTTCCTGGTTTGCCAGTAATTTAATTTAATTTTCCTTCTTGGTTTACGGGTAATTTTATTTTCCTTCTTGGTTTGCCAGTAATTTAATTTTCCCTCTTGGTTTGCCAGTAATTTAATTTTCCCTCTTGCTCATGCATTTCTTCGACCATTTTACTTTGCAAGCAGATATCACTTGCGAAGATTGAAATATTTATTGAAATGCACAGAATGTTTAGCATAATGTTTATTTAACTGTTACTTCTGTTGTTTATTTTTTAATTATTGTAAAGATTTTGTGTTGTTTATTATTATTATGTGACCGAACAGATTTGTGAATTTCTTAATGTTAGCATGTGTGCGTGTGTGTGGTTTATATTTAAGTGTCCGTACTCTGTAGGCAGCCTGAATTTAAGGACTGTGTTTTTACATCATGAAAACTTTTAAATGTGGTTGTCATTGTATAGTGTATTTATACCCTGACTGATTCTCTTAACTTGTTTTGTTGTATAAATCTTTTAAGGTTTCTTGTTTGACTCCAATTCAATCTATTGTGATGTTAGAAATAGTTTTACCTAAGTTTTCAAGTCACCCAGATTGTCAATTGTGAGCTGAGGCCAGCACTTGTCCAAAAAGATTCCAAATGCTACATAAAAAATAAATCCACAGCGCATTCCTATACGGTATTGACCATGCTGATCATTGATCATGCAGTCTACAGATTTCGAATTTGTGCAATAATGAAGTAAAAGACAAAGTTCTGGTCTACTCGTTAAGACCTTGGCTTGTCGTTCAACAATGCGAGCACAAAATCCATGCAAAATTCGATTCTTCACGATTAACTGTATCAATTTTTATTGTTATAATCATAACATGATTGTAACAATAATTTTTTTACAGTTTATCATTTTCAATAAATAGTAGTCCTTGCATTTTGAGTGTACTGGTGGGCCCTCAGCTTCAGGAAAAATTCCTTCATTGGTGTCAGAAAATCTGAACAGTATTCATTCATTCATTGAGAGCATTTATATAGCGCCCCTTCAAGAAACTGCTCAAAGGTGCTCCGAGGTCTAAGTATTGGTCTAAGACATGTCCAAAAAGTCACAGTGGCCGATTGGTTAGAGCAACCGACCTGTATCGCTGAGAATATGGGTTTAATCCTCGGGCGAGGCGGTTACTGCATAGGAACATTCACTCACAATTTGTCTGCAATAATTATAATTGCAGTTGTGCAGAGGTGTGTGCTTTCTGCACACTTCGGAGCTTTGTAAGAAAGGTACACGTGATGTCAAATTACAGTGATATAATGATATTGTATGGGTTGCAAACTTGCAGCTGAATTGTAACTCCAATCTCACAGATTATATGTAACAGCCTTCAGGGTTTCGTAGACATTACTTTGCACAACGAGCTGCGCTGGTTTCCCGGGCCATGCAGCAAATCCCTGGGATCTGACATGCTACTGAGCCAGTGTGTCTTTAGAGTACACATTAAAACTATGCCCATAACTGAATGTCAGCGACAGCATATCGAGCATATCGAGGCCTACTATAGGAGTTTAAATGATTCTTAGATTACACCTTTGGTCCAATGTTAATTATGTTATCTAAGAACATTGTCAGCCTGGACTCATTCAGACAAAGTGTACTTAACATCACGTACGAAACTAAAAACGGAACGCAGTTGTAAATTTTTTTACAAACTGAGATAAACCTAAATTTGCGCTTCTCATTTAAATACTTCCACAGGCCTATCGTAATCGTAAACTGGGAACTTCTATGGCGACTACAACGCCAAGTCGCAAGAACCATTGCAACTTATTCAAAGGCGTTAAATAAAAACAAAGCCAATAGGCAGAGATCAAGATCCGGAGAGCCAGTCGAGGAGTTAGGTAGACGGCTAGTGTGGGTGCAGGGTCACCATGGTGTTAAGAGTTGAAACGATGTGGGAGGTTAATGGAGGAGTGGAAGAATCACGATGGGATCTGTGAAAAAGCAGTGCTTTCAGTTTTGAGTGAAAGACCTGTGAGATCCTACCCCATATTTGGCCTATAATTTGATTAATGTGATATCAATGCTGTGACATGAAATGCGCAGTAGGCCTACATGGAACAGCCTACGCAGTTTAGACAAAGATGTTTGGTTTAGATAGATAATTACTAATTAGCATAACGACATGGAAGTTCCGAAGTTGTCATTAGATAACTTACTACACCCGGTGTGATTTCCATTTTCTGCATAGGCCTAAGTCGCAATTGATGTCACAATCTTCCAAATATGACGTCATCGCAAAATGACATCATTTTCGTTTGTACTCTTTCGGAAAAATTCAATTCATTTCTGTTGACGACGACGAAAGAGGCAGAGCAGGAATTTGCGACGAAGACGACGAAAATAATTTTATAATGCTGAAATATTCGACGAAAACGATTTAAACGACGACAAAAGACGAAGAAATTGGGAAAAAAGCGACGAAGAACACAGTTACTCCGGCGAAACTATACAATCGGGTGACAGTCATTCATCGAAAAGAAACAAAGAAAATGTTCGTAGGCCTAATGTAAGTCAGAAATTAATTATGTCTTTAAAACGAATGAAGATAAATAATTGAGTAGGCCTAGGCCCTAAGGAAATTTCCACACATGCTACTACATGAAATTATCAAATGAGAACTTGATTTGATGCAAGTAAGAAGCGAATGTGACAGTAAATCGGAAAAGAATTATTATTAGGCTACATAAAAATTATAGAATTTTATATCGTGCATTCCCTTCTTTTACCGTATCTGTTGTTCGCTATTTTTGGTTTATTGCGTATTTATATATAGTGCATTAAGAACCGTTCTTCTTCATAAAAGTGTCAAATCGCCCCAATAGTAAAATTTCGAGTGTTCTGCTGTCTGTCTCTGCATGTCCATACTCGTAACCATAGCAACAGTGGCCGATGGACAGACAGTAAAAGTTGACGACAGAGACAGAATTATCTCGATACTCTTTCCGTTAATAATTTTCTGCGTGTCATGTCTAAACTCTAAACAGAGCATTGTGACGTCATCTTCGTGTTCTATTAATAGACGTCGATTCCTCTAAGGAAGCCTCATTTGACGTCATAGTAGACCAGCATTTTTTAAATAATTATGCGCCATTTTTTATAGACGAACAGAATGAATGGCAGTATGACGTCAGATGTAATTTTACCATAGACATAATATTATCTAGATTCAGCAGATTAGGCGGTCGGGTAATGACCGCTGCAGAGCCGTTGCATAATACTCAGTCTTGCTTCGTTTAGGACTAAAAACCTGTCTTGAACAGACGAAAATAATGAAGATTCTGCGGATGTTTGAAGTGGAGGAACGAAGACGAATGTGCAAACGTAAGTGCACAATTCTGGCACTTAATTAAAGGGAGGGTAGTGCGTAAAAAATGGGCTTCAAGTGGCTTACAGGAGTACGTAGGGCCTAAATAATTATAGACCCTAGGGTCTAGCCTTCAAGCAGAGTCTAGCAACAGCTTGGAACCGCCCACAGACTGCAAATGTGATAGCCGAACCTTGGAGAGGCCAATTAGCGTGGAGAGAATTACAGTAATAATAAGCTTATGAAGGTGCTGGTCATGGTGATGATGATGACGATGATGATAATAATTAATATCCAGGGTCGAGGGATATGGCTGCTCAATGCTCATCCCTCTAGCGACGAGAGTTGTTAGTTTCTCATGCGTTTTTTTGTGCAGGATTGTCTATCACTGAACTGTTAATGGATAAAAAAAACTATAGTAGGCTAATAACTGTAATACTATTTAAAAATTGTTGTTGTTATAATTTTTTAATTAATTATTAATTGTAATTATTATTATTATTATTATTATTATTATTATTATTATTATTATTATTATTATTATTATTATTATTATTATTAGGCCTCTTACGCATATTATTAGGCCTATTACTAGTAGTAGTAGTAGTACTACTACTACTACAGTACTACTACTATAGTAGTAGGCTACTACTATTGTTTGACCCCAGGTTTAAAGTATCCTTCGGGAATTCAACATTATTTGAAAGCTGTGTGAAATGGGCCATAATATTATTATTAGGCCTATTTTTAATATTATTTTTTAAATAAATTGCCCCGGGTTATACGTACAGGCATGGGCGTCCGCAGTGGGGCGCAAGGTAGCGCAAGTGCGCCCCTCTGGATTTTTCGCATAGTTGCACATAAATTTAGATTATTTGTTTGCGATTTTGCGATTTTCAATGTGATTATCGATTTGTTTTACAAGTTGAACCTATTATAACTTTTTTTGGGCGCATAACGTATAGGTAGGCTAATAGGCTAAAGGATTCTCTCGTGGTAATATGGAAATTCAAACTGTCACCCATTAAAAATTTATACCATGTGACAGTTATTTAAACGTTTGCGCCCCCCTAGAAAAATTTCTGCGGACGCCCATGTATACTGAAATTTTGTTGTTGTTGTTATTGTTGCAATGTTGTTGCACTTTGTTTCTTCCTAAAATATACTACAAATCAATCTTTACATGCATTAATAATCTTGGCTGGTTTTCTGTGTTGATGTAGGAACCGCTATACCTGGCTGCCTGAAGGATACTAATTGGCCTGATGGGATTGACCTGAGGGGAATGGGATTGTGAGGAGTGACGGTTGTGTGGCTCTGTGCTTTTATTGTTGTTGTTGTTGTTGTTGTTGTTGTTGTTGTTGTGTGTTGGTAGTTTATTTGTATTAGTACCTGCCGGGCCTCTGGCGTGGCGTAAAACCCCGTAAGCTCCTCGCAAAGGCAGGAGGGCCCCTGGCGTGGCTAACTATAGACCTGTCTATAGAATCCCGCAAGCCCGCTATTATTAATTTTAAATTTATTTTTATTTTTATGTGTTGTGCGTTGTTGAGCCGAGGAATGAGAAGGAGGATGAAGGGACGGTTGTATGATATGGAATGGAGCCAGATCAGAGTGGCTCTGAGTGCCTGAATGGGCCATTGAAACTCAACCTCAAGAGGACAACCATGACTCAATCGACAACGAGGCGGGCCGCGGTCGCTTACCCGGCCTGTCACATCAACTCTGACAATGTCGAGACTCAAATAGAATAGAGAATCAATTGGCAGTGTTTGGAGAAACATCTTTTACTCAGAGATTATTTTGTAATAAAATAACAAAACTCAAGTTATTTGTTCAATGTTAATTAGCTTTTGTGCATGTGTCGTGTCTTTCAGACTGTTAGCGATTTTTCATGCCACTGTAAATACCAAGGCCGCAGCTATAGGGGGTATTTTGGGTATTTGAACACCCCCGAAATGAAATAATGTAAAAATGAAATAATGCTTAGGCCTATACTAGCACACGATGCACGAAGAAGTACAGTGTGCAATGTATTGGCCGCCATGTACCGTCTACAAGGCCTGACGTACGGTAACAAAGAAACTTATGTGTAGCATTAGTTAGAAGCTGCAAACAGCGTACGTGACATGTATGAGTCTTGCATCAAATCATAGGAATTAATAATGATGACCACAATTTATATGACGACGAAGCACAGCCATGAAGTAGTTGTCTATCTGTGTATCCTAGCTATTAAGAAAGCAAGATCAGGTAATTGTCATGGGTGGATTTCAGAGAAGGAAAACTATGAAACTGTCTTGACGGTGCTTGGAGCGAAATGAGAATGCCGCTCCTAATAATTGTAGGCCTAATTCTTATTAACCCAGATTGACTACGAAATCTTCATTGACCGGGCGTTGTGTAGATAGCTGATTAGATGATTCCCTTGTAAACAGAGGTAGGCTTTATAACCGGCAGAGTAAATCACATGACGACCGGTAGAATAATTCACATGAGGATGATAATATAATTGTTTCGTTAGCCTACTATAGCGTTAGCCTGTAGGCGGTTATACGAACGAGAATAAACAGCTGCCATTCACCATTGAAATTCTACTTACGTCTGCACGAAAAATTTACGCGTTTTCTTGGATAATTATAATAGTAGCCTATGCCTATATAATTGTTAGGCTACGGACCCGTATTGTGGGAGTTGATAGAAACATTGTTTGGAGGCTAGCACTAAGCCACAGAAGAGCTGTAGCTGTTCCGCCCCTCTGATCCTATGAAGGCCGTAGCTAGGGGTGGGGGTGTTTTGGGTGTTTGAACACCCCCCCCCCCTAAATGAAAAATGTAAAAATAATATAACGCATTTACTAGCACATCATGTAAAATCCATGGAATAAAACCACGAAAACACCTCCCGAAATGAATTAAAGGAACGAAACTTCTACCGAATGATTACAAAAAGTCATCAACATTTTGGCCGGGAAAACAGTAGGCCTATGGTTTTCCGAGATTTCGACCGGACGACTAAAAAAGGCCAGCAACTTTTGGGCCGAGGAATAAAAATTTTCGGCGCCTCGAAATAAAATTCTGGCTATGGCCTTGGATCATTATGGTAACTCAACCCGGACCACCACGGACTACTCTCACGGACAACCTTTCTGACTCAACGCAGCGCTCGTGAATAAGCTGGTGCCCCGCGCTTGCCTTTCGAGGGTGCTAGCGGGTGCCGATTTCTGTTTTGTGCTAAGGCTTATCCCGCTGATAGCCGTTTGTGAGGCACCCTTGTAGCGGTATGATCGCACCATATAAATTTTCGTTATTATTATTATTATTATTATTATTATTATTATTATTATTATTATTATTATTATTATTATTATTATTATTATTATTAATAATTTATTATTATTATTATTATTATTATTATTATTATTATTATTATTATTATTATTATTATTATTATTATTATTATTATTATTAGTGCTTTAGAAATTTCGAGATTACGATTACGAGCAGGACGGCGATATTTGCTCATTAATTTTCAGCAGCCAAGGTTTAATAGTTCGGCTGGGAACAGTATAAGAATTGTAGAAAAATAACGTGGGTGGGGAAGGTTTCATGCGTTGATTTATGTGGAGTTGTGGTATGTAGCCTAATGAAGAATTTACTGAGGAGTCCTAAGAAGAACTGGAAGTTGACCCCTCTACTCCCTCGGCAATTCTCATCCTGGCTGAGAAAGCTAATGCCAAATTACATAGGTGAGCAGATGTCTTGAGCACTAATGTCTTGAGGAATGTTCAGCTCGGTTCATGCGGCACAGCCTATGATACTTATTATTACAACTCACAGACCTACATAATTATTACATAGTTATTAGTCACCGGTTTCGCAAAATATAATAAATACAGACACGTGTAGGCCTAATTGGATAGATCCTTGTCTGATGTATACACACGAATGAGGAATAGCCTACGGTAACTGCATGGGCACCGTCGGCATACAAAATAGTAAAGCATAGCTATAGAGAGTATTCAATTAACGACACGTCGAGTGTATAGGCTTTTAACGTAGCCTACCAGAGGATGCCACATAGTACACAACGCAGTTCGTCTCTTAGCATCGAATTGACTGCGTACGAAGGTGCACCAGGTTCGTAATCGTAATTGTAATCGCCAAATTTCTAAAGCGATACTTGAAAGCCAAGCGCGGAGCACCCGCTTATTCACGAGCGCGGCGTTGAGTCAAAAGGGTTGTCTGCAAGCAGTGCTAAAAGTGTAAAAGCAGAAGTGCCTGGACGCCCCTTACCTTTCCAAAAGAAGTGCTAGGACGTCCCTTACTTTTTCAGGTGTGCTGGCCAAATAAGTGGCAGGACGGCACAGAGATATGAAAGTAGCCTAAGTGCCAGGACGACGTCCATGACCGTCCTGCCACACTTTAACTTAAGCCCTGTCCGTAGGCCTAAGACTAGTCCATGATGGTCCAGGTCAAGTTACCATACGCTATCATGCATTATCTTATCTTATCTTATCTTATCTGACAATTTATAAAGCGCTTCTTGCAGCAAGAGCCTTTCAGAAGCGTTCCCAGTGCGTTCATCTCCGAGAAAAAAGGCAAGTTTTTAGACGAGAGAAAGATGAGGATACACTACCAGAGAGGATGGCAGAGCGAACTGATATGGGAAGCCCATTCCATAGAGAGGGACCAATGCAGGCAAATGATCTGGATTACGCCATGGCGGTCCTGACTCGCGGGACAAAGAGGTCAAGCCGATCAGAGGACCTAAGAGGACGCAGCGAAGTGGCAGAAGGGGGGCGAAGTATCTGATCACACAGATACTTCGGAGCAAGACCCATTTGAGACTTGATGACCAAAATTAGGACCTTAAATTGTATACTGGTCGAGAATGGAAGCCAGTGAAGTTGTTCAGTCATGAATGAAGAAATGTGGGAGAATCGAGGAAGGCGGGCAATGAGCCTAGCGGCAGCATTGAGTACAGATTGCAGAGGAGCTAGGCGAACCTTGGGTAGACATTAAGATTATGATTAGGCCGTACGAAGCCTTACAAGTGATTAAGGTTAGATTTCCATGCAACATAATTATGGGCCATCATATTTAATGATCTGCATGTAGAACTTATTCGTTGAAGATGTGCAGCGCCTGATGATACCGTTACGATTTCTTCCCCCACTTCTTGTAGAAATTATCTTGGATTTGTTCATCTATATCTAGACTCTAATTGCCAGTTTTAAAGCTCTTTTGCAGCTGCAACACACTTTCCTTAGAAAAATATCTGTGACTAGTGTAGGCCTACCATGCATCTGACAGTGACACATGTGTGTATGACCGACCCACACCAAAAGTCATTCAACTTCTGTGCCAATTTAGCCATTTGTTTTGTTTGAATGCAGAATTTACTGCGTAACGAGATATCACGATTCGATCACTGAATTACTCATCGAGCGTGGAGCTGGAACATATGGATACGGTCGACGTTCAGGGAATAGGGAATCAATCCACTAAAGAAGGGGGACAATGCACAAAATAACAATCGTGGATTGGTTGGTTGTCTTCTAAACGCTGGGGCGAAACTGAATAGATCTATATAGCGCACCAAAAGACTTTTTCTGTAGGTTTCTAGATACTGCTGCAGCAGAGGAAGGCTTCTGATATTTTGTGGAACTTGTAATGGATCAAGGAGGACACGTAGACGTCAGAGTAGGTCCACGGACTAATGATATGACTCCTTCACACAGTACAGCTAATTGCAATCGTCCGGATGCCGTCAAAATACTGGGGCAAAAGGTTTCTGCAGACATACGCACCAGGACTCACGAAGGATTCACTCTGATCATGTGCGCATGCGTGACGAACAACCTCGACTCTCTGTGTGTCCTGCTCGACCACGATCCATCAAACATCGATGCAAAATGTTGTATGTTTGGTAATCGCCACAGTGGGGCAACCGCTCTGGCAATCGCAGCCTCTCTAGGTCGAAGCGCAATTGTTGAAAAGCTGATAGCATACGGAGCCAACGTCGAAGCGAACGACGCATTCGGTTGCACGGCGTTGCACCGAGCCGTGGTTGGACCAAGACCGGGCTGGAAGAAGACTAGGGGCTGCAGCAGCAGCGACCATTTCAAAGTTGCTGAGATTCTGATAAGAACTGGTCGTGCAAACGTCAACGCATTGAGCTTCATTGGCGACACTCCGCTGCATCGTGCTGCGGCAGAAAATCCCGGAGGCTTCCCCATCATGCAGCTGTTGCTTGACAGCGGTGCCGACATAAATGCGCAGAACAGCGTGGGCTGCACTCCGCTGCACTTCGCGATGGCACGTGTCGCGAGGAATGCTCTTTATGCGGACGCGATTGACTTCCTCGTTCAGGCCGGGGCAGACCTGAGCCGAGTAGACTGCAGAGGAATGAGGAGCGCCGTTCACTCGTGGGAAGCGCTGATTTCCAGGCGCCACATGCCGACCAAGTTGATCGCACGAATCGAGAGCGTCTTAGAGCAGCCTCCGAGCAGCGTCCGAGTGTCCAACCAACCGATCGACTATCTGAAGAACACTCGTCTACACTACGCGGTGGCCTGTAAAGCTCTGACGGTCTGTAGGAGCACGAAGTCGATGGTAGACTTTCGACTCAGATCCGGAGGGGACTTGACCGTCCAAAACACGTTTGGCCACACTCCACTGCACGTAGCAACTGCTGCCAGTCTAAAACATGTACTTAAGTCGGAGTTCTGTAAAGCGGAGTTCTTTCTGATCAAAGGCAAAAACGGAAAAACGCCGCTGCATAGTTACTGTGGCAAGCACTTCAACGTAACGGACAAGCAGAGCCTGCTGCAGTTAGCCAAACGAATTAAACCTAACGACGAGATCCAGCTGCGAGATTTAGTCAACACCGCCGACGACTTTGGTCGAATTCCTTTACACTTGGCCGCAGAAGTTGGACACGTCGGTAAACTGAGGTACTTCCTCGAAGGTGGATCGGATTGCAATGCGAGAGATGCACAAGGACGAATTCCGCTGCACTACGCAAAGACAAGATCTGCTTACAATTTCTTGTTGAAATGCACAGACAACAAACGGGCGAGAGACGTCGAAGGTCTCGAACCGAATCAGCTGATGCAGATGAGGGAGGCTGACGGAGAACGTCTGAGAAGAATGAAAAATCTGAGAACAGAACGATTCGGAAACCTGCAGAAGTACTTTAGGGAACCCGTAAGGCTCATGCTCAAAGAGATTTTCAACAAGCACACTTCCTTCTTGGGTCAACGTCTGAACGTGCTGCAGGCGTTCGAGCCAACCTTTTGCGCCCAGGAGGCTGTATGGAGGATATGGAAGGAGCATGATTACGCGTATCGTGAAGTCGTAGCTCAGACACTCCGACAGGAGGTTAGTCGTTTCATGGACCGATTGCTGTTGGCAATCGGAAAGCAGGATCCGAGGTTTGAAGGCAAGCCGGTCTTAATTGGAAGCGCCTTTGAAGAAACGAAGATACACTTTCCAGACGAATTTGACTTTGACATTGTTCTAACGAGGTTCAACGACCTGTGCAAGGTTGTCGAGTCACCGGTGGTTCCCAAAGGGTTCGTTTATCTGAAAGCAAGGCGGAGAACACGATCAAAACACAATGGAGAATTCGTATACGCAAGAAAGGAAAGTGTGGAGCAGGATTATTTCTACGATGACAGAGGTGGTACCTCGATTAAAGACTGGAGACACGAGAGACTCAGAGAACGGAAAACGCGTGTCTATTCCAGAGACGAAACAATCGACAGCAGCTGCAGACGGGAGAGAAGAAGTGTCGACGATTTCTTCGACGATGACGGAATTCTCAACACATACGATGTGAATCGAGAGTTCTATCTGACCCTCCAGGACGTCTTAAGTCGGACAAGCTTCTGGCAGAACGAACCGACTTTCAAACTGGACGCCACAGAAGGCTGGCAGTTCTACATAATCGTTCCAGGCACAATCTGCCGAAATATGAAGTTGATCGTGAAACGAGCGATCGATGGTAGACACATCTTCCGAAAGATATCCGTGGATGTTGTGCCCTGCTTCCACATCGATGACTGGTGGCCGGAGGACGCCATGCAGAACGTCAACGAGGCGTACAAAGCGGATGGTTGCAACCTGGTGATCGAGTGTCCGCACAGGAAGTATCCATGGATTCCATTTTCCATATCTCCCACTGTTCGGATCTCCTTCGGACCGGCGGAAAGTCGGATGATCGAAACCAGTCAGCCTATTGTGAAGGCAGCATACATGGTGGCAAAACAGATCGTTGGCGAACCACACCAGTCATACGCCCTGAAGACTGCCCTCCTCTACTGCATTGAAGCGGCAGGTGACACCAAACATATCTACCAATGGATCACTGCACGAGACCTGTGCTCGTGGGTGCGAGTGATACTGCTATGCTTCCTGCAGTTCAGTCTTGAGGACCATATACCGTGCTACTTCATGCCGGCGTTTCATCTGCCTTTTACGCGTTCACTGCAGCTCAAAACATGTCGCCAAACGTTGAAGGGCACGCACTTGCGACTCTTCGGCGCCGGGTGTATGAATGACAGGGACGTCAAACGAATGGCTAGACATGAATCATGGGTTGAAGAACCGGTTCAAAGGTCGGTGTTTCATGAGATCATGAGGTCGTACTTTGTTTACTGGTTCACGTGCGATCGCCAAACAGACGTTGAATTTCGATTTCCAAATCCAAGTCCGCTTTCGGAGGATGG
>OX243815.1:28131980-28136980 GCA_945859605.1 Lumbricus rubellus | reverse complement strand
ACGTATACGTCTCGATCGGAGTCGCTTCTCACAGGTAAGATATAGCCTATCAGAAAAAGAAAGCAAACGATGAGTGAACATTGAACAATGTTTAATAATTGTTTGTTCAGATAATGGCAATGAATAGCGTATCCAACAGCATCTTAAAGGATGCATTGTTTTTGTATGTTTTAATGGACATCTGAGAGAATCGATACGAGCGAATAGGAGACTCGTACATCAAAACGGTTACAAAAATGACATCGACAGACAGATTGATCTAAACGCTTTACGCTGTTAAAAAACCTGACGCGCTTATGTATTGGCCTATTCCATATTGAAGACATTGTTCACTGGCTGGCTTTGTATTGTGCACAATACACAAAGCCACTTTTCCATTAGGCTGATAAGCCTTTTGGCCGAATAAGGATTCATGGACGTCTTTGTGAAAGCGTCAAGTCAGTCAAGTTCTAACAGCGCCAGGTGCGCTATAGGTTACTTGCGACAGCTCCAACAATGAAGTCTTGGATTTTACATATTCATTTAAAAGCATTCGACGACTGGGAATGAACAGAAATCATTTTGCACAAGGTGTCAACGCGATGTCAAGTAGACAGAAGAGAAGCTGTGCCTAAAAGGGTAAGTAACTTTGAGACAATACGGTAAAGATCGAGGATTGATTATGTCCGTTGTAGGTTTGCACTGCGATTTTTTTTCTGACACGCAAACAAATCAAATAATCTTGCTGACTATAATAATTAGGCCTATTGGTTATTATTTGGATTTCTCATTCAGAAAACCCACCGAATTGATTCCCCTATAAGCGTTTGTGGGTTTAGGTTAAGTTCTTCGACGGTTCATCCAATATAGCCTACACCGTAGAATTGCACGGCAGTAATTGGCTTCTGGCCATAATATAGTATGACCGCTTATCTCGCTTATCGTAATTGGACTTGACCCGGGGATTAACTGCACTTCGAGACAAGTCGCTTTGGAGTTATGCGAATGTTGCACCGATATTATTATGTAAAAATAATCTCAAGGATAGATCATCTAGACCCAGAACCGCATACAGCCGCCGTTTCTTTTACACCCATCATTCCCCGCGATTGCCTTAAATCTGACGTCAAATGACGTCATATTACGGTCTGCTCGTTATCGTTTCCGTTTCGCCATTTTAATGAGGTTGAGTTTTATTGGTCTACACCCAAGTACTGAGAGTCAATTGGTTGTTAGGGGCAGCCTCGCATTCAATGTGGCAGCCATCTTAATTAAAAATAGACTTTCCTAAATTAAGTTCGAAGCATTTAAAGGCAGAGGCCCAAGAAGTAGGCCTATAGTTGGTGGGACCAATCGACTACCCCTCATACTATCCATGGGACTTGACCCAACAAGTGTTGTCAGGTTTAATTCTTTTTTCTCTCGCTATACTTTGCGTCTTTTACAGTGATCCCCAAAGCTATTGCAGCTCCAAATCGTCTTTGCCATTATGAAACAACAACAGTGCATGGGCAACAGACTAACAGGTGAAAAGTGAGAGGAATTATTTTACTTAATGGCATAGGCGTAGGGGACATTTCAGCGTTGGGGGGGGGGCAAAAATCTAATTTTTGCCCGAAAAATTTTTTGTCATCCGCCCGAAATCTTGAGAATTATTCCCGTTACGTTTGCCCGAAAATTCTGACCACCTTTTTTTTAATTATTCGGCCGAAATCTTCTGAAATTTTTCGTTACTTTTTGCCCGAAAGGTCTGACTACCGTTTTTGTTCGGGCAAGTCTGATTTTTCGGGCAAAAAGACCCGATTTTTTTTAAAAAAAACTAAAAAAAATTTAAAACCTTTTATTTTTCCGGGTCTGCTTGCCCGAAAAATCAGACTTGCCCGAAATTTGGGGAGGCATTTGCCCCCCTGGACCCCCGTCTCCTACGCCTATGCCTAATGGGAATCGAACGAGCTCACACATGATGCATGATCTAAACTTTCTAAAGCAATGATTTACATATACATCAGCAAGCTTTAGCAGACTGACGTTCTACAACATCGCCTATTATTAGCCTATTATGTGTCTGCTACAGTGTTTAGCTTCAACGTCACATAGCCTAGACTTACCTATAAATTTAATGTCCACAGAATACCGAATTAAAACTAAATTATTTCCATAATTAATTGATGATGGCTATAATATGTGCTCCCTAATTTCCGATTTGAGGTTACAACGGGTCCGATATAATTATGAAAACTCAGGTATGCTAAAGGGAAAAACCGAGAACCAGCTTCATCGGGTTTCCACTCAACCCGTTAATTATCCAAGCAAGCTGACATGTTGACATAATTATGATGTTTCTTAGTAGAGGCTATGTTGGATATTTCAGCGATGCAAGAAACGAAAGACTTATAGCTTTTTTACAAATCAATTGACATAATTATTAAATTTATCGTGTTATGAATTCAATTTTATTCACTAATTGAATGGCACCGGATGACCCATGCCATTGCCAGAAATTCACTTGATGATTTTGTGACAGTAGGCTATAATGCCGCTATACTCCGGATTACCATTGTTAATTTGCAATGACGTTATACTATAGATTTCAAAATAATTAGGCCTATGTAGGTCTATACACATATACAGTATACAGTAGGGTGGAGTGAAAAAACCGAAAATCAGAATTCCGAAAAGTAATGGCAACCAAAAGTTGCCCAATGACATGGGGTCCAAAAATGTGTAAAAAGTTTTTAAAAATATTAATGTCTTCAGACCCCATAAGTGGGCCAAAGTTCTGAAAAATTGCATTTTTTAAAGAAAATTGCCTGTTTTATCATGAAATATTCTTAGTGCAAAATAACTAACTGTCATTCAATATACCGCTGGAAAGAGCTCTTAAAACTGAATAAAACGATGTATTATTTTTGAGAATAGTCCCATATTTGTAGATGATATTGAATTTTTAACCATACCTCCTCTTCGCGACATGTCGCGAAGTCTAAAAACAGTAAAACACGAATAACTTTTTTATCCTTTGCGATATTTCAATGCATAGTATGTCATTCGATTCCGTTTAAGAACCCCTTTCTAATGGTGTATTGTAAGGTGAGATCGTGTATTGTTTGTCTGATATTATTGGGATGGTATCTAACATGCACCTTGACTGAAAGCACTTCCAAAGACTTTCATGGAAATCGTATTGCCGTCACAGTAGGGTAAAGTCACAAAGGTCAGAATATGTCTCATATAGCATATACTGGCATGCATCATTGATCATCAGCAAGTAGTCATGCTCTTTTAAAATTTATCCTATCCATTGTGTCTTAGAGTGACTGTATTCTGTTACAGTCCTATTCCTTTTGATTTGAAATATCAGTTTCAGCTCTCGGGATTGTAACGGCGTTTTGCACCTCAGCTACGGCTGCAATAGCTTCATTCACACTTTTAAAACACCTTTAAAAAATACTCTAATCTGGACATTGAAACTGTAAAACTATCGAGCATGACCTGTTACATGAAATTTGAGCTGTTCTGCCGATTGGCTGTGTTGGAACAGATCGGAGAAACAGCAACCCTCCAGCTATGACTGAAAGCACCTGCAAAGACTACAGTCACTCTAAGACACAGTGGTTAGGATAAATGTTAATAGAACATGATTGTTTGCTGATAATCAATGATGCTTGACAGTATGTGAGACATTTTATGACATTACCCTACTGCGACGGCAATACCACTTCCTTGAAAGTCTTTGGCAGTGCTTTCAGTGAGAGTGCATATTAGATGCCATCCCAATAGTCTGTACGCCGTATACTATAGGCTAATAGAGTGACTGTAGTCTTTGGAAGTACTTTCAGTCACGGTGCATATTAGATATCATCGCAATACAATGTATTGGCTACTCCTATGAAAGAACTTGGTCTGAGGAGAATGTCAATAGTTGAAAAGCAGAAAGAGAGTTGTCTTTACTGTGCTTCCTTGTTCTGCCTCAGAATCAGTGCTAAAAGTGTAAAAAGTGCCTGGACGCCCCTTACCTTTCCAAAAGAAGTGCCAGGACGCCCTTTACATTTTCAGAAGTGATGGACAAATAAGTGGCAGGGCGGCATAAAAATTTGAAAATAAGTGCCAGGACGCCGTCCATGACCGTCCTGCCATATTTTAAGCCCTGCTCAGAATCTTAACTCAACAGATAATGTAGAATTAATTGACTCTCATAGCTGGAGGGTTGCTGTTTCTCCGATCTGTTCCAACACAGCCAATCGCAGAACAGCTCACATTTCATGTAACAGGTCATGCTCGATAGTTTTACAGTTTCAATGTCCAGATTAGAGTATTTTTTAAAGGTGTTTTAAAAGTGTGAATGAAGCTATTGCAGCCGTAGCTGAGGTGCAGAACGCCGTTACAATCCCGAGAGCTGAAACTGATATTTCAAATCAAAAGGAATAGGACTGTAACAGAATACAGTCACTCTAAGACACAATGGATAGGATAAATTTTAAAAGAGCATGACTACTTGGGATCAGCTGCGCCTAGACGCATTTGGCACTAAGTGCTTGAGAGCCTTATGTGGCATCAAGTGGTCCGACTTCATCTCCAATGAAGAGGTCTATGCTAGAACTGGACAAAGAACGGTATGTGGTACTATTAGACGGAGGTGCTTGGGACTGTTTGGGCACATTGCTCGTATGCCGGCAGACTCTGGTTCGAGACAGGCATTACTGGCGCTGGCTCCGCCTTCCTGGAAGCGTCCTAGAGGGCGACCTAGATCTACATGGATCGGCATGATTGATGTAGACTTAGCAGGGTTGGGCATGGACCTGAGCATGGCCATCACTGTGGCTAAAAATCGAACACTGTGGAGACATTTATTAAACTCATTGTGCAACGCTCCCATTGGTGGAGTAGGCGGCGAATGATGATGATGATGACTACTTGCTGATGATCAATGATGCATGCCAGTATATGCTATATGAGACATATTCTGACCTTTGTGACTTTACCCTACTGTGACGGCAATACGATTTCCATGAAAGTCTTTG
>OX243815.1:28036980-28129480 GCA_945859605.1 Lumbricus rubellus | reverse complement strand
ATAGAGACACATACACATGCAAGTGCACAGACATAAATATACATTAGAGTCTAATTATTAGACTATAAGGTATTTTTACACGTGACGTATACTTTGTTAGACTGCTGTACATTGTAGGCCATCTGTCGTGAAAATTTGACTTTACTTTTGGGTATAGTCCTCACTGTCCTCAGACTGGACAGTGGACTTGTTACTGCTTAAC
The DNA here is from genome assembly GCA_945859605.1 of Lumbricus rubellus. Taxonomy (NCBI): domain Eukaryota; kingdom Metazoa; phylum Annelida; class Clitellata; order Crassiclitellata; family Lumbricidae; genus Lumbricus; species Lumbricus rubellus. The sequence continues at coordinate 28,129,278 of OX243815.1, read as the reverse complement.
GACGCTGCCATATAAAAATGATTAGTGTCGCCCTCCTCCTTTATCCAGGCTTGGGGTTGATTGATTGCTTATCTAGTAAAAGTTAAAGGATCCAGCAGCGGCGGAAGGGAGGGGCTAGGGGGCTAAGCCCCCCAGAATAGGCGATCCATTTTTCCAATGCAAAAATGACAAATTTTGACGTTCAGCCCCCCAAATTGAAGCTGATGACTAGAAAAAAGGTCATCAGAAATTTTGGGGGATAAAAATGGAATTTTTCAAGAAGTTCAGCCTTCCCCTCCCCCTAAACTGAAATCTTGGCGCCGCCACTGAAAGGATCGGGCAAGATTAAACACCTTATCTGCGGACTCGTTTGTAGCCTGTATCGCCCGTCATCTTTGATTGAGATGCTCATAAAACGACCGCTGTGGTCGAGACCTCTTCATGTATATAAGCGATGCTCAGCTTTGAGTAGATGGGATGCAATCAGCTCGACAACGATACAATAGTGGAGTGCAGACGTCCGTTAGCGGATCATTGTCGATATTGTTAATGTGGTCAGATATCTTGTAGACATCAACTATTTAGTCAGTGAATGAAACACAGAATTGCCCATCCGCAGCCCACATGCAGCAGCAACACATGCCAGCGTTGCTTGAAATGGAAATGATGGTTGCTTCGTGCTTTCGCCTTGCTCGTGTATTTAATTTAAGCTTTTCTGAACACTTTAATTGCGCTTAAAGGTGTCTTGAGCTGAGCCATTAGGCCTACGCGCACGCACGATTTTCTAGAGACTATAGGCTACATGTAATCGTAAGATGGATAAATTATAAAAGATAATTTTCTGTTTCATATACACTGAATGTGCAGCTCATCTATCATCTTTCTGGTCAACTATAAGCACAGCTTGCTTACAGATTAACTTCTTGATGCTACTTAAGGTTAATATTATTGAGACTATGAATGTATGCATCGCATACACAACGCCTCTGTCTTCTCTCGAAGTATTCAAGTTTCTTATTGCAATTGCAATAATAGATATACCTATACGCGGAAGTGCCAATGACAATAGACGGGTTTTTTTTAGTAGACCTAACAACACCTTAACGACACGCGCATCGGTTCCCAATCGATTTTAGTGCACGTTCCTACTCGGTTTAGAAATAATGAGCACCCTTCATAGTAGTGTATCTTACGCATTGAAACATCATTGAATTTAACATTGTCCAATGCTAAAACCTTTAACCGCGTTGAGCTAATAGTAAATATTTTCTGATTGGCACCAAAATTTGTATCCTTGCTTTTAGTAACCAAGGTAACAAATTTAGGAGGTGGGACAATGCAAAATACTAACTTCAATTTTCAGTGGCACCCTAGCCGCCTCACACTATAGGCTATACTTTATAATTACTGTCACTGATGAAGTAACAAGATCCCCATCGACAACGATCGATCTTTATCGTTCGGACACCCATGCAGTGACCGGATGAAATATGTCGAATAAACATGCTTGTGACGTATATATCTGGCATAGGCTAATATATGTATGCATGGCACACACGTGTATAATGTATATATATATAATTATGTATACACAAATAATATATATATATATAATATATATGACACGCACACGTCACATATAGCCGACATGCATACGTAAATATGGTATATGATATATGACATATGTATACATGTATCTGTGGGTGATTTACGTGCATACATATACCTCTGACGTATCTACGAGTGCTTCATTGGAAATGGAAATACTGACCGAGACTCTGTCAACACCGACCGACCGACCGACCGACCGGGTTCTGGTGCCAGCCGGGTATGCACCGCATGCATGCGTTGCTGTGTCTGACTGATGAGTATTTTTACAAATCTAATCCGTTATACGCCTCCACTCCATGGATATATATATATATTTATATGTATATATATATATATATCAACGCTCAGATGTGGTGACTCCGTTTCCGGAAAATCTATTACGTGGCGCTTAATGTCTGGTCAGCGCATCTGAAACGTCATGCGGCCAATCCCCAGCATGCCTATACATGTATATGGGAGAATGGACGGTGTTAAAATTGGCCCGGGGCTTTTCACTGTTAATTATGAGAGAATAACATTCGTCCACGGGCATCGAACGCTGGGGTCAGATTGCCATGAGTGAGCATTTACATAGCGCACAACTCAAGAAATGTTATAAAGTAGAATAGGTCTAATAGTATAATAGGTATGATAGGTAGACTTTAAGGAGCCTGAATTAATGATCGACCATGTGGCTTTACTGTGACGGACAGCCATCTGCCATGGATAATTAATTATATTATTATGTATACACGCGGGCTACATTGTTTAATACATGCATTTAAGTTTTGATGTGTTCATCCGCTTTGAAATTAATTTCTCACCAATCTTCGGCATCAACTCTTCAGACTCTCTCTATGTTTGTCTCTTTCTATGTCTCTCTGTCTGTCTGTTGGTCTGTCTTTCTGTCGCTGTCTATGTCTCTGTCTCTATCTCTGTCTCTGTCTGTCTCCGTCTCTGTCTGTCTGTCTGTCTATCTACCTCTCCATCTAAATCACCCTCTCTATGCCTCCACAACTGCTCCCAAACCAATCTGTTCTTTCTAGTTATGTTACTGTGCATGCTTGCAATGGACGGCAGCGACTCTCATGAGACACCCCACCAGTGGCGCAATATAAATTTTAACTTATTATTACACACATCTGAAACCGATATATATATATATATAATTATATATATATATATATATGATGCATGCATAATCCATGGCTGAATGCAATTATGCGTGCGTGAATGTAGCTTATATGCATGCATACATACATACGTACAGAAGACAGGATTATGGAGAACATTATTTTGTCTATGAAGCGACCAACCATCGGACAGAGGAAGATTGAAGACAAGACATAATAAATTATTATACGTTCATGCATTTTTTATATAGGCTATATACAGATAATATTTCTACGTCCATAATTATGTACATTGCACTCCACTATACCTCGACAAAGAAACAAATCTAATCAGACCCATCCGCACGAACCCCCCCTCCACCCAACAAGATCTCAGCAACCGAAACCCATCCATCCACGCCAAAAAACCTCTTCCCAGCAAAACCCAATTCCCACACGAGGCACCCAAACACATCATCATCATCATCATCATCATCATCATCATCATCATCATCATCATCATCATCATCATCATCATCATCATCATCCAGGCAGCAGCTAGATTATTAAGTATACGATCGTTTGTCGATAGAAACAAGACGACATCTAAATATTCGATTCCAGTTTCTTGTCAAGAAAGCCGACGGATAATAATAATAACTATTATAATAATCGTCTCGAAGATATCATCGAGTATCCGCAAATAAAGCCCCGCGCGTGCGAGGGTCGGCGAGCGAGAGCCTCTTGTCCACCCGCCCGCCCGTCCCTCCGTCCGCCCGCCAGCCAGACCGCTCGCCCGTTCACCCGCCATCGCCGTCAGCGATATTTACCCCTGGAATATGTTTATTCAGCAACGCTTGCCTCTGAAGAAATCTCGCATCAAGTCTCGCATCAAGTTTCGTTCAAGTCTCACATCAAGTCTCGTTCAAGTCTCGTTCGTTGGCTTTTCTTCGTTCGGTCACCAACACTCGCGCTTCATTCATTCAACTCTTTTTCTCGGCCATCCACCATCCGTGGTGCACGCCGCCGATCACAAGTGTCTGCTTCGTATACAGCGTCGTCAAGTCGATGGTGTATTGACATTGCTGACCATTTGCACACCGTTCAGAATGTGTCACTTGCAGCGCTACATAATATATTGCTTAATTTAGAATGCATGCAAGACCACCGATGGGAATATACGCATATTGACGTATTTGCTTCTTATTCAATGCACTCACATTCACAAATTGCACTGTATACTGACATGAGTACATAAACGAACAAACGCACCCGTAAATTAAATGCATGGACGCATTGGCGAATCTGTTGAATATTGAAGGAAGCGAAGGCTAAATGTAAGAGTATAACTACATGTACATACAACTAGCCTATAATATATTATGGCAAGCGAGTTCATGAAATTTACAATCGCTTGGTTGTCATACATAGGCTATCTGTAAACTTCGCCGAAGAGTAAATTGCTTGCTTAGTTACAACACATCTTCACTCATCTCGAATGCAGTCTCTAAGTCTAAGCTCTTAGAACAGCGTTTCTTCGTCGTATTCTCTTCTGTATTCGTTGGATAATACGCTGTACCAGTTCGAATGATATAATTATCTGGATCAAGAATAACTCATCCAGCGTTTTCGTTATCATTCGCCAGCGGCATGGCGCCGTCTTATAGTTGAACGCGCCTTTTAGGTTCCTCTCACAAAAACTGGCCTTTAGAAGTAAAAGCTCCTATATGATATGCATGAGTGGAAGATATTGCGAACGGCACTCTTTCAAGTATAAAATAACATCGGGTATAATTTAACAGTCTCATCTGAAGATGACCAGATTGATGAACAATAGGTACACCATATAGGTTCAGGTATACCTTGTACCGGTAATGATTTATAGAATTGCATCAAAATAGCAGCACTGAGCTTAGGGTGCATCTTTCGAGAAGCAACGATCACTTTAGACATCTCGAAGGGACACGCAGGTATAAGCTTACAGCGTATACTCGCCTCAGTAAGACCAATTGGGTATATGCAGGGGAAAATCGCGAGTCATTCATGTCTATATTGTATAAGTATTCGTGTGTTTTCCACATTGCAGCTCAACATTTACTGCACCTCCAAGAAATTTTGTTTTGTAGTCACGTATTAGTTTTAGGCCTACATTTCTTTTTGGCAATTTTATAGTCAAAGTTTTTAATTATGCTCAGGTTTATTTTCATTGCAAAACATCTGCAGTGTGCAATGGTTCTTCGTTCACATAATTTTTATATGCCTATATGTCAGCACTGCGTTCATATCGATTGAAGTTAACCTTATTCTTAATGCGTATACGTGGGTTGGTAAGCATCTATAAAATTAGTATAGCGTCTGTTAGTGTCGCGCCCTTTGCCGTTTACCGATTGGTTAACATAAAAGGTCATTTGAGAATTAAAGTTCGCATGTATAGACAAACGCTGCTAAGGTCAATGGAAAGGTCACCAGTATATAGCTGTTTACAGTAGGCCTATGGCTCTCTCGCACTCGCAGAGCCCATGGCAACGACGGAGTTTGGTAGGTAGCATATCCACACGCATCCGCAGAGCTTGATGACCTTCTATACTCTGCGCCATTGTTTTTTCAGTATACATTCCTGCAGCCTTTGTGCCCTTATAAACGCCCTCAAACTGCACATAGGCCTAGTGCATGGGTGGACGAACCAGATCCTTTCTGATCCTATATAGTATATACCAATAGATATAATAAAAAATTATGTCATAAAGAAGGCTAGGCATTCGAAAGGTAGGTCTACACATAACCTTATTTTATAAACAACGTATTATTATGACAGACAACATGCACACTGCAGGTCGTCTGCAAGGCAATGTGATTTGCATCCACGGAGTGCTTTAGCAAGAAATATGATCCCTCTGGCTGTGATGACTCTTGCACGAATAGGCCTACGTGGGTGAGTTACAGAATGAATATAGAGCTGCACTTGGACATTGCGGTGTGCTAGTCGAGGTATCGGATTCTGTTAAAGATGTTCGTACACTAAAATTAATGCGTACAATAACAAGGAAAGGTACAAAGTTGAAATTAAATTGGTTGACCAGTCAAGCAATGCAGACCGTGGTGCACAAACTTTTGTTCACAGTTAATGTCTGTCCTTGTCTTTATGTCTAGTGTGTTTGAGTGTCGTGTGATTATCTGTCGTGTGTTTATCTGTCCGTGTGTTTATCTGTCCGTGTGTTTATCTGTCCGTGTGTTTATGTCTCGTGTGTTTATATGTCGCTGTGTTTGTCTATCGTGTGTTTAAGTGCCCCGTGTTTATCTGTCGTGTGTTTATCTGTCGTGTGTTTATCTGTCCGTGTGTTTATCTGTCGTGTGTTCATCCGTCATGTGTTTATCTGTCCGTGTGTTTATCTGTCATGTGTTTATCTGTCCTTGTGCTTATCTGTCCGTGTGTTTATCTGTCGTGTGTTTATCTGTCCGTGTGTTTATGTCTCGTGTGTTTATCTGTCGTGTGCTTATCTGTCCGTGTGTTTATGTCTCGTGTGTTTATCTGTCCGTGTGTTTATCTGTCGTGTGTTTATCTGTCCGTGTGTTTATCTGTCGTGTGCTTAAGTGTCTGTGTTTAAAAGTGTCGCGTGATTATTATATGTCGTGTGTTTAAATGTCGGCACACCGTATTCATGTATGTATATAAAGTCATCATCATCAGTGCTGGCAATAATTAATCACACTCGTTCTATTTTTCAGTGGCCCCTGATAAATTAAAAAACCCGCAACGATGACGTCAGCGACGAAGAAACTCAAGGAGACATTGTATATGAAGAAGCCATGAAAACGCAGACGTCGCTCTCGAGTAACCCAACACCCTGTCGCAATTGAAACGCATATGCATGTACAAGTGTGCGTGTATATTATTTGCACGCTTGAGAAGGCGACTAAAGATCAGTCTACTCGTGAATAATGATTATAGTCGACAAAATTTGCAATCTGTCTTCATGCACACGGCGCATGCAGGTCGCTTAATTTGCGACAAGTTTTTACCTTGATTTGTAAGATGGTTGTTTTACGAGACGTATATTGTAGTAGAAGAATTTTAGGAAAATCGACTCAATAAATTTTCAGAAAGTAGAGACTTGGCACAGTTGTTAAGTACATCCCACTCATGAAAATACCAAAAGTCCCCATAAATCCGAGCTGTGCTCGAGCCGCCATCTTGGAAAATGGCGGCCTAAATTCGGTTTTTTGACAATAACTCCCGAACCGTCAGAGCTACAAAGAAATATAAAAGAGTAAAATTGATCCTCATTAAAAGACAAAGAAGTTTGGTATACAACATTTATTTCTGGGATCAAAAATAAAAATGTTACGGCTAGGATTAGGTTGATCTTCAATCATCATTCGCTGCACAGTATTTCCACATGTTCTTCCCGCCATAAAACTTTGTATGTCGCATTGATATACATAATGATGACTACTTTATCATGTGTAACATTTTTATTTTTAATCCTAGAAACAAATGTTATATACCAAACTTGATTGCCCTTAAATGAGGGTCATTTTTGTCGTTTTATATTTCTTAGTAGCTCTGACGGTTCGGGAGTTATTGTCAAAAAACCGAAATTCGGCCGCCATTTTCCAAGATGGCGGCTCGAGCACAGCTCGGATTCATGGGGACTTTTGGTATTTTCATCAGTGGGATGTACTTAACAACTGTGCCAAGTCTCTACTTTCTGAAAATTTATTGAGTCGATTGATGATTTTTCTGCTAAAATTCCTCTACTATTGCATCTAAATGAAATGCGTACATTTTACACGGCGCACATAAACTAACTATACTCCGCTGTGGTTAGACAAGGTCTTCAGTCTCACAGTCCTCAGTTTTGCTGTGCTATTTTTAGAGGACAAAACATATCAAAAGAAAGGCAAACGCTGCAGTTAGACAAAAGAAGTCCCAACAGGCCATTCGTGATATCAAAACAATGTTTTTTTACCATAATAATGACATATCATGCTTTTCATCATATTAGGGTGTAATATATTTTGCGCATATACCTCGACTGGCCTAATTGGCTGTTAGGATCAAATTAGCCATGGCAACCGAATCTTTTTAGTCATCGAAATTTCCGACGACCTTTTTTGGTCATCACATGAACTTGTTCTACTTTGGTATTTGTGAGGTAAGCAGCGCGCTGTATATATATATATATATACATGTATATACATTATACATGCATATATATATATATATATATATATATATATATATATATATATATATATATATATAGGCCTACCCGCCCCTACCCTCGTTTTCGGAACTACATGTACGTACAAGATGCCAAATATTTCGTGAGGTGCGTGCACGATGTATACTCGCGTGTATCATATAAATGGAGTACAGCCCTGCCCGTATGCCGGGATAAAACCGCCCCAAAATGCAGTATAAAAATTCCACAAATATTATCCCTATTCCCAAAAAGCAGCATAGCAATATATTGTTCCTATCAATGTCTATTCAGTTGCAATTTTGTCTAATTGTAGCACTCAACCAGCTACAATTTATTTATTTATAAAATCAGAAAATTGACTAAATTACCCCGGCCTCCCCTATATGCATTCAATCGGGGAATCATGTAGTTTAACGACCAACATGACGGAATGTTGTTCTGCATTCGATAATGACAACGGAGACGCTGACGCTATATAATTATAGCCACACGAGTAGCCTTCGACTCTCAAACGAGCGCTATATAAACTCTCGGAATGAATGATGATGATGACAGAACATTGTGCTGCCTTTTTCGTGTATACCAAACAAGTGTTCCTTTCTGGTCGAAAACAGCTTCGATTGATGGCCCTGTAGATTAATAGTTGTTCGTCATGGTTCTTCGATTCTTAACTGGATATTGTTACGGAACTGGGATAACCTTTCTAAGTTCCCTCCGCTATAAGGCCTAGAGACAAATATTACACCAGGATAGCCCTCTCTAAAGCCCTCTCAATGCCCACAGGATCCCGCTCGAACGGTCGGTCCGAGACTGAAATTGAAGAAAGAAAACAAGAGTTCTTCTTTCCAATTGTAATGATGAATCTTCGACAATGTTCAACAGAAATGGAGTTCTCTTGCTCCGATATAAAACAAAGTCTTGCACACAGTTATAGAACCTGTCAACAGATGACGTGTCCAGTTCACAGACTGTTCAAAGTCACCAGCCCTGGCGCCCAGGGGTGGTTGGGTGACGATGACGACGCTGACGACGACGATCCACGGGCGGTGGTGCCCGACTTGAGGATGGGGGGGGGGTACGACGAGGAAGGACGAAGACGACGACGATGACGGAGCCGCTAGCAAAGCGGCTGCCCGGCGACGATGTAGACGCTGCTGACGCTGAAGACAGACCACGGGCGGTGGTGCCCGACTTGAGGATGGGAGGGGGGGGGGGTACGACGAGGAAGGACGATGACGACGACGATGAAGAAGTCGATGACGGAGCCGCTAGCAAAGCGGCTGCCCGACGACGATGAAGACGCTCACTTGACGTGCGTCTCACTGCTCCAGAACTCACGTGTGTTCCGGTCCTGGACTGAAGGCATCGACGACGCTGCAGGGTGCACTGACGCCCCACGAAGACACAAGCGGCGACGAGGAACGTCCTCTCTTCGCGACTGCTTCGAACTGCACAACACCGGCGTTGAACTGCAGACCCTGCGTCGTTCTTCTCGTCCGATTCCACGGCTGACTGTCCTTCTGTCTTCTATGACTGAGCTTCCGACTGACTGCTGACTTCCAAGCCGACTTCCGATTTCACAGTCCGCACGACGTTTCCCTACGACGATGTCTCTTGTATCACTCTGCGTCTAGGTGTCACGGTGTTCTCTTCTCGCACGACGTTTCCCTGTCACGATGTCCCAGGTGTCACACAGACTGTGTCCGAGCTCGTTCTTTTATAGGTGAGCGGTGTGGCAGAACAGGTGTGGCAGGCCGAATGAGTAAATGAGTATGTGGCAAGCCGAGTGTGGCAAGCCGAGATGTGTGGCAGCCCAAGTGTGGCAGGCCGAGTGAGTGAATGAGTGTGTGGCAAGCCGAGTGTGGCAGGCCGGATGAGTGAGGCAGGTGTGGCAGAACAGGTGTGGCAGGCCGGATGAGTGGATGAGGGTGTGGCAAGCCGAGTGTGGCAAGCCGGATGTGTGGCAGCCCAAGTGGGTGAGGCAGGTGTGTGGCAAAGCGCGGCAGAACGTGGCAAGCGTGGCAAGCGCGTGGCAGAACGTGGCAGACGTGGCGAAGCGTGTGGCAGACGTGGCAAAGCGTGGCAGAACGTGGCAAAGCGTGGCAAAGCGCGTGGCAAAACGTGGCAAAACGTGGCAAGCGTGGCAAAGCGTGGCAAAGCGCGTGGCAAAACGTGGCAACCAAAAATAATAACAAAAAAATCTCAGTGACGATTCGTCACAATATCAGAGGATAAACCTGAGTATTAACCGTTCCTCTGCTGCTGTTGCTGTTGCTGCTGCTTCTGCTGTTGCTGCTGTTGTTGTTGCTGCTGCTGCTGCCCACGCAAATAAATATCGGTGACCGGCTTTCTCCATTCTCTCTCGGTTGTTTACGTGGTTCAACGAATAATAGGCTTAATGACAGAGATCAGCTTCCTATTCGTGGGTCGACTCTACGGTGTCTGTATGAAGTGTGTAGGTAGGCCTATACCTGCTGAACAAAAGCAGTCAGACGCCACTCTAAACACAGGGAGTCTCCACAAAAACCAATGCATAAACCGAACAACACCCGAGGCGTCTATAATACTTGTGTCTTGCGCTATATAAATCGCAACAACACCCGAGGCGTCGCCTATACTTGCGTCTTGCGCTATATAAGTCGCTATAAAACACGCAATCTTGACGCTGCAGTAGTCGCGTGTAATTAAAAAGCAACAGGAGGCTACCTAAGCGTATTCCTACAAACAAAATATATTCTCTGCTCGTATTATACATCTCGGTCAACGATATGCCCTCTGTTAAATTTGTTTTTACTCACATCAGGATTGCCAGGTCGTAGCGATAAGCGTGTGTTGGGTCATGGTCGCCCGCAAAAATTTTTGCAGGAGGGGGCGAAACTCGATGGTCACGGTAAAAGGTTTTTTGTGGCAAGAGGTTAAAAATGCAAAGCAGAAAATTATGAGCATACACTGATATTTTTCATAGAGATTATTTTCTTAATGTGAACGTCTCAGTTTCACCTTCTTCTAATTTTTTATTATGAATATAGTTTCTTTAGTGTACAGAAATTTGTTAACCAAAAAGTACTATAGTAGTTAGAAAAATAGACTTCAACTTTCCAGGGGTGGGGGCAAGTGCTCCCTTTTGCCCCTCTGTGCGGGCGCCCATGTGCTGGGCTACTTGTTTCCAATGAGCTCGTGATCGAAAATTTTGTCTTCGCGACATCGCTATATTTTTTACTATTTTTTAGCTGTCCCACCTAGCGGGTAGCCTATAGTATAAGCTTACGTGTTATACGGCTATTGCTATTGGTGATAATTTGGTGTTATACTGGCACGCGACGCGTAGCAATAATGTTCCGCTCGCAGACCTCGACTCATATCTGACATCTTTCCTCTCTCCTATAGATTGCCTCGCCAGTAATAATTCACATACTTCTCTCTGTTGCGCAAACTTTAACTATTGTATTTGTGGCCAATAAACTCCTCTGTCTACTTGTCTGTCTGTTTGTGTGTCTGTCTATGTCTCTGCCTCTGTCTGTCTCTGGCTCTGTCTCTCTCTGCCTCTGTCTGCCTCTGTGTGTTTGTGTGAGTGTGTCCGTCTGTCTGTATGTCTCTCTCTCTTCCTCTCTCTGTCTCTGTCTCTGTCTCTGTCTCTGTCTCTGTCTCTGTCTCTGTCTCTGTCTCTGTCTCTGTCTCTGTCTCTGTCTCTGTCTCTGTCTCTGTCTCTGTCTCTGTCTCTGTCTCTGTCTCTCTGTCTGTCTGTCTGTCTGTCTGTCTGTCTGTCTGTCTGTCTGTCTCTCTCTCTCTCTCTCTCTCTCTCTCTCTCTCTCTCTCTCTCTCTCTCTCTCTCTCTCTCTCTCTCTCTCAGTATCTGCCCATTCTGCTTTCACTCTCAATGTATCTTTTCCATATTAATATTACCGTGTCCTCCACTGGATGCTTCTCTAGCGGACTAATTTTCCGGACATTGACGTCATTATATCTTGGTAATGGAGCATCATCGGTTCATGCCTCACGTTTTTTTATGCCGAGGAATTAGCTTAGCTTATATAACTACAATGCATCAAATAATGTACAGATTTTTTAGTTACACGGCACAGTATGCAGAGGGCTCGTCAGATTCAATTATGTAGGCCTATAGGTGTAGAACTCAGTCCCGGGTACGTAACTTCAATTGGTCTCTCTTTCGGAGTATATGCTGTCCCCATCTACGCGAATTCTAGTTGATAATTCCTTCTCTAATTTTTCTCAAGACCTATTTCTTCTCTCGTGTATTTGCGCCCTGGGAATGCCTCTGAACGGTTTAACCTGGCAGAGGCGCTTTAAAATGTCTTAATACAAGAAGACACACAATGGAACTGTAGATGGCATGGTACTGAAGAGAATACTTTTCTTCATCTATCACTTTAGAAAGACGCCTATTTGCCTGGTCAGGACTTTATGAGCTCTGATTTATTGCTCAAGCATTAAATACGATCTGCCACACAGTGTACGACATCAAGAATTGGATGTGTCTTCATCCGTCTCCTTCCTCTCCTGTCCGTTCCTCTATCCCTGTAAATGTGCTTCTCTATCAAGACGCACAGATGGAATGAGATAGAGAGAGACAAACATACAGACACAGAGACAAACAGTGAAACAGACATAGAGACAGAAAGACAGACAGTGAGACAGACAGACAGACAGAGAGACAGAAAGACAGACAGTCAGACAGAGAGACAGAGTCAGAGATAGAGACAGAGAGAGAGACATAGGCAGACAGAGACAGAGAGATTTGTATAAAAACAGAAGTAGAAAGAGATTGATTGAGAAGTATAGAAAGAGGCAGTATATAACTATATATATTATGCTATATATATATATATATATATAGAGAGAGAGAGGGAGGAGCATAATATATATAATAGGCTACACCGATTCTGAGGAGGATTTCCCTCACTTCCCACTTGCCACTCCATCTCTTTCTCTTCGTCTACTACTATTATACGTCTTCATCGTTGTCGTTCTATTTTTTACCCATGCTTTTGTCTAACCTTGTCTCAGTCACTATTTCTTCATTTTTTTCTCTTTGCACCGTTCATGCATTGTATATACTCGCATCTCTTTCTTAGCGAGGTGTACATTCATCTTCATTGTCGCGTAGCACATGCACCTGTATGTGTATGTTCCTGTACGTGTATGTCCTCGTCTGTCTGCCTGCTTGTCTTTCTGTATCCTTCTGTTATACTCTGTTGCAATTCCGGTCTGGTGAGAATCATTTTCCCGCTGCAGTTGATTTCCGCTTATTCACATGGACGCAGCGCAACGTTTGCCTCGCGCTGTTCCACGCAAAGAGCGACTAAAATCTAGAAAGCGTGGTTCATGTAGAGCAACCTGTTTGTCATTCTTGCAGTGAACGTAGAGAAGCAGATTATTCTTTTAAATGCTCTACAAAACACATGTATACGACCAATTTGAAGCTTCTAAAGGTTATATAATAGTTTCTCGATTTCGTTTCTCTCTGGAACTTCTTGAAAGGGTGGTGTAATATTTGAAATTGGTGTTGAACTTGACACCAGCATATAAACGTTCGCCAATTTAATTATTGCCAAGAAATCAAGTGTTCGGAAGTGTTTAACACACATGTATACAGACACCCACTATAGTCTTAGGCCTACCTGAAGCGCACAGTCATACCCATATAACAGCCTTTAACGGGTGAGAACGTGATTAATATCTCGCTGATTATAAGCAGAAGTAGACAGAATTAAGCGGGTTGCTATGTGACTCGTTAAAAAATGTCTGCCGGTCTTAATGTGGCAACGAGCCAACGACCAGAGCAAAGGCTTTTTACCAGGGCATGGCAGCATGTGCTCTGACGTTATCCTGCTGTATAGCGCGGCCACTGAGCGTTAAATACTTTCTTCCGTCGAGAGAGGATTGGTCTATTAGCAAAGGTAACGATAAGTCGCAATTCTGGCGGCGCCATTTATTACTGAGTGCAAAAATTAGCCTACACACGTTGTTCTCACATTTTTCCGTTAAACGTTCATTGAAAACTATTCTTCCAAGCCACGCATCTGTTTTGTTTGATCGGATTTAGCAGAGCACAATAAATTTGTTGACTAGATAAGATAATAAATTGCCAGGGCGATTTTCTTAACATGGCCGACTGGAAAATAGGCCTAGATAGCATCTAAAAAGAAGAAAAATATGTAATAGGCTTTATATCAAGAATATTCGTTTTAATGCTGCTGTATTGAACAATGAACATGCCAGACGACAAGCCGCAGCGCAGCTTTTAATTAAAACTGATAAATAAAGAATAATATAATTCACGTCTCTGCAGATGAAGTTGTTGACGCTATATTATTTGCAGTCTGTCTGTTCATATATATTCTCTTTGCAAAAATCGTGTTCGCACCATTTTCATAAGTTAATGCTATTAATTATTAGACTCTATAAGTTTGTCCCAGATGACGGATAGGCCTAATTAATTGGTGCACGGAATCATAATAGGCCTATTATAAATCACTTGATCAGACTGGGTCTGTCTGCGGCGACGCAGACCAAGCCTTCATTGCGCAGGAATTCAGTTTTGGTGACGACCTATCTGAAGACTATAGAAAAATTCTAGCACAACGTTGGCCGACCCAGCAAAAACATAAGTGCAGTGCAGCATTCGCGTTAAAACATCTGTCACCAGCAGTCATGCATCATCTGCATTCGCATACAGGTATCCAGCTACGGCGACATTGTAAATACGGGTCTGTAATTAAATTGATGTTACACGTTCTTTAAACGCGCAGCAGTAAAGCCAATTCTAAATGTCATGCATGCAGTTATCCAAAGACCCAAAACTTGACTGCGTCTAAGAAAAAAACCTCATCAGAAGGCATAGGGAAAATTTCAAATGTCATGACTTGATGCTGCACGATGATTGGCTGGACTTGCCAGAAGGTTTAGAAAAAGACCGAGCTTTATCTCGGACACAAAAATAGCTGCAACTTTCAGAGCTATTCGTGGATAATTTTGATAAAGTTGATGTTTACAATGTGTATGACTCAGTTCGAGTCGCTGTGCCTATAGATGTTTTGAATGTAGGTTATAAGTGTATAGCAGATTGGTGACGTTGCAATGAACAGTCATGCAAGAGAATTGTGATGCTTGAAGTGGCGGAGAATATCAGACGGGTATAAAAAGCCAGCAGACTACCGGGTATACATTGAGATATGTGCTAGGCTATATTGAGTTTTCTTTGGTTATGCTCTACTGTACGAAAGGTGGCGATCTCAACAAGTATTTGACAGATTCTAATTAAATCGGTATCAAGACTTCTGATTTATAAAGGGAATCGGATTGCAATTTCTACTCAAACTGTTTGCTGCCACTGCCCTCACTGCTGTCATGGCAACCTGCGATCACCCCGCCCCCAGCCTCAGTTACTATCGTCAGTCATTTCTTAATTCACTGCTTCTACGTATCCTGCTCATTAGGCCTATTCCTTAGTGCATCGCAATTATAATATATATATAAACATATATGTATACACAAATATACATTAATCATAAATGAATATACATATCATATATCTATAATTCTATATTCTATATAGTAGAAGAATTTTAGGAAAATCGACTCAATAAATTTTCAGAAAGTAGAGACTTGGCACAGTTGTTAAGTACATCCCACTCATGAAAATACCAAAAGTCCCCATAAATCCGAGCTGTGCTCGAGCCGCCATCTTGGAAAATGGCGGCCTAAATTCGGTTTTTTGACAATAACTCCCGAACCGTCAGAGCTACAAAGAAATATAAAAGAGTAAAATTGATCCTCATTAAAAGACAAAGAAGTTTGGTATACAACATTTATTTCTGGGATCAAAAATAAAAATGTTACGGCTAGGATTAGGTTGATCTTCAATCATCATTCGCTGCACAGTATTTCCACATGTTCTTCCCGCCATAAAACTTTGTATGTCGCATTGATATACATAATGATGACTACTTTATCATGTGTAACATTTTTATTTTTAATCCTAGAAACAAATGTTATATACCAAACTTGATTGCCCTTAAATGAGGGTCATTTTTGTCGTTTTATATTTCTTAGTAGCTCTGACGGTTCGGGAGTTATTGTCAAAAAACCGAAATTCGGCCGCCATTTTCCAAGATGGCGGCTCGAGCACAGCTCGGATTCATGGGGACTTTTGGTATTTTCATCAGTGGGATGTACTTAACAACTGTGCCAAGTCTCTACTTTCTGAAAATTTATTGAGTCGATTGATGATTTTTCTGCTAAAATTCCTCTACTAATATTCATGTAGTAAAAACAAAAACAAAAAATATGTAATAAGCTTTATATCAACGATTTTTAATGGCGAAGTTCTTGTAATTATACCGTATAACGGCGACCGAAGTCTAGGATTTTATAGGCTCTTTCTATGAGCATATTAATTCCTTCTTACACATCACGATTATAAAAATTATGGTCACTGCATGGCCAGACTGTATGACTATATGACTATATGACTATATGACTATATGACCAGATGCATGACTGGATTATTAGGCTTCTAGTTTACTGCTGTTATCTATAGCAACAGCTGCTGGCATCACTTGCGGCGCCCGAAGATTCAATTTGCATCTTGACAACTAATTTCTCATGAAGTCTCACAGCGACTTCTCGATTCCCCCTCTCCACCCCCCCCCCACCCCCAAACCCACCCCCAAACAACCGGATCAGCAGCGACATCTTTCGCCAGTCGAAGCATACAAACACTCGGATGAAGTGGCCGAGGAACAGGGAGAGGACGGATAGGAAGAGGATGGAGAAGATCGAGAAGGTGCAGGGTTGCCAGGTTGTCGCAAAAAAGGCGCGAGTTGGGCTACTTTAAAAAGCGCTCGAGATTGAAAATTCTGCCCTCGCGACTTCGCGATATTTGGGCTTTTTTAATTGTGCCGTGATTGCGGTGGTGTCAATGAGAATTCTCAGAAATACACAGCATTAGATTTGGTCTGCTTTTATTAGTCACTATTCCTATGTGATGGATGGTGCTTATATTTTCATTTTAAATTATGGCTTTCAGTCATCTTTGAATTTCTGGGCTTCTATAACACTTTCGACTGTTTAGCGTAACATAGGCTATGCAATTATGCATAGTACATAATATATGCACATAATATATATAATTATATATATATATATATATATATATAGAGAGAGAGAGAGAGAGAGAGAGAGAGAGAGAGAGAGAGAGAGAGAGAGAGAGAGAAAGAGAGAGAGAGAGAGAGAGAGAGAGAGAGAGAGAGAGAGAGAGAGAGAGAGAGAGAGAGAGAGAGAGAGAGAGAGAGAGAGAGAGAGAGAGAGAGAGAGAGAGAGCACGAAAGAGAGAGAGCACGAAAGAGAGAGCACGAAAGAGAGAGAACGAAAGAGAGAGCACGAAAGAGAGATCTCTCTATAATAATTATTATAATAATATATACATGCAGTTTTTCTCCGCAACCGCACGAAACGACGTCAGAATGACGACAACTACAGCTGCTATACCACCATCAGAATCTCATTAGCATCATCGGCATCTCCTTTATTTGTACAGTTAAGCAGTGAACTACTTATTCGCCTGAGGACATCACGTCGCCGGTCGATATGTTGGTTCGCTCTATACACTAATTTCGACTTGTTTTGCCACTTCATTGGCGTGAGAATGCCGTTTAACGTTCCGCTTTGAACTGACATCTGCTGATGCCGTTAGTACCATCGTATATGGCCACTGGTCATCCCTATCTAATCATCCATCATGTCCACCACCGCAGTCCATCGGATTTGGATCGCCACTGCAGCTGACCACCACTCACTGCAACTGATCAATATGTCGATGATGCTCAGCTGCACTTTCAGCTGCTGCTATCCATCACGACGTTGACAGGCAACCCTTATGATGCAGTTGACGCTGCCTGACGTCACAATGTTGACGCGTCTGACGTCACGATGTTGACGTGTCTGACGTCACAATGTTGACGCTGCCTGACGTCACGATGTTGACGTGTCTGACGTTACGACATTGACGTGTCTGACGTCACAATGTTGACGCTGCCTGACGTCACGATGTTGACGTGTCTGACGTCACGATGTTGACGTGTCTGACGTAACGATGTTGACGTGTCTGACGTCACGATGTTGACGTGTCTGACTGTCATCGAATTGATTCCAGTTGCAATAATTTATGTGTATAAACAATTAAACATACAAGAGCTCTCTATAAAACTGTAGTTAGCTTCTTGATAAGGCATAATTAAAATTCACGACAAAGTGGATTTGAGTGCAAAGCTGGTTACAACATTAATAATTTCTCCCTGCAAGTTAAGCCTAAGACTTCGGTTTACACGCGGAAAGGCAGTGAACAACAGACTGTATTAGATTCACAGTTGCACTTTTATTCGAAGCATGCAGGCGTAATCTCTCATGAGGGACAGAAAATTACGCTAGAATCTGTTGATTATATTTCACTTTTGCTGATTATTTTCTTACACTTTCCGAACGGACTCTTTGCCTTTCTTAATATGAAATGAATGCAGCAATCTAGGCCTATATCATTAAATATAAATTCTTCTTCTAGAGTCTAGACTCATAAAATCTCAGTTTGTCCCAAAACGTATACTATGCATACATCCTTGTAAGCCTATTTGTATTGATTTACTTAATCGCCAGCCTTTAATTTTTGTTAATAATTTGTAAAATACGAACTAATCCACAGTTTCGAATTATTCCAAAGAGAATCAAATGGAAAGCCATGGAAGGAGTTAAAAAGTTGGAGACGGGGGAACAGCAGATATGCCTCTCCCTATTTGCCTGCATGATGTCTATGTAGTATTCTGTAGCAAAGCTCCTTTGCACTATAAAGACCTACATTGCAGCGGGTTTTAGATTAGCAGAAGATATGCATGTAAATAAAACCTGCATTAATTTGAGGTAAAAAATCTTCACACAGCGAAGTTCTACTCTTTACAGAGATGGATCTACGATGGGCTCTTGGTTCGTAAACCCTTTCATCACGTCCACGACCAGTAATTGCAAAACATACCCGATTCGAGCATCATATTTACCATTCTTGGCATGACTCATATTTTGTTGTTCTCACAGCCGTCAGGCCCATCTCCACTTCCTCTTTTCCTCTCTCTTTCTGTTCCTCCCTCTCCATTGTTCCTCTGTCTCCATTGTTCATCCGTCTCCATTGTTCCCCTGAGTCTGCGATCCTTCCGCCCTCATTCAACTGTCAGACGTTTAATTATAGATGAAGCCAAAGCCTTCAGGTCAATATCTGCATTTGGCCACGAAAACAACCTCATGTCTCATCTCACCCCATAATTATGAAGACGCTTCCATCGTCTGATCGGCGGGGTCTGATGTTGCCCCGTCTCCCCTACGATGGCTTTTATTGGGAACCGTGTTGATTGAACTGAGTTCCATGGGGAAAACATGCATCAATTAGTCTACGAAAGAAATAGTCTATAGAAGTCTATCTATGTGGTGGAAAGTGACAATCTATGAACCCACCCACACGGTTCCGGTCATTAACATTGTGTTTTTTTAGCAGAATGCAGGCCTATTAAATTGGCCAAGTACCATGTGATCCATCCTAGCAGTTCACTAGTATAATAATAATAAAAAAATAATAATAATAGTAATAATAATAATAATAATAATAATAATAATAATAATAATAATAATAATAATAATAATAATAATAATAATAATAATGGTTTTACAAGTTCTAAGTTTCTGGGGAACAAAGTAGCCTTTCTCAGGGTCAAAATACTATTAATGGCAATATTAAGAATAAAAACAGCAACAACAGCAATGATAATAATGATAATAGCAATGATAACAATGACAACAGCAATGATAATAATGACAATAGAAACAGAAACAACAAATTTGATTTCAAAGTGACAAACCGCAGTATGATTGAAAATCGTAGTACCGGTACCATACAATTATAACAAGTTTTCACTGGAGTTGCGACTATCTGCTTAAGCAGATAGCGATTCTGCTGTTCGTTTTACCAACGCCAGCCTCCGAATTGAAGAAGGCAGAATCGAGCTTTGATAGGCAACGGAAAAGGATCCCGCGTCTATGCATTCTTCGTGCATGGGTAAATATTACCTTGAACCCTTCTCCCATAGATCTATATAGAGTCTCAGTATTCTTAGGTCTGTACTCGGATCTTCTATAGAATTTTGATCTTGCCGATTAATCGGAATGCCTTGGCTTTCGTCAGCTTTATCATGCCACAAATTTCATTTCTACGTCAACGCCATCCTGGTCAGCAAGAGCTTCAAAGCAACGGTTTTCCAAGGCACTTTGAATAGACGCTGAGTATCTATAATAGACCTGTGTAAATGTTCCTACAGTGCTTGTTGAACTTTTAAACGGGGGATTGTTAAGGCCTATACAGTCAAAATAAAATTAATTGCCTAATTAGTTTACAGCCATTCTGCTATATACCATAGACGTAGTAGTGTAGTAGCTGTCCCGGAAGACACTCGGCTTCATATCCGTAGCTGTGGCCGCCTAGCAGTCCAGACCTCACCAGGTGCATGTATCGGAGTAGCACGTTTTTCGTTCCCGTATTCATGACATCGATAACCGTAGGGCGCGTCTGATTGAAGAGTGGCAGCAGTTTGACCAGGTGATCATCGACCAGACCATCAAACAGTAGCCTCTACGTCTATGGTCGTGTGTTCGTGAACAAAAATGACATTTTGAGCACCATATTTAGCTGAATTTTACTTCTTTTCAGCTTTTCCATGTTGGAAAGTTGCATTTTTCGGTGCTGCATCTCAAACGCTCATAAGTTTGATAAACTCACGAATATTTCTAATCGGCTTTAGGATCGCGTGTACATATGGCCACTATTGTTGTGTTTAAAATTCCAGACAAATCCTGAAAGTTTTGACCGAGTTATGAGTCTATGACATTTATTATTGATTGATTGATTGATTCCGAAAATTTATATAGCGCTTCTTCAAGAAATCTACTCAGAAGCGCTCTCTGCACTGGCCCACGTGATGTTAAGTGTCAGTAAGAACAGATATATTACACAAGTTAGCAAACAATGCACAGTAAGCTGGAAGAGTCACCGTTGGCAGGCACACACACACACACACAGGTGGAGCCAACCAACGGATTCCGTCGACAGCTGCCAGATTACATGGATGGATGTTCAGAGTCTCTGGGTTCTACTTTATCGTGGACACAGTGTAGACTGCCTATTCTTTTTCAAACAGATAGATCTACTCGGAGAAGCTAACCAGGGATGATGGATGGCTCTTTGATTTTTGCCCCTGCGATCCAGGTTCGAAATGCGAACCCGTTATGTGAAATCGAAATAGAACAGTAGCAGATACAATACGATTATTTAAACTCACTCATCGAACAACGACCACAATACCGATTACATCATCATAATGATAACAATAACTACAACTGCAGCAACTATGTGATCATGATGACATCATCAGGTCATTGCGACAATGTATACACGTTATTGCAGTACCGGTAGCTGTTGTTATCATTATGATGATGTAGTCGATGAGTGGGGGTTAAATAGTCATACATGTTATCTACTACTTAGATCGAATTATAAAGCTATGAAATTAAGTTTCTTTATGAGGCAATGTCGTCGAATGTCTTTTGCAACAATAAATGAAAATATGTAAGCCCAATAGAAAAACGTATTCGTAGGAACAGTTTCAAGATTGCAACGGGTAAACATTGCTATTTTGATTTGGCGCTGGGCCATCGCACGTAGGCTATAGGCTACCGTATACGTAAATAGTGTAAGTGAAGTGGAAACTTGTGAGAGTTTGCTGGAAAGCGGAACTTCGTCGATGCAATAATTTCGATGTTTTACAATCTCAATCTTGCCGTATATTATGATCTCAGATATCCGAAGAAATGGAAGGTTTTTCTACCGAAGTCACTTTCTATAGTCTGCAGGATGAGTGACAGCATTTCCTAAAATCTGCTGTTGATCCTACAGTCCACAAACACTTAGTCAGAGGACTTAGCGTGCCACTTCCGGGTCGGATATCCTTTGGCCACCATATCCACATACAGTGAGTGGACAGCAAGCAGACAACAAGTCCCTAGTCGCTTTTACTGAGCTGTCGTATACGAGATAAGACCGCTGACCATTTCCGTTGACTTTATTTATATAGCGCATGTGTATGCTGTACATGCATTTAGACAGATGCTTTGGTCAACACTCAAAGAAAACGGACTTCGCTTGGCCACTTGAAAATGGATCCTGCATGTAGAAAGCGCTAGTTTTTGGAATGCTTCAGCTCATAATTATATAGCGCATATTCGGATTGTAAAACATCGAAATTGCATCGGTAAAGTGCTGACGCTTTCCCGCAATTGCATCATGTGGGTTTCCGCGTCACTTATTCTATTTAAATATTGCATAACATCAACCGAAGTATAAAATATAAGCTTATACGAAGCAGCTATAAAAAGCCTGGTTTCGGATTTCTCCAGGTTTTCAGAACAGTTATTAAAGGCTTTGTTTGGCAGATTACTTGCTTATTAGGCTAAGTGCTGTAATATGCAAAGCAAATTTCTGTTGTCATAGACCCTGGTCAAATCGGATCCATCCACATGTCAGGTTCTTCTGTCTAGCATATAGCCTACGAGGCACCACACTCCACAGGTTTATTTCAATCCGCTTACACTTTAAAATGCTCTTATCATAACTAAATCAATTTTTCTATTAATTTTTTTAATAGAAACTCTTTCAGAAGAGGCCACGTTTAAACCAATTATAGTCTATCTGATAATAATCATTGCAATCAATATATAGCAGGTCCTACTTTATCCCCCAGCGGTAGATACGATGGCGATGCAGAAAAACCTCGTTAAGCATCGAACAGCGAATAGATTTACAATAGCACGTTGCTGTACAGATTGTCAGCTTCATGCATAGTTTATAGAACTGCGAAAAACGTCAAGGCGCCTCTGAGTGTCAGATTGTTGGTCCACAAAAACGATGGTTGCAAAGTGGACAATTCATCTGAGTGTGTCTGTGTGTCTGGTGTTGTGTGTGTGTGTGTGTGTGTGTGTGTGGGGGGGGGGATGTGGGGTGTGGGTGAGTGTGTGGGTGTGTGTGGGGTGTAGATGTGTGTGTGGTGGGTGTGGGTGGGTGTGGGTAAATAATTCTAGAAATCACTTCTACATGTCGTCATTAAATTATAATAGCACTTAAACCAGTTATAGTCTACAATTATTTATATTATAGTCTATATATTCTGCGATCATTAATTACAGTTCTTTGGTCTTGGTCAATGGTCAGAACACCGTCCCGTATATAAGCGGGCATCTCAAATGCTTGGCTTGACACCGATTCAATAGCGCAACGGCGACGAGCGGTCTAACAGGTTAAAATAATATTCTTTGAAAAAGATGCTCGGTTCAGGTCATAGGAGATCACTATGGAGAGCATTTTACATTTTTATTCAAGCGAACCTCTATCATTTAACGATGTTCTTTAGAATTATTCTACGTCGTACGTGAAAGATCTTCCTGGGCGTCATCTAGCATCTTCGTCGCTCTTTGTATAATGTATAATAGGGGAGTGGCACGGATGATCACCGGAAAGCATTTAGTCTACCATTAGACCAATAGTAATTCGGTCGGAATAAACAGACAGCAGCTTCCTCTTCTGAACACAACAAACTTTGTATAAATTCAGATCAACCTCACGCACTGCTGTGCCTACATCTCCGTGCGTGAGTGCCAATGTGAAACTACACACACGTATTATTATTTGCTAAAGATTGTTATGCAGGAACCATTATTCAAATATCCTGAAAACACATTAGACTCTTTATAGGGCAGTTGCATGTATCAGCAGGCATACATTCATAGGCATTTTTAGACTTGCTGGTCATTGCGGCTCCGGTCAATGTAGGCCCTATTTGCTGGGTGTTTATATAATAGTTAGGCCTACACACAGAGAGCCTACGTGTTCAGGGCATGAACTTGACATTAAAAATGCAGTGGCGTTTTCAACATTTCGACCGGGAAGAAAAATCTTTGCATTTTTTCTGGATAGGTTAAAAACCTCGGAAGTAAGTGATGGCATGTGGACGTGGGATGGGTGACTTTATAAAAAAAATCCATTATTGGCAACGAGCAAATAGGTCACATGAAATCTTAGAACGTTCGAAGTCTTACAGAGAATGTTAGGCTAAGTGCATGAGACGACGTCCAAAGAAGCGTCATCGCTTCCGGTGCCAGTCCTAAGCCTGGATGAAGGAGGAGGGGGACGCTAATGATCTTTGTTATCACACATGCAGTATCGTTAACTGAGAGCAGTTCTGCTCAAGCGACGTTAGATTCAACGCTTAGCCCTTAATTTAGGATTCATCTGTCAGTACCCACTCTACTAGTCTAGTCTCAAGCCCGTGCAGACGCCATTGCCTTCTTATCTGTGCCTGAGCAGAGCAAAGTGAACATACAGCAAAATGCAAAGAAACACGTAGAAATGCATATAAAAACACCGGCCATAGAGCGATTTTCAGCGATTAAACAGGCATGACTGCTCTGTCAGGCCTATACTAATTGTAATAGTATCGTTATTACTGTTTAATCCATACACATAGGCCATTGGTAATTACGGTAATATAATATAATATTTTACATGTAGGATAATTGCATACGAATGATAATAATTACCGGTACCGATTAGATAACGTTTTATTGTCAGTGGTTTATCGCGGACACGCCGCGTCGTGTATTTTACACTCTAGACTAAATTAAATGTAGCTTATCATCTGTTACTTTTTCAATGACAACAAACCATAATCATAGTTAGAGTTAAATAACATTGTTTTAAGCACTGTCTGCGCGTGAATCATAATTATACACGCTTTATAGTTTCGTTACGACTAGATACGATTGCGAAATCCAATCAGACTAATAAAGCGGATTCACGAGGCAGGGCCGGATTGAGGCATATTCAACAGAATCAATATGTTCGGCCAAATAGTTACCCCACACTTTAGTTTAGGGCCACACGACATGCAGCAGGAAAAAGTTCATCATTGCAATAAGTCTAATAGTAATAATGAGCAACAAATCTCTGAACAAATGGTGAAATTATTCGAGAACTACTGATTTTAACACATGCAACTTTTGCACAGCTGTGGGGGGGCCTTATTGGGGTTTCCATTACCAGGCAAATTGATCCTAAAATCAGTCAGACATTCTAGTAGGCCTAAGCGCTATCAGCTTTTATTGCTTATTTAAATACTTAATACCTCTCCCGATCGGAACTTAAGTGCTTTGCGGCGCATTATGAAATTGCGTCATTTTAATAATTGTGTAATGTGGGGCGCGGTGATGTAGTGGGGTATGTTCGTCGCCTTGCAGCCGGAGGGTTGCAGGTTCGAATCCAACCTCAAACCGCCGCGTAGGGACCTTGGGCAAGTCCTCACTCGCAATTGCTCAGCGCTTCGGCGTGAAACTCCGATGCAGTGTCCGCGCTGTAGTCGGGAGCACATAGAAACAAACAAACACTGTGCAGCGTAGGCTACATTCTTTGTTTTTGCGAATTAGGCCTTCTAGGCCTATTTGCGTAGGTCGATAACCGCAAAATATGTACATGTTCGTAACCAATGGCGGCAATGCGCGGCATTACAGTACGGCAAATCAGGACAGATGGCATCGTAGAGACCCTTTGCCCTGGTCGTTAGCTAGCCACAAGACTGGCAGAATCTTTTACCTGCCAAGAATTTAGTTGGGGCATAAAATTTATCGCCTCTGCACTGTTTACTTGTAACTTGTACGAGTGCCCTGGCAATATCCTGGTTTAAAAACTGTCTGAAACAAATCACTCAAATATTCCGATACAATACATGAAGCATGCCATGGTGTATACTGTAGCCTACCTTAACACTACAGATACGAATTTTAAAACTCCTGTTGATATTGTGAAATAAAGAAGTGATGAATTGATAACTATAATAAACTAATAATTTTCATTTGTTGAATATAGGCTACATGTAGGGCCTTGTAGGCCTATGGCATGTCTTGTGTTTCCTCTTGCCGTCATTCTGTAAGGTTGGGGTCTCCCCACAGTTTCACTGAACAGGGTCTCCACATTTGTCGATCCGGCCCTGTTTTTTCTCTCCCTTCTTTTTCTCTCTCTCTTTATCTCTGTCTCTGTCTATCTCTTTCTCTCTCTTTCTTTCACGCACACGCACACACCCATACACACGTGCACATGCGCCGCACTCACTCACTCACTCACCATCACTCTCTGACATTCATTTATAACGCAGTCTTCCGGTCATTCTCGCTATAACCTCATGTTCTCTTTCTGCCAATTTCTAACTGTCACTCTGTAATATATTGTGTTAATTTTTGATGTCGCTGACCGTCTTTTAGAAATTCACCTACATGTACATGTTTTCTTGCATCTTTTTTGCTTTTCTGCGAATCTCTTTCGTGTAGCATGCAGTGTATGACGCTGCGTCTCTTCCGTTCGTTTTTGTCCGCATTTTATCAGTGAATGTCTGTCTGTATGCCTTCGTGTCATCCATTTACTCTTTGCCAATCGCTTCGTGCTGTCACGTCAACTTCCAACGGCCATTAATTTGACCGGTGTTGAATGGTGTTCCGAGTTTTCTCTTTAGGCCTATTACCTGCAGTCTTTCTCTTTCCCAAATGAAGAGGTCTAACTCTCAGCAGAGTTGCCGACAAGCTATAGAATAATTCCGCTAAACCCAAATACATTCTGCCCATAGGCATGCCTATAAATACACAGCTAGAAGGAATATGGGAAATTACTTGAATCTATTTTGATCCTCAGACGTTGTCAGATGAATGCTTGATTTCATTACCTTTAATTTTGTGTAAGCTTATACCTGCTGCTGAATAACTCCTATGACCAGAGGCGAAAGTTGAAATTGTAAGCCTCATTGCTGGTGCCGCCACTGAGTCCAACGCAGTCGCCAAAGCATTCTCAATTTCTCCGCACAGTTTCTCGAATTTAAGAAGAACACGCTGTATCCTTTCTGCGTCTCTGACATTCTTATAATATAAGAATGTTGGAGACGCAGAAAGGATAGGCCTACATCCCTATTTATATTATAAGTATAGGGCCTACATATTCTCAGTGAGCCGGGTCTGCCGGGGTCTGCGACCCGGCATTGATTTTCGTGACCTGCTGGTCCCGGGTCTCAGCGGGTCGCGTTTTTAACAATTTTGGGCAAAAGATGCCGAAATAGGTTTTAAAAGGTATGATTTTGAAACATTTTGGGCAAATGACTGAAAAAAGGTTGCTTGAAATATTTTGGGCTCAAAGGCAGACCCGGCAACTTTTTCAAACAACTTTCAGCCCTGCATATTCTACACATGTGTGCACAATCAATGTATGTATAGCCTATATGCGAGATTGTTGTCTTGAATATTTCCATGTGGTTCCTACTTTTGGACGGTGAAGGTCATGTTTTCATTTAAATTACTTGTTTGCGACATCTCGTGACGTCTAAACCCGGCTTAGTATCAGAAAAAGTCTTTGAAGCATAATATCCGGCGCGTATTCTATGCTTAGAAACTTCATCTTGGCTCGGAATCAGATGACGATATAGGCATAAAGAGGCTATAATTATTATAGTTTCCGGATGTTCAAACTTCACGCTATTTAATGCAAACTGAATCTATTTTAGTTACAGCAGGAGATGTAAACAATCTAGTCCATCACACAGTCTATCTATGATAGCTGCTGCCTGGCCATGCCTGGCTTGAAAGATGTTGGCGGCGCTTGCAGCTGAAGCTGATTACATTACCTACTCAAATTACAGCGCCTAGTGATAATATAACACAGCCAAGTAGTGAAGGTGTTCAAAAGCCTGTACGACAACCAGCAGGCAGCGGTCCGCATAGACAAGGAAACCACAGAATGGTTTAGGATTGGGAAGGGGGTGAGGCAGGGCTGCCTGATATCACCATTGTCATTCAATGGATACTCAGAGAAGGTGATGAGAGAGTCTGCGGATTTGCTTAGCTGGATCGGAGTAACGGTAAGCGGACGGACAATAAACAACTTGAGATACGCGGACGATATCGTACTCGTCGCTACATCAAAGGAAGCGCTCCAGCAACTAATGGACAGAGTGAATGAAACATCTAAGAAATATGGGCTGGAAATGAATATCAAGAAAACAAAAGTCATGGTAGTAAGCAGAAATCGAGAGAAGATAGTGATCACATGTAATGGAGGAACCTTGGAGCAGGTGGAGTCTTTCCGATACCTAGGAGCCATAGTGGAGGAGAGCGGAGATGGAGGCAGGGAAATAAGAGCAAGACTGGGGATGGCGCGAACAGCCATGGGGTCTTTGACTGCGCTGTGGAAGGATAGAGCAATTGGAAGAGGGTTGAAGCTAAGGCTTATGGGGTCATTGGTGTGGCCAGTGGCGCTGTATGGCTGTGAAACTTGGACGCTAAGGGTGGAAGACAAAAGGAGAATATCAGCATTTGAGATGACAACATATAGAAAGATGCTGAGAGTCAGCTGGAGGGAATTTAGAACAAATGAATCTATACTGGAAGAAATACAACCGGAACGGCGCCTGCTGGAGGTGGTGAGAGCAAGGAAGCTGAACTACTTCGGACATATGATACGAGCAGACAAGCTGCCGGCATTCATATGTCAGGGCTATGTGGATGGAAAAAGGGCCAGAGGAAGGCCGAGAAGAAGATGGATGGATGACGTGGAGGAGTGGACGGGGATGGCGACGGTGGACTGCGTGAGGACCGCAAGGAACAGAGAGCAATGGAGGAGGATGACGTCGTCGACTCTGATCCCCGATCCGCAGCAATGAGGATGGGCACGACGACGACGACGACGAGTGATAATATCGTTAATAAATTAACGTTTATCCCTATCCAAAGTTCCAAACTCATGCCCATAATTATTATAGACTATTATGGTCTCCCATTGTCTGTGGAAGCTTTTGTTCAGAACTTTCAGAAGCAATTGTGTCAGATGGTAAACAAAATATTACACCGTGACAAACACGATCTACCCTGCACCCACCCTCTTATAATTAACACATTCAACTTTTGCGGAGAATTATTTCTCACGTTTCTTCTAAGAAGATTAGAAGAACCTCAGGCCTTATCAGATTCAATAATAAAAGAACCGTACAGACGACGGCCTAATTCTATAGATCATAATTTTATCCTATATTATATATAGCGGAGAAAATCAGATAATTTAAACAGCGAAAAAGACAGTCTAGTAAAGCAACTGCCTAGCCCTAGTATGTTACTATGTTTACAGAACAACATTGCTGTCCCTTCACACGATCAGGGCTTTTTAGCATGCAGTTCGTGACAAAATGTGCAGTTCTAACTGGATTTCTGCAGTCGTAAAAAACTTCTGTGTATCTTCGAATAAATAGTGCAAAACGTTAGCCTATATAATATTTACACTAGTTATACAATTTCATAGGAGGAATAAACATCATATCAGTTGTAAACCAATCTAAATGTTCATCAGAAGTGAAAGTCAAGAAAAAAGGCAAAAGAGGTCATCAGAAAACTCTGAAAAGGAAACTAAACGGCATGGAGGACGAGAAGGGAAAGATGACGTTGTGCAGCTTTAAATAATCATTTAAAAAGTTCTGTACATGAAGACTGATATTTCATCCATTATAGCACGCATGTAGACGCTTTCATAAGCAGCTGCTGTTCGGTGGTTGATCTGCACCTAAATGAAGTTCCGACCGAATGCTGTCAGTTTCACTCGGTGCAATTATTGCAGCGCTACAACAGCAAGCGAGGAAATGTATTTAATGAGTCGATGAGCGATGACAAAACCAACAGCAGATGCGATTTGATTGCGGCCTTGTTGACATTGATGATGATAAAAAAATATTATGACGGTGAGCGCGAGTATGGACGACAATGAGGATGTTGATGATGATGTTTATGATGATGATGATGATGATGACGATGATGTTGATGGTGACGATGACGATGACGTCGATGATGGTGATGGTGGTGATAGTGGTAGTGGCGGGTCATCATGGTGGTGGTGATGATGAAGATGATGATGATGATGATGACGATGATGGTGATAATGATGATACTGTTTATAAAAACGATGACCATTATGATGATGGTGATGGTGAGGATGAATCTAAGAAAATGTTAGCCACTGTGATGGTGATGATGGTTCTGTTTATGATGTTGATGATGATGATGATGATTGATAGTAATGTTTCAAAACTTGAACTTACTGTTATTCAGGTAGAATCTTCGCAAGTCATTATCGATGCAAACCACTAACTCTAGCAGCAGCAGCACCACCACCAGCAGGTCCAGCACCAGCAGCAGCAGAAGAAGCAGGAATCCATCTTCTAGGTTTCTGTTCTAAAAGAAGAAGATGCCAAGGTCAACACGTGCCTCCTCCTCTGCATCCTCCTCTTCAAATCAATCTGATGTGGTTCATTCGTCTTCTTTAGATGTCAAAAGTGAGCTTCATTCATCTTATAATAATTGTAGTATAATAGTTATATATATATATAATTATATACATATTTAATTATATATAGTTGATTATGCATTATATAATTATAGTTATATATAGTTATATATGGTTATATAAAATATAACATATAATGTCATATATGCATATATAACTATATGTTATATAATTATATATAGAGTTATATACGTGCCTCTAGCCGACTAATTCATATTGATGTTTTATTCATTCATTCGTCCATTCAATCATGCAGACATGCATCGATGCTTCAAGTGCACGCATCATTCATACATCAGCGCATGCATTCATGCAATCGTGCATGCATTCGTGCATTTACGTTAGGTCATGCCTGACTTATAGTTCTTGCACTCGTGAATCGTTCCTTCTTAAGTCTTTGAATTCATTCGATATTTCTGGTCGATTGCTATTTCGCTTTGAATTCGATGGAATATTTCCTTTAATTCATGATGCGATAGTGTTTCCGCACAAGTTCACCGTCACCATGCATCACCACCATCATAATGGTTATCGTTTTCATAAACACCGTTATCATCAGCAGCAGCACTTAGACCTACATGCGTGAGAAATTGAGGATGCATCTCTCCACATCGAGCGTATATCGCAACGTTCGCCGACCAGGTTGACCTTAAGATTCGAATACGTGTAATGGAGTGGTCCAACTCTTGAGGCACGTGCTGACAATATGAACCTAAAAGGAAATTCGACTAACAACAGGAAGCTAGTTGGAAACATCCGTCGTGTACGGGATGCAGTTGTTTACGACTCGTATACTGTACAATCTAGGACGGAAGCTAAACCGTGAAACCTTCTCTCTAAGATTGAATGAATAAACATTGTATACGTGCGTCATCCTTGTTCCAATAATAATTAAGGGGAACCGCTCGCCAGCTGTGGCAGTGTCTGGATAATTAGGCGTCTTCATCATGATCTGGTTAGGCCCTTAGGGAAAAGCTGGTCTATTAATAGAAGTTTCTGAATTATTAATGGATGGAAAACTTTATTACAAAGCAGGGTTCGCTGGCGATGCAACAGCGCGTGCTCTACTATGAGTCGCGTGTATACTGTTGAAAAGTCGAGTGTCGAGCACCAATTTAACCTGCATCTGGAACAGAGTGGAATTCCGCAACTGGTTGCACTCTGCCAGTGCCAGTCTCAAGCCTGGATAACGAAGGAGGGCGACACTAATCATAATTGATATGGCAGTGTCGTTAAACAGTAACAAGCCAAAGTCGTTTCTGACTTTCAGGATCCTGCATAGATCTACACCCAACACAACTATAGCCTACCGCATAAGCATGCTGTAGGTTGTAGTTCATTGACCTTTAACCTTTCCTGTGTTCACCTTTAAGGTCTGAAATTCTTCATTAACGACTTGTCATTGCGCATCTCTCGATGGCGCTATATAAATGAGCTGTGACATTATAATGTTTTTACTTCGGCTTAACTTGAAGCGATCGTGGAAGCTTTGCATTATGATAATGGCGATATAGAAGTCCCTTTACTTGATCATTCATTAATAGTAATATCTGCTATATAGGCCTATACGAGGAAAAGACACTGATGTCTACAGTTAACATTATATCATATAATTTGTCTGAGGGCAACCAACAAAAGCCTATATATGATTATGTATAGCTTATATGGCTATATATATAAATAATTATATATATATAAATTTAGTAACAGAGCATTGGTTAATGTGTTTCTTAATTCATACTGATCAAACAACGATCAAGCAGATTACTCGACCACCAGAAAAATTGAAGCTGAATCTTTTAGCTGCTATATATATATATAAATATATATATATATATATATATATATATATATAATATATATACACTGTGTCCCAATAAATCGGGACCCCTTTTTATAATGTGAATAAAACAGGCAAATCTTAATCGATTTTCAAAATTTCAAAACTGTTTTATCCTGAGATAATTATCTTCCACTGCTTCAAATATGAAGTTTCTGGCATGAATACTGACGTCACAATTACGTCATTTGCATTAGAGAATTCAAATATTAAGTACCGAACACAACGATTTTTTGTTGACATTTGGTTTCGATATGTAAATTAACGACGTCATTATGACGTAATTTTTTAGTGATGGCCGTTCATAAATTGCCAATTTGTAGATAATTATCTCAGGATAAAAACAGTTTTGAAATTTTGAAAATCGATGAATATTTGCGAGTTTTATTCACATTATAAAAAGGTGTCCCGATTTATTGGGACACATTGTATATACCATAGAGATGTACGCTATAAAATATATAGGCTAGAGAGAATATGGCCTATCTCCTCTGCATGGAAATGTGAAGTTATCAACGACCTTATAATATTAACGTTATATTTTAATACATCTCTATGGTATATACTCAGATGTTCTTAAAAAATTTTGGTGACGCCAAAACCGGAGCAGATATTTGTTTCCTATATATAATTATAGTCTATGCACGTGATGTATGTGCAAACTATAGACGACAAATGACCTGACCGCTTTTTACATATATACACTGACTGCAATGCGGAATACAGCCGAGCATAGAATATACATGTATATAAGGTGAAGGTAATTTTGTTGAACCATGTGTTCGGCTGGCGTGCTAGTTGATGAAGAAGCAACTCGAAATCTCGGTATACTAATTGACATATATCCAGCTCTGATTAGGGGCTACAGACTATACAGTCTTACCCTCACCATGGCATGATCATTATGCCGTTGCGCTTCAATCACGAGTCCACGAGCCAAGTGCTATACCGCGGCGGTCTTAAGCCCTGTCGTTTTGAATATATTAATATGCGACCTTTGGTATATGTATATAAGCTCAAATATAATATTATAATATTGTCATAATCCTGCATCATGTAATTCTGTGAAAGACCTTTCTCAACGCATCATAATAATTATTATCGGCTCGATTTTTCTCCATCGTGCACAATCAACCGCGCGAGTGTGTGGGTCTTTGTTATATACATCGCAAACGCTATTCTTGCGGAAGAGTAATATAATAGTCTGCTGACAGCGAGGACAGTTAAGAACGCGGGGGACAGTGTTTCTGGCTTTCTTCGTCACTGTTAAGCGCCTTCGTGAGGTCATTGTAAGGCGCTAGAAAAATGGTCATATACATGCACACATTCCTACATGCATGCATGCATGCATACATACATACATACATACATACATACATACATACATACATACATACATACATACATACATACATACATACATACATAGCCTACATACATACATACATACATACATACATACATACATACATACAATCATACATACATACATACATACATGCATACATGCATGCATGCATACATGCATGCATACATACATACATACATGCATACATACATACATACATACATACAAACATACATACATACATGCATACATACATACATACATACATACATACATACATACATACATACATACATACATACATACATACATACATACATACATACATACATACATAGCCTACATACATACATACATACATACATACATACATACATACAAACATACATACATACATACATGCATACATACATACATACATACATACATACATACATACATACATACATACATAGCCTACATACATACATACATACATACATACATACATACATACATACATACATACATACATACATACATACATACATACATACATACATACATTCACACACGCATACACGCATACATACATACATACATACATACATACATACATACATACATACATACATACATACATACATACATACATACATACATACATACATACATACATACATACATACATACATACATACATACATACATACATACATACATACATACATACATACATACATACATACATACATACATACATACATACATACATACATACATACATACATACATAAATACATACATACAATACATGCATACATTCACACACGCATACACGCATACATACACTGAACATAGACATCGAAAAAGATCTGACATCTTGCGGTGTAACACTCGAAACTAATGCGCGGACAGAGACTCGTTAGCATAAATAGCAGAAGCCCATGCACACCGTGCACCGCTGCGGACATTGACCGGCGAAAGCGCTGTTTGACGCATTTATCGGAAGAAAAAATCATGTAATGGTTTACGTGTGAATAAACTGATTCAGTCGTAATGCATTGGATCGACGTGGTTCTTCCGTTCTCTTAGTCGACCAAAACAATATCGAGAACCGGTTTCAGTTTCAAATGAACCGATCTTATAATTATGATCGCCACGGGATGTTATTTACCACCAGACACTTTTTCACTGGCCGGTAAATAAAATAATGCCCCGCCATGGAGCTATAGTCTTTCCATCTGGTCAGAGTTTCTAACGGATGCTTTGATGCTCAATACGGACCAGTAGACTGAGTAGGGTATTAATTACACCCAAGTGAAACAGTTGGTCTTTTTCCCTCCATTGATCGACACAGGGTTTAAATTGTAAATCATTGGTGGCTTTTAGTAGGTTCCGATGAAGTTCTATCTATACTCTATAGTCTATGTTCAGATCGATACACACATAAATGCGTTAGCCTATACACAAAACAATATAGATCTATATAATATATATATAATTATATATACATGTATATTGCAAGCACACATGATCGGCTACACACAATGCATGATAGAGAGTTTCTGAAACATTTCTAAGAGTAAATGCATTGGTAAACTCGTCGTGTATGAAACCGATAAATTAGCATGGTGATCGTATAATTATATAGGCCTATACTAACTTCGGATTTCTATAGGCCTAATTGCGCTAAATTGTGTTTGTGTATTGTTTAGGCCTACACGCATTTAAACCATCAGCCTAACTCATAATGGGCCTAATGATCATAATAGACATTCTACATGCTAAGATAAAGAAAACAGGCTTTTAGCAGCCAGTTTAGATGCATATAATAATTATAGTCTATGCAGTTAAAAGGAAGCTATAGGCTGCGGATACGGATGCGGACTGCATGCGCTGTAATAAAGCAAATTGCCTTCAATTGAGCAGGACTCAACTGACGGCCCCTTGTATAAATCAAGGCAATTATTTGGAACGTCTCTTTCAAGTCTCCTATTGTTACTCTGGGGCAATCGGATTGATGCTTCGTTTGATGCAATACGAGACGACCATAATGATGGTTGATATTTGAGTTGGATCTGCATTTTTCTAGGAAGGAAATTGACGGAATTAAGAGTCTCCACTGTAGCCTATACGCGCAAATATTAAGTGAGAGAATGTGCAAGTCTTCTACACTTGTTCTACTTTGGTAAAACAAACCATTCTGCCTCTGTTTAGGCTACTCTCTGGTCGTGTTTCCTAATTAGGACCAATTAGAATCAGCTTCAAGCAACACTTTATTTTAAGATTTTGCAATTCTACATGAAATCTACATTAAATCATTGGCTGTAAGACTAATGCTGACGACGTACATGCAAGAGATTGGGCAGAGTTAGAAATAGATTCAGAATTCAGATGTCACAATACAATTCACGATGCACGAAATACGACATAATTACATAGGCCTTCAAGGCCCTGCATACTCATAATTGTAACGATGAAATCAGAATAAATAGCATCTTACATTTATACAAAGGATTAGACTGACTGTCTCTCTCTCTCTGTCTGACTGTCTGTTAGGCCATTTACTTTTGCTCCCCTGCCATATTGTTTCTATTACTGAAACATAATTGCCTGCAAATTTTCAGGTCTGTAGGCCATGTTTAGACCCCCGCCCACCTCAAAAGTAGTTTTATGTTCAAAACGGACATTGACAACATGGTAGCAAATTGTAAACTTTTTACATTACCTTTTATAGGTTGTAATCAACTAACCATGGAAGCAAGGAGTGAAAATATGGATAAAGTACCACCTCAGGAAGTAGTTCCTCCAATTTCATCCACACCAAACTGCCCGGTATACTTTAAAAATATGATAGAGAAGTGCCTATTCTACGTTGGAAACTGGCTCTCTTTATCCATTGATCTCAAGCTATGACATGACTTGAACAAGTATTGCAAGCATGATCCACAAGTTACAAAATGCAGACATAAAAGCCATGGAAAAACACTTCTGAAGCCTATTAACGGAGGAATGTGCTGTGTTCTCTTTACTTTGAAACAGACTTTCCTATTCAGAACGACAGCAGATTGCTCGAACATTGCTCCGAATTCCTAGACCAGGAGAGTTTGAAAGAGGCCATCCAACTTTTCCTCTTCTGAGTCACAATTAAAAAAGCTATAATCCCTTATTAGACCTAAATCCTGGTTCTTGCTTCACAGCATGGGAATTGGCGCCGACTGGCTATAGGAAAACCTGTTAGTCAATGGCATAATGATCCCAATTACCAAGAAACCGAGACATGTGTGCAGCGGATCCAGGGCCAATCCGGCCATGCCTCCATCAGAATTCAGAAATGTCCATAGGACGTATTCCCCCCCCCCCCCCCCCCCCCCCAATCAGGTGTCAAGAAGTTTTTGATCAATGGAGCGGACAAAGGCAAAAGTAGGATTATTATGACTAAAAAAACAGATGATCATTGTAACATTGGCTTGGAAAAGATACATGTTCAAGGCAGTTGATTGATTAAATGACTAAAAAGGTCATAAGCTATTTTGGCAGGGAAATTTGGTATTTAAAGACATTTCGACCGAATGACGTAACAAAGGTCATCAGTTTTTTTGTGTCAAAGATCAACGAAAATTTTTCCGACCTAAGGTCACACTTTTTTGCCCCCATCAAAAATTTCTGTATTCGCCCCTATGTGCAGCATGTCAAAGTGGTGAATGATCTGTCGGAATGGGCTGTGAAACCTATCCAAGACTTCTCAACTAGTGTTACCAATGATGAAACACAAAAACAGTTTTATTGCAAATGTTCGAATATCAACGCAACGAAATTCCCAACTTTCAAAAGGAGACATTAAAGAAATTAACCTTCTCCTCCATAAAACCTTTAATCCAGTAAAGTGATACGACATAAAAAAGTGTACACTATTACCAAACTAATATAATTATATGTAGTTTGTCTTCTCTGTATAAAAAAACTGTTTTTATAGCCTATAACAACATTTTCGTGATGATTATAGTGTAGGAAAACAATGATTTATCAACTAAATCAGTTGATCGTGGTGGGCGGGGGTCAAAACACCACGAAATGACCTAAAATTTGGTATACATTTATACTTTGCCATTAGAAGCAATATAGGAGGGGGGCACCAAGAAATGTTTAAAAATATTTTTCTCCCATACATTTTTGCAATGGCCTACTGTCTGTCTCTCTATCTCCGTCTGTCTCTTAGTCATTCTGTGAACTAAAGATCTATAGGCCTAAAAGCGGTAGTTTCTTGTTAGGAGGAGACACTTAAGTCAGTGCATACAGATTACAGAGTTTATTATTTCCATTGTTCTCCTTTATTATTGTTTTCATTGCTATTCAGCCGGTTGTATATTTGCTATTGCTGTTTTGTTATTGTTGCCTTTAGCCGCTGACTGTAAGCAGACTAACTGCGGTGAGGCTGGGTGCGTGATGCAGAACGATGTACCTCGGTGTTACTGCATCGACAACACAGAGCTCTACTCACCAGAATTATGGACACCACCCGACCGCAACATGAAGTGCAATCGCACCATCAAGAACCCCATCCTCCCAGGCAGCCATCCGATGGCACCCCCGAAAGGTTGGTACTTGGTATAGGTTCATGCTTGTATATGTGTATGTATGTATGTATGTATGTATGTATGTATGTATGTATGTATGTATGTATGTATGTATGTATGTATGTATGTATGTATGTATGTATGTATGTATGTATGTATGTATGTATGTATGTATGTATGTATGTATGTATGTATGTATGTATGTATGTATGTATGTATGTATGTATGTATGTATGTATGTATGTATGTATGTATATGAGCGTTTATATACCGCCTTAAAATAACCTCACGAAGGTGCTTAACGTATAGATTCTAGCTATATATAGTTCTGAACAAGTGCGACCTAAGTTGAGAACGTTCTATGAGATACATGCAGTGCAGTATCATGAATTGTTAATGGAAGATTGTTCCAATATATATATATATTATATATATATATACATATATACACGAAGGTCCAATGCATGAGATGGCGATGTGGGCCCGCTTCTTTAGTACCTGACTGCTGACAGTCTTGGAAAGACTATCTTATCTAGGATGTTTACTAGTAAGGGGGAAGGACCGAAGCTTCCGATTAAGAAAGGTGACCTTTGACTACGAAACGAGGCTCGAACTAAGAAAGGCGTGTTCTCCAACTAAGAAAGGAGGCCTCCTTAATTCAGCCAAAGTCCATAGGAAATTAATTCTGAAATCTTATATCTTGAGAGGACCGGAATAATATGTAGGTTAGTAGTCCATAATCACATGTGTCGCATTGAATGTGAATGCCCGTCAATCTAACGAGTATGTCGAAAGTTCTTTTCTTAAGGCATAACACTTGATAAAAGTGAGCTAAGGTCAATTCAAACTATCGGACTTGAATCGCGATGCGCACAAACATTCTTTAACTTACTTGATTACGGTAGTAATTTGCACGGACAATCTTTGATTTACTTACTGAGTACTTACATGTACCAAGTACCCTGAACCTAAGTAGCCCTAAGTTAAAGATTATCTGTGCACACCGGGGATGTGCGCACAAATAAGGTGTAGGCGTACTAAGGCCCACTATAAAATAAAAATAGCCAAAATAAAATGGGCCTAGTAATACTAGGTAGGCCTACATGTAGGTCCTAAGTAGGTTGAAAATTATTTGTGCATACAAGGATTCAAATTCAATAGTTTGACATGCCTCTAACACACTGTTATGCCTCAAGAAAAAACTTTAGATTTATAGGCCTAGGCCCTACTTTAAGATTAGAATTATTTGACGCGATGCAGTTTGACCCGTGTTGTTTGAAAGTTAGGACGAGGTGAACGCCCGTTTATATAGTCTATGTTTTCTATGTTTTTATGCTTTCTATGCTTTCTATGTTTTCTGTGTTTTCTATGTTTTCCATGTTTTCCATGTTTTCTATGTTTTCCATGTTTTCCATGTTTTCTATGTTTTCCATGTTTTCTATGTTTTCCATGTTTTCTATGTTTTCCATGTTTTCCATGTTTTCCATGTTTTCCATGTTTTCTATGTTTTCCATGTTTTCTATGTTTTCTATGTTTAAATGTTCTCTTGTTGCAGGTCTCGGTCTGTTTCCTATACCAGCCGAAATGTTTCAGCAACACGACGAGCGAAACAAGATTCCTCCTGTGGTAAGAATCGATTACTTCTGAACATGGAATTTTATTAAACTGATAAAAGATTCATTCAGCTTGGATTTGTGGCGTGATTCTTAAAAGGGTGGATTTTCACAACTGAAAGACATCTAGAAGTGTTTGCAATGAAGGCTTATAACTCGCCAGTTAGCAACTTTAATTTACGAAGCCCAGTTATCCAAGGAGGCAAAATCGAAACACGACAAATGAAAAGCCTTAAATGATGCAGTAATAATTAACGTGAGAGAACCTTTGTGGGGCGCGGTGGTTCAGTGGGTATGTTTGTTGCCTTCCAGCCGGAGGGTTGCAGGTTCGAATCCACCTCAAGCAGCCGCGTAGGGACCTTGAGCAAGTCCTTCACTCGCAATTGCTCGTGCGCTTTGGCGTGAAACTCCGATGCAGTGTCCGCGCTGTCGTCTAGAGAGTTTGAATGAGCGCTATAGAAATGAGGATATAGATGTAGCCTAAATAAACCTCGAGGAACAAGAGAAATGGCTTGTCAAATGAGACACCACAAAATATGTTTATTTCTTTCGAATTTCAACATGGTAGTATTGCAGCCCGTATACCGAATACCCTTCACATCATGTCTGTCACGCGTATGGATGCCTCATGCTTTTTAAGCAGCGTATAGATCTACGTGTCCTGCACTACTTCGCCGATCAATGAGCCAAAAGCCAGGGTTTACATCCGATTGAGAACGAGTTTTATTGCTGTCTATATCGATATCGACACATTCAACAGCAGCAAAGACGATGAGGTCATCGCATGGTTTTGACCGACTTCCATTACAGTTCCACCAAGCGTCACGATACGCTGCTATGGCCGCTCCTCCCATTAAGATATCACATCCGGTCTGACTAACCACGTGACTAGTTAACCTCGTCTGCTGATGACGGTCGGATATCCGGTTCGTCTGACGATTCGATCTGTCCTCTTGCTAGTCATGAGTAATCAGACGAACTCTAGCGCTGCACAGGAAGTCGATTGCATTGTGGGAAACGTTAATATGGTCTGCATTATGCGTATACAACTGTAGGTTTCTTGTCGTCCATGGCAGCCGCCGGTGTATGTCACTCTGTGTTTGTTTGTGTGTATGTTTGTGTGTTTGTTTGTGCGTGTGTGTTTGTGTTTGTGTGTGTAGGTGTGTGTAGGTGTGTGTGTGTGTGTGTTTGTGTGTAGGTGTGTTTAGGTGTGGGCGTGTGTGTGTCTGATTGGAATGAGAGCTTTGCTTAATCTATAAGCAAGCCGCGAGACTCTTGGTCATATACGCGAAGGGAAACTTGATTCGATTTGCGATTAGCCAAGGATTCTTTTCATCAAGGTCTCTAATCTGAAATGAGAAATGAGAAATGACACCATGGCCAATGAATGATATATATCGCACCGTTTATCATGGCATCGGATATCGCTGCACTTATTTATAGAGCAACAATCTTCAATTCTTCATCAGCGTGCATCTTCGTGTCAGTGACGGTGTCACAGGGTGGCGTTACACTTCAGGGAATAGATCTATTTAGTTAGGTTTGTGCATGCATAAAACAGACGACTCTGTTCTCAACAACGTTGATGCCTACCCAACATCGCCTTACAATTCACAATTTACAAATGCCTAGTTCCCTAACGTACAAGTAAACCTAGCTCCTTAATTCCTTGATGCTTGGGCAGTGGAGACATGTGAAGATATATGATGACGATATTGATGGCGATAGCATTAGTTAGTTGAGCATTAGGCATCGGTGATATTGGAGTTCCTATTTAATGATTACAATGACGTGAAAATTAGGAACGAGAATGGAATTGTTTAGAAAATGACGTACACGTAAGTTCTTAGATCCTGGGGATCATATCAGTTAGCATGTGTTAGTTATAGCCGTAGTAGTGATAGTAGTACTCGTAGTAGTTTTTTATTACTATTATTACTATAAACTACTAATGTAGGCCTACCTTCAGTTCGCTTTCAGTTATATAATTAGACTATTAATGTTAAATTTCTGTTTCATCTGCGCAGTACACAACGAGTCACTTGAATCCGCCCGGTCAGCAATTCGACCCCGGGGAGACATCTGGAGGAGGATCATCAGCCTCCGCCGACCAGGGTCTCCACCCTCCCGGTGGTGGCGGCACAGCAACGACGACAACGGCCGCCCTACCCGCGGCTGCTGCTGCCGGCTGCGCGTCCGTCTTCATGCTGGTCGTCATCGCCGTCGTCATCCTCATCCGCCGCCGTCCCCTCCATGTCGGCCTCGAGCAGCTGAAGAGGAAGGCGACCTCGTCGGGGTCCTCAGCCGTCGGTCAGTCACCGGTCGTGTGGCTGCAGAGACACGACGGCAACCGCCTCTTCGACCGACTTACGATAGTGACGAGTAATGAGGCTTACTATAGTAGGGATCCCTTGGATGAGTCGGTGCTGGTTAACGTGCAGACGAAGCTGATTCCAATCGATGATCTGAAATTGGAGAAGGAGATTGGAGAGGGAACGTTCGGAAAGGTCTACAAAGGTCTGCACTTTTTTCAGAATTATTGACATTTCGATGATGATGATGACCTTCGTCTGCTTCTAAACGTCCCGTATCTTCTTAGTACTTGCACTTGTTATAGCGCCTCTTAAATCTCTAGCTACTCAGGGGCGCTCTCGAATGCAGAGCGGACACTGCATCGGAGTTTCACGCCGAAGCGCTTAGCAATTGTGAGTGAAGGACTTGCCCAAGGTTCCTACACGGGTCCAAGGCAACGACGCCACCACTACACCATCACTTCTTAGTACTCGCACTTGCAATCACAGATTGTATGGCGCCATTTCAAGATAAACAAATCAAACTCCCGGGGGGCAGCTTATAATCTTTCGTGTCTTCACTTGGTTGTCCTTGATTTTGATTTCGCATATATACCGGATCTTTACCGGTCCACACTGCCCGATACGTGTTAAATAAATAAAATAATATGACATGCATTTTATGCAGTTTACGATCCCGATGATTTTGGTGCCGCCGCTTTTCAAAGCTTTGCCTTTATATTTGAAAAATAATGATCACGGAATTGGTGTTGGATCCAGATCGCTGTTGGACATGAAGTGAATGGCCAGGCCTACTATCAAATTATGCAAATGTTTAGGCCTGTAAGACTTACACATGCACGAAAGAAGTGGAGATTTTGTGTAAGGTATAATTATTTGAAACCATATTTGCTGGCAGTTTATTGGTTGTGGGAAAACGAAGACAAACTTTAGATGGGTAAAAAAATGACGAAAATTGCCAGATTTTTTCAAGTTAGTGATGAATGGCGAATTAATTCAAATAAATATTCAGATTCTGCCACACTTCGGGTCTAGCAAATAGTGACTTCCTGCAAGTTGAAGATGATGCTATAGTCTATTAAATAGCATAGGCTTTTCGTCTGTTTTTTACAGAGGTCTGGCCTATTCTAGGCACGTTTGTAGGCACCATAGGTATAAGCGAAACTTCAGCTATTTATCACCACAGTACCTCATTTATCACAATTCTTAGCAATTTACAAATGCGTTGTTGTCTTCCATGCAGTCTGAATATATAATTGACAGCTTTTCCAAAGTCTCTCATTACGAGCAGTTCTTCGCCCTTCACTTGCACGGTGTCGTGCTCTTTATTATTCTTGTCGTAAATTGTTGAACGTCAAGGCGACAGACACCCGCCTCCTCCTCTTCCATCCATCCATCGTCCGATTCATGGACCTGTCTAATCCTGCAGCGTCTAGAGTGACTCTAGACCACGCATGCTGCACTTGAGGTTGTGGCGGTGGCGGAGGCGGAGGCAGCGAGGAGACGGGCGACTTTATGATTG
Source organism: Lumbricus rubellus (assembly GCA_945859605.1). Taxonomy (NCBI): domain Eukaryota; kingdom Metazoa; phylum Annelida; class Clitellata; order Crassiclitellata; family Lumbricidae; genus Lumbricus; species Lumbricus rubellus. The sequence goes on along the minus strand of OX243815.1, from coordinate 28,085,677 downwards.
CCATCCATTATAAATTATTTCGAAGGAAGTGACCAGGCTGTCAAGCGGGTAAAGTTAAAGTCGGATGGTGGGATGGAATAAATAGTGGACGACTTCGCTGCACAGCTTATAAGTGAACGGTCGTCGGCTAACTGTTTGTTTCATGGTGCATGTATTCACTGGATAAAGACGTTGAATTGCTGCAGTCTATGCAGGGGAAAATGTATTATTATGTATGCATGGACGTGGTGCTCATATAATTTTCCACTAGGTTCTGCATCATTGATCAACGCGGATAAAGATTCCTGTAAACAACGCGAGGCCAGTCAGTGCATCGCTCACGTCTGCTTGACAGTTCATGCCGACATCGATATGACATTGCATCTTCTAACAGCTATTTTCGTTGGTTAGCCTACATGTATGTAGCTGCAAGCTCCTTCGGTCAACCTTGGGCTCAATTAAGGAGCATAGCAGTCTGAGTGGCAGAGAGCAAACCGACATACGGCAAAAAATTCTAATCACGTGCAGCAATAATATTGCCACTGGTCGAAATAATCCAGATTATAATTAGGAAGTGCATGCTGATCTTATTAAGGATAATAATTAGCCAACGCTGCATGCCTCGTAAGCTTGCTTTCACTATTAATTCACTAATTACAGCATTGTACAGAATTTGTCTTCTTCTGTCAGTTTGTCTTTTTCTGCCGTTTTGTCTTTCTCTAATAAATTAGGATAGGCCTATCTCTTTAGGATCAATAATCTTTTTCGGTGATAATTACCGAAAAGATAAAGTAACCTAAAAAAGATAAAGTAACCGAAATCTTTTTGGCTACTTTATCTTTTTTCGGTTACTTTCTCTTTTTCGGTTAATTTATCTTTTCGGTTACTTTATCTTTTTCAGCTACTTTATCTTTTTCGGCTACTTTATCTTTTTCGGCTACTTTATCTTTTTCGGTTATAACGGTTAGTTTTATTTGTGAGTCGAACTGCATCAGTCATTTGATGATCTTCTCCTACAGGTGTCGTGACGTCAGGCTTCGGTGAGAACGGAGTGACGGAGGTGGCCGTGAAGATTCTGAAGGAGGATGTATCGCACGAGATGAGGGATGACTTCCGTCGTGAGGTCGAGATCATGTCCTCCTTCGACCACGAAAACATCCTTAAACTCCTCGGAGTCGTCAGTACGGGTGAGATAATTATCTTGAGAAACTCACATTTTTTGGTGAGATATCTGGAAAAACTCACGGTTTTTTGGTGAGATATCTGGAAAAACTCACGGTTTTTTGTGAGATATCTGGAAAAACTCACGGTTTTTTGTGAGATATCTGGAAAAACTCACGGTTTTTTGTGAGATATCTGGAAAAACTCACGGTTTTTTGTGAGATATCTGGAAAAACTCACGGTTTTTTGTGAGATATCTGGAAAAACTCACGTTTTGGTGAGATATCTGGAAAAACTCACGTTTTGGTGAGATATCTGGAAAAACTCACGTTTGTGGTGAGATATCTGGAAAAACTCACGTTTTGGTGAGATATCTGGAAAAACTCACGTTTGTGGTGAGATATCTGGAAAAACTCACGTTTTGGTGAGATATCTGGAAAAACTCACGTTTTGGTGAGATATCTGGAAAAACTCACGTTTTGGTGAGATATCTGGAAAAACTCACGTTTGTGGTGAGATATCTGGAAAAACTCACGTTTTTTGGTGAGATATCTGGAAAAACTCAGTTGGAAATATTCCACATTTCTCAGCACCATGTAAATTTATACAACGTAACCAGGATCGGTCTTTTCTTTCCAGCCCAGCAGCATGATATCAAATAAGAACACACATTCTGCTATCCCGAGACTTTGGTAATCGTGGTAGGCCTATATTATATGAACGGGCTTATTATAGGCTACCACCCGTTCGACTCGCCTTCCTCTCTGGTATTGTTTCCTCATCTTTCTCTCGCCTCAAGTCCTGTATTTTCTAACGGAGTCTATTGCACTGCATGAGGGCGCTTCTGAAAGGCTTTTGCTGAGAGAAGCGCTTTATAAATGGACATAGCCTATGTATAGGCATACAATACAATATATAGGTGTGAGAGTGATCGTGTGCTATTACGCTGATGGTCGTTTATACACTGCACATCTGTAATGGATGAAAACCATCGATCTTGTCCGTGTCATGACGCCTACGTCTCTCGTATTTCATTATTAAATTGTTCGCCATCACATGCAGGAATCAAGCGCAACGCTGATTGGTGTATACGGTTGCTATAGTAACAGACCCGAGTCATGTAAACGAAGTGAACGCTAGAAGAAGTGGCACAGCAAAAGACCTAACTGAATTAATCGTTCAATTGTGCTCGATGAAACAAAAGGTTGGATTTTCAGCGAACAATAAGATAAGTACTTTGGCTTGTTCCATTTATGCGATTAAGAGCACAGGCAATTACCATATAGGCTACATTTACATGTAAGGTGCGGTCCAACCCTTCAGAGTACGGTCTAATAGCCTATGTCTCTTACCGTGCATCAAAGTTGACTATGGCGAGATACGTTTGACAATGCACACTTAGGCTAATGATTTCTATGTTATAGCGCCACAAGGGTGACTGTTTTTAGCGCAGGGTTAAGACGAAGCATAGACTTTTATATAGGCCTAGAGCGGTTTTGATTTCGTAAATCCGATAATAATTATTATATAAACACGAGCTATAATATTATTTTTCATCAACGTGACAATGTATAAAATATGAAATATCACCAAACAAAGAGGGCCTATTGTCTTACTTAGGTTCTTGGAAAATCTTTGCCGATATGTAAACACGAGCTATTTCATCAACGTGACAATGTAGGCTATAGGCCTACGATATGAAATACGGTATCACGGAACAAAGAAGGGCATATTGTTTTACTTAGGTTCTTGGAAAATATGTGCCGATATACAAACACGAGCTATTTCATCAACGTGACAATGTAGGCTATAGGCCTACGATAGGAAATACGGTATCACGGAACAAAGAAGGGCATATTGTTTTACTTAGGTTCCTGGAAAACCTTCGCTACTGGTAAATAATGTTTTTTAAAAACTCGGATTTATGACACTGCATGCTTTATAAACACGTTTCGCACATGCACGCTCTCATGAGCATTGTACATTTCGACACGTCCATTTGATCCAGTCTGCACGTCTTATGGAAAGCGATCTGAATTTTTAAGGCTTTCCTTCTGACAAATATTCCTTGTAATAAATTTACAAGGCCTCATATCCTACAAAAGTACTCCACTACCTGGGGTATTAGTTTGGAAACTGAATTCAACAATACCGTATCAAATGCTGTATACCTTGACGAATAAAGTAAAAATGTTACTTAGTCGTGCTAAGACTATATACTAACTTGTTGCTAAGTATATTGCATATTTCACAGATCAAGTGAAATTTGCTATATACGGACCATGCAGCCTAAACGTGTTTATAAATGATCTGAAAATAGCTAATGTATATTATATATATCTATAATTATATATCTATAATTATATATATATTAAATATATTAAATATTGCATAGGCTATATGTTTTATATTTATACTGGCTGCACTGTGCCGAGCAGACGCCGAATTCGATGACCATGCATGTGCATTGTGCATATATTCATTTGACCTTTGCTGCCAACATCTACGTCCGTTTTAACTCGTCCAATCTCAAAGAATGACTTCAATATTAATCATCAAGCCTTTTTTTATTATGGTCTAATAATAACCTCCCGGCTGACTTGCGTTCTTTCATCTTTCGTCTTGCACGGGTTTCATCCTGCAGTCGACAGATTTAGTTAAAAGGATTTCATCATTTCTGCGTTGCATAGGCTGCATCTTATAGTCCATGGAGACAATACAATACGCTGCCATGGGGAGGATTAAGGAGACAAAGGCGGCTGTGGAAGGTCTTTCAGAGCATCTTTCCATCAATGTCCTAATCAGTCACGTCACACAGAAAACGCCAATGATAATTCTCACTTGCTGACCGCGAATACAGTTCTATAAATTTAAGTTGTTTGCAATACTTCAACACGCTGCTGCTTAAACATCTTTCATCATTCGCTCATTGTAAAAATAAAAAAAATTGTCAACTGCCTAGAAACTGCTAGCTCCAACAGCTATGCCGCATTCAGTCATAGTCTACTTTTGAAACATAACAACTATATGCTCTATAATTATCATAGCCGCGTATGAAGTTTATGCTGTCAGTTTGCTAAATAGAAAATCTGAGCGTAAAGTTAGTTTTTGACTGTTTAGCTGTTTAACTGTTTACGGCATTGCATCCTTTATGCTGACATTTCCTACTTCTTGCATTGCATGACATATTTTTAAGAGTACGGGCATTTGTCTTCCCTTAAACGGATCTGTTTAATTAATTATTTAAAAGTCTAAACTGAGGTGTAAAGTATTTAGCATATAGCCTAGGCTACATAAAAATGGCCAAAAGCCGCCTAAGAGAGAATACTAGGCTGTATACGGAAGCATTGGCAAATTTAGCATGCACCATTCCGGTTGCCCGAAGCTTACACTTGGAAAAGATTTTTGGGCTTTTCATTTCAACAAAACTGGTCGCAAAATACATGAACATAATTATAGGCCTATAGCCTAGTTCAGAAAAATTCGGAAATTATTTTATTAAGGAATTCGAACAAGTTAAAACTTTTTCGGGGTTTACATTTTTGGGTGCACGGAGTTTTTCGGTGAAAATGACCACAAAAATACGCAGAATTAACATAAGGTTATAGTTTTTAAAAGATTCTACGATAATTCATTTCGTGTTTTAAATTTGGAACCTCCTCTCTAAAAATACACCCACAGTTTGGTATGTAATGCAAACTGTTCTAGCTCTACTCTCACCTTAATTAACTGCATGCCATGCAATGTGCGTATTTTGTGTAATGAGCGCTTATATAGACCTAGGCCCAATAGGCTATATAATTAGGCCTATATGTCTACTGAGACATATATAACCTATTGTATTGTATTGTATAGTATATACTATCTATAAATTTATAAAGCGCCTCCCACAGTGCACACCAATCAGAGGCGCTCCCAGTACGTTAGACAAAGAGAGAAAAAAAATAGTCTATAGTCTGGATGCATGGCCAACTCACAAATGCAGAGCGCATATTGAATTGCCATTGAAGCCTGTCATTGTTACACGCACTATTATAGACAGACAATAATAATTATAATGGTCATGAGAGTCTCAGAGAGACAGAAGAACTGACACACAGACGCGAAGAACGTACACACAAACGCGACACACAGACGCTGAAGAACGTACACACAGACGCGTGCCATTCTATAATAAAACTGTTCACTAATTATTACCTGCGTATATTGCGAAGCATTAGATCTACACTTTAATTAGGGAATCGTGTCAAATTCGAAGAAAAGTGAATAACAATCGTTTCGTCTGATGCAAGGGAAAAAGCAAGTAGTTAAAATAAGCCGCCACATCCCCTGCGGTTTCACTTCCATCCATGCAATGGGGAAAAAGTGAGACTTGTGGACAGAAGAGCGCGTTGCGCGATGATGGTTATCATAGTCTAACTAAACATACATATAGGTCTATGTATATTGTATAATACTCCGCACTTAGGTTTTGAGGTATCGAAAGAGACAGGAAGAGAAAGAGAGACAGAGAGAGACAGACAGACAGCGAGACAGGGACAGACCAGAGAGAGAAGAGAGAGAGAGAGAAAGAGAGAGAGAGTCTTCTTCTTTTTTCTTCTTCTTCTTCTTCATCTTCGTCTTCTTCTTCTTTTTCTTCCTCTTCCTCTTCCTCTTATTGTTGTTGTTGTTGTTGTTGTTGTTGTTCTTCTTCTTCTTCTTCTTCTTTTCTCTTCTTCTTCTTCTTCGTCTTCTTCTTCTTTTTCTTCTTCTTCCTCTTCCTCTTATTGTTGTTGTTGTTGTTGTTGTTGTTCTTCTTCTTCTTCTTCTTCTTCTTCTTCTTCTTCTTCTTCTGCTTTTTTCTGCTTTTTTTCTGCCCGTAGGCAAGGTTCAAATGTCCAACGTCGCCATTCCTTTCTTTGTATAAGCCTATGTATAATGTAAGAGACACAACATTAAGAGGAGCGTTGTATTTTTTTATCCTGCCTACGGGCAGAAAAAGAAGAAGGAGAAGAAGATAAAGAAAAAGAAGTAGAAGGAAGAAGAAGATAATGATGAAGATAAAGAAAAAGAAGTAGAAGGAAGAAGAAGAAGATGAAGATAAAAAGAAGAAGAAGGAAGAAGAAGAAACTGACACTTAGATCACAAAATCTGTTCATGGGTTCATTATGGCTGCAAATTTATTCATACGCCTACAGACTTGCATGCCGTAGGCCTACGGTTCGCGTGTGTTCTTTTCACGGTCAGCCCGCCTTGTTCTCATTTTAGATATAAGTTAACGTCTGGAATTGTAAGGACGATTGAGTAAGCTTCGGCCCGCAGCTTGATGAAGGAAATCAAATGAAGTCACCTAAACTCTTGTTATAATTACATATCTGTGCTTTCACAATAGGCGGCCTTCTTTATCCCTGGGATTGTCTACGAACCTAATGAAATTATATCCCGCAGTGCTTCCTTCAAGCTTAACTATAGGAGTCGGCATTTGCTAAATCACATCCTTGCAGCGACGGCTTTTTTCGAAGACTTCTTCTCCAATCTCCACTGCAGTTGCCTGCTTCTGGTTTATGATAAAAGAGATCAACAGTGTTGCGATCGCTAAAATCTGCGCGACACGACTGTTGTAGCTCAAGAACTCTTTGTAGGCTATTTCTGTTTTAAATAGGCCTTTTAGAGTTCATAGAAAATAAACCCAATGCAATTTATAGAATAGATCTGTAGTGTAGAACGCACAGCAACCAGTGTTGTCCTAGTCTATCCGTGCTGACATACTCAGACTGGCTTTTTGCAAAGTTGTTTTCTAAAGTACGTGCACCGTATGCGCTGTCATCAGAGCGTAATATATTTATTTTATTTGTTTATTAAGAGCACTTATAAAAATATATCGCTCCTTCAAACTATATAACCGGTACTCAAAAGCGCTAATAAAACTAACCCAACCTCGGCTAAATAGGGCAGTCCTATGGCTAGAGAAGGTCATGTTGGAGTGACCCCCTGTTCACTAGGTGAAGTGCCACAGGAATTCCATTCCAGGTGGCAGGACCAGCGACCGAGTAGCTCGGCGTTGCCCTGTGGAGGTCCATGAGCGAGGGCCAAGAAGTTCAGTTTGAACAGACATGAACGAAGCTAGGGAACCTCGGTGTTGGACATATAAGGTAGGACAGCAAAGTTCCCACATATGTTTGTTTGTTTGTTTGTATGTGCACTTGTTGTAGCGCCCCTTCAAGCTCTCTCTACTCAGAGGCGCTTCCGAATGCAGAGCGGACACTGCATAGGAGTTTCAAGCCAAAACGCTTAGCAATTGTGAGTGAAGGACTTGCCCAAGGTCCTTACGTGGCGACGTGGATTCGAACCTCGAACCTTCTGGCTCCAAGGCAACGACGCCACCACTATGTGGGGGGGGGGAGCTGAGCCATCGACGCAACGCCATGCCAGCGCTGAGATGTTATCCACGGGGGAAACGAAGCCACAGTGAAGAACATCGCTCATATTTCATAAACAAGGCCAAACTCAGGGATGCGGCCAATAAGGCACGCATGCGCCGTGCGCAGAATCCGATCTAAGCACTAAATGCAGCACGCTGAAGGAAGCTCATCATTAAAAGCGCTACACTAATCAAGGCGAGAAACCACCACGAAGGAATTGTGGTGGTGGTATTTGCAGGTTAACGTCACTGTGGGGTAACAAAGACCATTAGCGACGCCCGCATCCTTTATCCAGGCTTGGAACTGGCACTGGCAGAGTGTAACCAGTGGCGGAGTTACGAATGAATGAATGAATGAATGAATGAATGAATGAATGAATGAATGAATGAATAAGCGCTTCAGCTTTATATGCTCCAAAGTCACGGTACGTGGCTCAGCTATTCGCTATAAACAGGGAAGTAACTAGGATTTTTCGTTTGGGGGGGGCTTAAGCCTTAAGTATGACGAATGCTTAAAGTGTAAAAGAAGAAGTGCCAGGACGCTGTATTGTAATTGGTCGTGAGTGGCGGCGCCGAAGGCGCGAAGTTGCGAGTGCCGAAGGCACGAAGCCCGTCCCGATTAGGGGGTCTGGGGGAGCGTCGTAAGCTCCCCCAGCGGGGTCTGGGGCGGAGCCCCCAGCGACCAGCGCATTTTTGGCAGTGTCGACCTCAAATGGAGCCATTTTACGGCTCTTGTTTGCCAGCTATTTGTGAACGGAAAAGTTGCGAAAATTGTAAGAATAAGTCGTTTTTCAGTGTCGCAAGGCTGAAGCTACCAAGATAACAATAAAAATAAAACTGCTACTGTAAAAGAGACAAGGCCATAGACAGAGAGTGTTTTGGGTGTTTGAACACCCCCCACCCAAATGGAAAATGCAGAAAAACTATTGCATTTTTTAATTCGTGATGAAAAAAGCATGGAAAAAGTCATAAAACACCCCCGAAACGAAATAATAGATTAAATTTCGATGTTTCGATCTGAAAAATCAAAGTTAACGCCTAAAAAAAGGTCGTCAGAAAATTTCGTCGAAAAAATGGAAATTTTGGCCGCTGAAAACACCCCCAGAAATAAAATCCTGGCTACGGCCTTGAAAAGAGAAGGGTTTGTATTTACCGTAAGCTCCCCAGCGGGGTCTGGGGCGGAGCCCCAGCGACCAGCGCATTTTTGGCTGTGTCGACCTCAAATGGAGCCATTTTAAGGCTCTTGTTTGCCAGCTATTTGTGAACGGAAAAGTTGCGAAAATTGTAAGAATAAGTCGTTTTTCAGTGTCGCAAGGCTGAAGCTACCAGGATAACAATAAAAATAAAACTGCCACTGTAAAAGAGAAAGGTTTTGTCTTTACCGTAAGCTCCCCATCGGGGTCTGGGGCGGAGCCCCAACGACCAGCGCATTTTTGGCTGTGTCGACCTCAAATGGAGCCATTTTTAGGCAGTCATGGCCGGTCGTCCGTAACTGCATGTACGCCGTCCATGCGGTAGTCTATTTAAATTAGCCGTAAGCAAACAACGGCTTGATTTCATTTGGGGGGGGGGGCTTCAGCTTCGTTTGGGGGGGCTTAAGCCCCCCAAGCCCAACGCTAGTTACGTCCCTGGCTATAAATAACAGAGAGCGTCAATTGAATCATCATGGCCACTGCGTACGACTAGGAGTCTAGACTTCGTGTATATTATGTCATGAGGCTATTTCTATAATATTGTAAGCTTACATCATTACATCCATGTCAGTATAGGAACAACCCATGGCAGCCGTCAACCGACGCTGTAGTACTTACAAGCATACATTCACCTGTCTCTTCCAATAAGTTTCCATGGAGACGCAAAACGAGAATGTCGCAAAAAAGTAAAAGCGGTCACATCGCTCTGCTGCATGCACGTGTGGCATAAAACTTGGACATTTTCTTTTTGTGCATCGTTTATTTATCCAACGGCGCTCCATACATCCGCTTCATTTAATTACTTCCTCTTTCGTCTAAATGTCTAAGTCCATTAGCGTTTTAGAACCAGCAGAAGCTGCTGCCCCCTATGGAACGAGACATTGTCTGCAATGGAAATTCTACAATGGTTAATGGTTATAATGGACGGTAAGGTTAATTAACCTTTACCACCTGCATGGAGCGTCTATAGTCAGGGTGAGAATTTCCCGTGGGGGTGTGGGGAGGGGTGGGGGTTCAGCCACCCCTGAAGTCTCTCTTATGACGCCATAATAAATTCCTCATTGCACTTCATAGAACCTACACAAATCAACGTCCTACCCCACCCCCAGAAATTTTTATACATTCTCGTACTGCATGGTTTTAGTATAATGCCCAGCTGAAACAGTTAACCCTTTAACCACTGGCTACATATGTTTCACATGCATTTTAGTACACGCTGGTCGTTAAAGGGTTAAAGACCGTGCATAAGTTTGACGAGGAAAAATAATTGATGTGCTGCTTATTTGTTGCGTAGAGTTCGAGTCGCCTTACATGGTGTTTGAGTTCATGGAATTCGGTGATTTAACCGACATTCTCAGACGCAACGATCCTATCGCGGAACCATCGTCACGAACAGTCGAGCTGAAAAATGTAAGTGGAAAGAAGTCATCTGATAGATCATATAGCTACATGTATACGCACAGCACAACACGTGTGTTTTGATTGTAAACTGACTGACTAACTTACCGATTGACTGTTATATGAGGTATTGGAAATTTGTACAGCGCTACATCTGAGGAAACTGATAAATTGTAGTCACAGCACTAGAATTACTAGGCCTATGGTATTAGTGATAGTGATAATAATAATAATACTAATGTTAACAATTACTGTAATGATAATAATAATAAATATGATAATAACAGTAATAAATTTAATAATATTATTTTATAATATTGACACTATTTAAAAATAATAGGGCCCTATAACGATGATGTAACGGATGTCATATTGCCCGCAGACCCTGTATACATGCAGGTCTATAGCAGCAGTTAATTTTGTCGGTTGATATATGAGGAATTGCACATGTCCATAGGCGCAACCACCCTACGGGACCCACGGAACGCGTCCCCCAACTTTTGAGTGGTCCCCTAACTTTATTATTATGGTCCCCCAACTTTTAGGACGTGATTCATTATGGTCCCCACAACTTTTAGGACGTGATTGCACCTATGCACATGTCTTCATGGTAGCAAAAATACTGTTGGGTTGGATGTACTGATGCTGTTCTTCGTGGTGGTGTGATGGTGTAGTCGGACTTGGTCGACATATCACTGCAGATAGTGAAGGGAATGCTGTACCTATCGTCTCGTCGATTCGTCCATCGTGATCTGGCGACGAGAAACTGTCTCGTCGGATCCGGTCTTCTCATCAAGATCGCTGACTTCGGGATGTCTCGTGACCTTTACACCTGCGACTACTACAAGGTCATTATGATTATATGTTATATATGTTATAATTATATATATAATTATATATAATAATTATGTGTATAATACAGCTTTCACAGTTATAGATCGCATACGAAGAGCGCCATTATTGTCCAAAACGTTATCATCACTGGCGTTATCATCATCATCATCATCATCATCATCATCATCATCATCGTCATCGTCATCATCGTCGTCGTCATCGTCGTCGTCATCGTCATCATCATCGTCGTCATCGTCATCGTCATCATCATCGTCGTCGTCGTCATCATCGTCGTCGTCGTCATCGTCATCGTCGGCGTCGCTTAGCATAAGACAACAGCTGTCTAATCGCCACTGAGCCATATGGCTCAGCGAAAGCAATATGGCTCATGGCAACCAACGATTATTTAAAGGTCATTTCCTATACGCTGCAGTGGCTCCCGCACATTCACGAAAGACCAATATGTAAATTCGTATGCAAATGTCGGGTAGACCCGGTAGGCTATTTATGAGGGCCACACAAAGCCGCGTATGATACACCAGCTTAATCTTTTCATCTGCGCTAGCCGTCTGTATCAAACTAAGCCCGTAAAGGTCAGGATTCGGTTTTTGAAATTAAGAAGACATTTGCAGAGCGAACTGAACCTCTCTGTCAATAGGTGGAACCGGTATTGATTCCGTCATTACAGATCTAGTCCGCATTCATGATTTTTAAACAAGCGCCTGTCATACGTTATGTCACATGGGCATCATTATTTGCGTCATCGATCATTCGGTAGAAGTAGGCCTCCGGGGTGCGGGGGGTATCATCTGCCGTCGGCGAAGCGCTTAAGGCGTCCGACGTACGGACGGAGGAGGGCAGCTTAGCCGACCACGGTGAGTGTGGCCAATAATTCATCGCTGGCTCCAGACGGTGCGATTAAACCGTCCTGCACTTAGTGTCGTAAAAAACGATTATATGGTGGCCTATATCTCTCGGCGGCATTTAATGTTACGGCAACAGTCAGCCGCTTCCTGTAGACCCTATGGTATACCATGCGATCAACATGCACGTTGAGTTACCGTGGAGGTTATTGTTGCAGAAGAAACGACTGCCAAAAGAATAGAATGGGTGCACAACAATGGGCCTATCGCTTATTGTTATATTATAACATTTGCTAGTTCGTGTGTAGGCTACTTCTTCAGTAGGCCTACGATGTATAGCGTGAGATCTGAAGCATTGCCTGATCGCCAATAAGGCCATCTGTTCCTTCTGTACGATTAGGCTATATACAACCGTGCTATATACGGTTTATTGGAATAGTTGGAGTAGACCGAAGAATTGTCGAAATCTAATCTGTACAAATAATTGTTCAGGGCAAAACAAAAGCGCAGATGTCATCATGTCACGGTTTACGATTTTGTAAACAGCGGACGAAATTTAGTCATGGCAAATTTACGGCATGAAAATAATGACGTTTTTATTGCTAAGATCCTCCATTCGCCAGTGCTCATATATTGCAGAGTTTAAATCAAAGTTAAAAACTCATTTGTTTTCATTTCACTATAACTAGATATGTAGTTTAAGCGCGCTCTTGTGCAAGACTTGTTTTGTAAAAGCGCTGTATAAATGAATAATTGTATTGTATTGTAAGATCCAACCAAACAATAGCGCCGTGTGGGCTGAGTAGGCCTAATTTTTCTACGGTTCTCATTGCCTACTGAAGAAACTATTCCATATAGATGGCCAAACCATACAATCGTGATGCAATTAACGCTGATGAAATTTAGGCCTATTGCTTAATGTCCATAATATGGATAATAGCATATTATGCTACTTATTTATAAGCCTGGTAATTTTGGTCCAAGCTGCAAGTAGGCTACTAAAACTAAATTATATCCAAATTAGTCATGAATAGAAATGTAAAGATTCAGTGGCGTAGCCAAGGAGGGGTTTCTGAGATACCCCCCCCCATTGGCTTAGGAAAAAGTTTTTTGAAGGTTATTTGTCCAATTATATAAGAAAAAACAAGCATCCGGCCATAAACCCACCCCTTACCCACATCAGAAATTCCTGGCTACGCCACTGTAAAGATTAAAGTATTATTTTGTTGTTTTTCAGGTCGGAGGCAATCGCCACCTTCCCGTTCGCTGGATGGCGCCAGAGAGCATCAAATATGGCCGCTATGGAACGGAAACGGATGTTTGGTCGTATGGTGTGGTCCTATGGGAAATATTTGCATATGGCCGCCAACCGTACTACGGACACAGCAACGAAGAGGTAATTACATGTAGCCTAGGCTAGGTGCAACGGGTCAAAAGCAGGGTGAGAATTGCCGGGGGGTTTGGGAGTTTCGACCCCCAGTCTTTCTTAGAGCCCCACGTTAAAGTCTGTTTTACACACCCCGATTCCAAGTGGATAATGGTCCAACCCCCAGTTATTATTCCACAATTCTTACACTGGTCAAAAGCCCCCCCCCCCCGATTGATCAGATTGCATCGAGAAAATAATAATTATAGACGGCTAACGCGTTTATTCTTTAATATTAAGATATTGCAGTAGGCCTAATAGGCTAATAGACGTAGAAAGTTGAAGGGCTGGGGTATTCTCCCACTTCCCACAAAAAGTCAGGAGTTCGTGTGTTTGGGGAGAAAGAGAAGAAGGATTAGCCTACTTTGTAGACCTAATTATTATTTTTTCAAATACAATCAATCATGCTATGGCGTCAGCAAGGAATGAGAGCCTATGATAATAGGCCTATGCGGACCGCTGTTCATCGACTTAATGATATTTTAATGAAAAAAACAAGACGTCAGCTGCTCGAACAGATAAATGCAATTTTAATTTCGTTCAGCACGCAAGTAGACCTGTGTTAGAGACTTAGAGTTAGGCTTAGGGCTACATGGTTGCAAAGTATGCTTTGCAGAACGGATAAGTCAAGCTATGAACTTTGAGGTAGGCCTTTAAAACGAGGACATAATTATATTATAGAATAGCGCGGGAGTGAACCGACGTGAAACAAACGGAAAAGCAGACGAATATGATATCAACAAAGATATCTTTGATATCAACTTAAATAGGGCCAGGTCATTTAGCTCTACTTTCTATAATCGTTGCGAAGAAATACTAGGGACCGGCCACATTCAGTGTGAGAATTGTGGAAAAATAACTGGGGGAGGGGTTGGACTATGATCCACTTGGAATTGGCTTGTGAAAGACAGACTTTAGGCTACTATGGGGCTCTAAGAAAGACTGGTTGTTGAAACTTCCAGCACCCCCACCCCGTCAATTGTCACCCTGGCTACGTTGCTTCGTTGACTAAGATTCTGAGCGCTATGCATTGACGCCGAAAACAGTCCGTAGATTAGAAAATATGGTTGAGAACAAGGAAGATGTCCAAGTGCATGCGTATACGTTGAGTGGACGTCGCAGCCACTTAGGCCGACCAGGCGAACCATTGGCAGCGTTGCCACTCTGAAAAATAAGAAACCCAAGTTGGTCGGTCGAAAAAACCCAAGATGCCCAAATCTTCCGAAATTTTCTAAATTTTCGTCCAAAAAATTTCTGACGACTTTTTTTTTTTTTTTTAGTCGTCCGGCAAAATTTTTCCCGAAATTTTCCTAAAAAAATTTCCATTTTACCGTCCAAAAAATCTGATGACCTTTTTTTTTTTTTTTAGTCATTTTGTTAAAATCTTTAGGAAATGTCGAAAAATTTCCGGTTCGCAAGCAAAAAACCCAAGATTTGCCCGAAAAACCCAAGTTTTTCACAAAAAAACCCCATTTCCCAAGTTCGGGAAAAAAACCCCAAGATTTTTTGCGCCGAAAAAAAACCCAAGAAAAAAACCCAAGTTCCTCGCAAAAAAACCCCATTTCCCAAGTTCGGATCAAAAAACCCAAGATCTTGTGAAAAAACCCAAGGAGTGGCAACGCTGACCATTGGCCCTCCATATTGCCACTTAACATCCTCGTCGTAAGCGAAACACGTCTGTGATGACGTCAACACACACAATATGTGGCGCCAGCTGGTGCTAAGCATGCATGCATCAGAGAACGTTATTGATTTCCTGTAGAGCTTAGGCAAATTATTGCGTAGAGCGAGGAATTAATGTAAATTATGCAAATCTCGTAATATCACAGCGTGCCTCGCGCAAGCGGTGCCGGTAAGACCTGGTTGATTTAAACTCCAGATCAGTTTTCATGTCAATGCGTTCATGATCACGAAGAGTAGGCCTATATGTCAGGGATGACGACATAGGCCTATACTGTAAAGGGTCGAGACTTGGTTAAGAGATATGTTGACCGATATGTTGACCGTTTTGATGCATTGGAGACAATTAGAACTATAGCCTAAGCCTATTATAATAGTTCTCTATAGCCTATAGCCTACATCATACCCAAACAACATTGGAGAATATCGGAACTGAGAAAAGGACCAATTATATCTCTTCTTTCATCTTCTTCTCACTGGCTTCCCATCCACCAGCGCATCCAATTCAAGGTCTGTTCCTTCACTTAGCCCTGCCCGTCGGAATGAGGCACCCAGCTAGTTCGTGTTGGAGGAACCAGCAATTACGAAACTCCTGGACTGAACTGTAGATATACACATCCGTATGACAACCAACACCAGGTTTGGGACTAGCATTGCCATTTATTACTGCAAGTAGCCTAATAAATGCAGTGCGCGTCATTGAGTTGATTAATTAGGTTAGTACAAATTTGACTTTTTGAATTTTACATGAAATTAAATTTTCAACGACTCGCAAAATATTGTTCGCTTGTAATTAAAGTTATAAATGTCTCTTCTCTTTTGCCACGCGTGTCGCTTGCAGGCGATCCGGTTCATCGAAGAAGGCATCCTGCTTCAGAAGCCGTCCTGTTGCTCCGACACCGTCTATCACGTGATGCTCGGATGCTGGCGCAGAGACTCGCGCGAACGGTTCACCTTCCAACGCATTCACAGACATCTCGCCGAGTACAAAAGGAACCGCAAACAATAGCACTGACCCACGCACTGACCAAGACTCGGAACTCATACACTGTACAAGGTGTACAGCGTACTAAGCACGCTTCATTCGGAAATCAGTTCAACAAGCGAAATTGCTTGCTAATTTTGCGATGGGACACGCAACTTAACGAAATTCAGTTTCAATGCTGGCACTTGGAGCTGAAAATTCGCAGCAGATGATGAAGGACCTGGATTTTGAGTAGCGATTCTGAAAGTGGAAGTAGAGAACATCCACTTGAGGTTGCGTAAGGCCGCGTGACAACTCTGCCTGGAAAGAATCTTCCAGCCATGAATGGAAGTTGGAACTACGCTTTACCAGGAAATTCCGAGTCTATAGTACATCATATGAAATATTTTAATAGTGAAAATGTTGATTTTTAAAAGTAGAAGTATTTCACGCTGATAATTACATATGCCTTGCACTTTTAGATGAGACTCTTGTACATAGATGAGACAGTGCACGTATACCTTCATTGTTCGAAAGGACCCCTTGAAAAATGCCCACTTGCCTTGAAATTTCAAACCTGCAGAACTTGTTAACAGATAAGAGCCTATTGTTCAAAAACAATTAAAATTACTGTACATAAGACTGAAAACAAAGAACATTGTGCCTATCAATTGATGTTTACTTAACTGGTAGCAAATTATGATTTAGGCCTTTTAAGAAGAATCTTAGATGTGCTTGTTTGAATTGGTACCCACATCATCCTTCACAGTTTAATCACAGGATTAACATCAATGGGTGGTTACCAACTTGGTTATACTATGTGGCGCGGTGGTGTAGAGGTATGTTCGGTGCCTTAGAGCCGAAAGATTGCGAGTTCGATTCCACCCAAAACCGCCGCTTACGGCTGATACATGTGCAAACACATCAACAACTGTTAAATAAGTAATTAACGATGTTTTTAAAATTGAAATATACAGATTTTGATAATTAATCTGTTGATGAATTTAATAGAGCAACAGTACAGTTCGCTACAATATTGTGTCAACCAAATGAAAACCAAGCCTTCTCTAGGAAGTATATGAAGAAGATTGCCACTATCAATAATACCTAAAGATCTTTGCTGGCAAAGCATTTCAACTAAACGAATTTTCTTGTCATTGGATATGTCAAAGTCAATGCCAGGATAAGTTCACCTCAACCTGATGTCTAGACTTGAATGATTGCGTATCTGAAAGGGTTACTATTTAAAGAAGACTAAGCTGATCATGTCTTAACATAATCCGCGAGACTGTAACAACTTGACACATTAGTCCTCACATCCTAACCAATAAAACAGTCTGCTCCAAACAATTGTCAACAGAAACTATTGTCCAATCCCAACAAATGTTACAATTACAATTTACAATAATTCACTTCAGCAGCGACCACTTCAGTTGTTCCTTAGCCTGCTGCAGCACCTAAAACACAGAAACAAAACAAATGTCAATATGCCTCGACTGTAATGTAATGTAACCAGGCATGTAAATCAACATAACTACATCTTTTACAACCTCTCAAAGGTGGTCCCTGCTAGTTGAAACAAAGTTAAGAGGCAGAGTGAAGAATGACAAGTCCGTAGAAGAACGATGCAAGTCAGCTGGAAGGAAGTCTTCATCAGCAGGCCCTCACACACATGTAGAGCCCAAACAATGAAGCGTCATTCATGCCTGACAGCTGGCATCATGTCCACAATTTTGGTGTTGAATAAAGAACGAGGAAGAAATTCTGAACTTGCAAAGTACACTTCATTTTTACTCTAATGAATGAGCTTGAAATAGCGCAGTGCATTTCCTGAATCATATTGGAACCTATTGTGTCTCGACATCTGGAAATATCTCGATATTTTCAACTAATAATATTGTAAAAAATCTAATGACACTAATGGCACAAACATTGATGTATATTACATATGAGTGGAGGCATGAATAAAGTGCTCATGTATCAATGACCTTGTTAACTTTAGTTAGAAGTCCCATCAAAGTAACAGAATATAACAGTAATCATTCAACTAGCTGTCTAATTGAGTTATATAGATGTTTAATTTCAGTGCGACCACTTCAAACATATCAACAATTATAGGCAATGTATGCACCTGCTGCAAGGTAGCGTATATATATATATTGGGATCAGCAGCAATGCTTCACTTCACTCACTCACAGACCTAATATATTAATCATGATCTGAAATATTTCCATAGCAGTACGCAAAAGCTAAACCACACCAGCCTACCGGTAATTCAAAAGCCCTGCAACAAGTCAGAGATAGCGCCTCTGAGGAGTTCTCCTGAAGTGGTGCTATATAAATGTTCTATTACAATTACAATATAGAAAAATCCAGTTGCTAGGGGACCAGAACAAAGGAGCACTGAGTACAGCATATATATGTCACCAGACCACTCTGTCATTTTGTCAGATTAATTTGTCTAAATGTAGAATTTTTCCCATAATTTCTAACATGTTGGAGCTAATCGAACATTTATAAACTGGTTTATCAAAGTTATAATATACAATATCAATCTGGGCATTGGTCTCAACCGCTAGTCACTGGTGGCATTTCAATCTACCAGTACGGACAACTGTCATACGTGCACCTGGTGACTCACAAGAATAACCAGACAAGTATTATCGTCTTCTATCAATTAGGGATTGCTGTGTGGTGGTGTAATTATGAGCCATGGATGCAACCAACCACCTGTCTGTCACTACACTACACATTATCTATGCAGCTTGATGCTATCTGTTAACTAAGAATGGGAGTCCACTGTATGTGTGCGCACTGTGTAAACAGTGAATCTTTAGTCCTCAGTACATATTCATTTATACTGTCATCTCTGTTCTTAATAACAACTAACATAACTGCAAGTGATAAGATCACCTCAGATTAGTATATACATTTCACTAAGCGATTCGAAATACTGTCTTGACGCACAGTACAGTGGCAGAAAGGAAAGCTTCCATATCGCCCATTAATATCTCACTATTTCTGAACTTCATGAGCTTTATTCTCCTCCTTCTTTATCATGCCAAAGACATCCCATCACTAATGTTACTTGAAAGCATGAGATCACTGCCTCCTTCACTTTTTCTATCAACTATGTTATAGTAAATTTGAGCACTTTCAGTCTCACCATGCTTTGCACAGGCAAACACCAAATGCCAGCAAATTCGTTACTAAGAGACCAGATGAATGAAAAAGTTAAAAAAGTTTCCGAATCAGTCTTAATTCGTGGTTGGGCTGGGAGCGCTTCTGAGTAGCCTACCTTGAAGAGGCGCTATATAAATTTCCAAAATCAATAAAGTCTTAGTTTACAAAGGGCAGTAATAAACCGAAAACTAATCAAATACTGAATAAACGGCTATAGAAATTTTCTCTACATTAAACAAGAATTTAAAATAATAACATAATAAGCTGCAAAATAAAAATAGTTCATAAATTCCCAAAAGAACTGAAGAATGAATGCAACAGCCATAGAACCATTTACAGAGCGCACGTAAAGACAATAGAACTGTAAACAAAAACCCTCATCATCACAACAAAGCAGAATAATTATGCGCATAGTAATGGTACTTGTGAAAAATTACATTTCCATCACCATCATCCTGTGTAGTTGTAATAAATCAAGAATTTACCCGAATACACCCCAATTCATAAACCATTAGGTCATCAACACCTCTGGCTAAAATAATCGGCTCACCTTCAGCTTTCCAGTCATAACCTTATCAGTAGCATCAGAAAAAGTAAATTTTAACAGAAATTTTTACAGCTTTAACGTGCATGCTCTCTATTCAGCGCCTATTCAGGACAGATTTTAGGAAGTCTATAATGGATGAACACTGAAAAAACTGACGTGTCGGCTAACATATTTCCGTGCACTAGCTTCACTTAGACTTTCGAACTTCTACTTCGAAGTCCTAGATCAGCGTTTCCCAAACTGTGGGTCGGTAGGTCGCAAACTCCGTCAAGTGAGTCACCATAGTTTTTCGGGAAATATTTATTTTTCGTTATTTACTCATAAATTCTAAAAATTTCTGTTACAAACAGCGGAGCAACAACATTTGAATATGACTGGGCTATGACTGGCTGTCGTAGGTTCATTTTAATGTTTCAAATATGCCAGCTTTTAAACGGTGTCTGTATATCCCGTGCAGATTTAAGAACAAATTTTATAGCATGATTTTTTATTTAAAATTTAGTGGTTTTCGAGACGGTGACGATATTTACAAGTGGGTCACAACCTAGAAAAGTTTGGGAACCACTGTCCTAGATGAATGTGTGGCTAAACTCCCCAACAAAAAGCTTTAAATGTGCCAAATTGTAATAATGCCTACATGAAAATGGCTGTGACAGCACAGTGCAAGCAAATGAAGAAAAGCATTAAGTTCAGAAATAGTGAGGAACCTTATGAAATACATGCCAACATAAATTACACTTATTAGAGCACTAAACCATAGCAAAAGTTTTCATGTCATATAATGACTCTAAGATCTGCAATGAAGCCAAATAATGGTTAATGCACTGACACATATTTGATCTACTTGTCTACTTACTAGCATAAATTTCAAAAGCAAGACCTTACAACTGAAAAACAGCGAACCGTAATAAATAATGAATGGGAACTTACTGAGCTGACAGTTTGCTCCCCTAAAGGAATGTCATCTGAACGGAAGGCAGTCCGCTGGGAAATAATAACTGGATCACACTCAAGGATGATCCTAAACATGTCAAAAAGCAAATCATTCATACCATAACATTTATGTAACAAAATTATTGCAGTTGCAGAAAAAGATGATATAATCAGTAATGGCTTTGAAATCACAATTGTTCAATTGCTTTTGGCAGGCTTTTCAAGATTTTAAATTAAAAATATATGGACAACTCCCCCCCAATTTAATTGTTCTCATACACAATTTTCAAATTCATAAAGATTGTTTTATAATCTAATGATACATATATAGCTGGCTTAGCACCCAAGTATCTTCATCCGCCTGTCTCCTCTCTTCATCCATTACACTCACTTAGCAGGCATGATCCCTTGTCGAACAGGCAAGAACAAGTTCTATGACCAAAACTCAAGTTTTTACCTTCATTGGTCCTGTAGGCCTGCACTAGTATCAGCTGTCTCCATCAGCATGTTCTTTCCCATTAACCCTTTAATGCCGGAGGGTATAGGATTTCCCATACCATTTACTACCATCTCGGCATTAAAGGGTTAACTGGTACCTCAAGTACATCTTTCCACTGTCACAAAACCAACCACTTTCTTTCCTCTGGCTCTTTTGCACTGAGAGCGCAGCACTCTCATTGGTGTGCACCCTAAAGGCAGTTTATAAATTTATAGATACAATACACTACAATGCACAAGTTCAAACAGAAATTACACAAACCCGTTGTCGCAGATTTCGTCAACGGTCAGGAAGACGCCATCCATGTTTTCAATGAGAGTTCGCTTTTCAACATTTTTCCGCAACATGTTGCTTATCGAATCGTACAGACAGTTGAGTGTGTTAACAAGAATTAACTGCAAAAGGAAAACAGCAAAACAACGTTAGTGCACGGATGAGTGTGTTAACGAGAATTAACTGCAAAAGGAAAACAGCAAACAACGTTAGTGCACGGATGAGTGTGTTAACGAGAATTAACTGCAAAAGGAAAACAGAAAAAACAACGTTAGTGCACGGATGAGTGTGTTAACGAGAATTAACTGCAAAAGAAAAACAGCAAAACAACATTAGTGCACGGTTGATTTTGTTAACAAGAATTAACTCCAAAAGAAAAACAGCAACAACGTTAGTGCACAGTTGAGTGTGTTAACGAGAATTAACTGCAAAAGGAAAACAGCAACAACGTTAGTGCACAGTTGAGTGTGTTAACGAGAATTAACTGCAAAAGGAAAACAGCAACAACGTTAGTGCACAGTTGAGTGTGTTAACGAGAATTAACTGCAAAAGGAAAACAGCAACAACGTTAGTGCACGGTTCTGTTAACTAGCACACAAAAATTACAATTTAAATCTCCTTACAGATATAGCAGTCAACAGAAACTGATGAACAAATCTCTGACACACACCAGATCAAAACCTGGCAATTTCAAAGCCTCTATATAAGCATTAATTTAACCAATTTGGTATTTCATCAATTTGTGGTTTGTATTAATTAAAAATCTTCATAGCTACTTGGGGGCCCTACTTAGCGGGATTCCCTCCCTTCTGGGTCTCCTTTTGTGTCCTAATTCTGTACTTTAGAGCTCTCTTTAAACACTGGTATAACTCAATCCTATAACCACTGGGTTTAAATAATCTCTTATATATTCCTGGGGGTATTCCCAATCTAGGCCTACGGTTTATATAACTTGCGTTAACTATTTAGTTCTCACTTTGATTATTGCCTGATTAATTTGTGATACTTGTAATGATTTATGTAACCTTTTCCTGCCTTATATCTTAGTGTGCTTGATACTTACAGACAAATTTATAAATTGATTGATTGACTGATTGATTACAGCTGCCACTGGGATGACCTTATCCACGATATCAAATTCACTCAGCACCCTACCAAAAGCCATGGAGGACAGGCCCAGTATTATGGCTCAGGTTCTAAATAATCAGCTCCGTGTGGGCACACAAGGTGACCTGGTTGGAGTGCACTGTGAAATCTAAATTTTTAGTACATTAATTACGAACTTTTATACATAAATAAAACATGCACGTAAAAATATGTAACCAACGTAAAGTCTGACCTCGTTCTCATTGGCACTTCCAATGACGTAAAAGAAAAGATCTACACTGCTTCTGTAGACGCAAGTCAGTCCTTCAAACATGATGATCTCCCCTAAACAAAAAGAAAAAATATGCGATGATGCACCCTTCAGCACAATGCAACTATTCACGGTGCCCATTCACAGCTCTGTGAGTGTGCTACATGAGCCAAGTTACCTTCAATTGTGCCATATGCTTAGTCATAAGAAGATAAACAACCTATTACGGCAGAGAAAATGAAAAAGGGAATGCAAGCCCTATAGATATGATCAGCTATAATCACAAATTCTTGCATGCCTAACATTTTAACCCTTTGACTTGTCAGCGCGCTTTAAAGCGCGGTTTTCTATAAAGGATGTATTTTGACTTGCCAGCGCGCTTTAAAGCGCGCTTTTCTATAAGGATGTATTTCGACCGCATATTTACATATATACATACATATACATACATGTATACATACATATATACA
Organism: Lumbricus rubellus; assembly: GCA_945859605.1. Taxonomy (NCBI): domain Eukaryota; kingdom Metazoa; phylum Annelida; class Clitellata; order Crassiclitellata; family Lumbricidae; genus Lumbricus; species Lumbricus rubellus. Next base: position 28,062,517 of record OX243815.1, on the reverse strand, counting down.
TACATACATACATACATATATACATACCCGGTACATACATATAATATACATACATACATACATGCAATCATACATATATACATACATACATACATATACATACATACATACATACATACATACATACATACATATATACATACATACATACATATATACATACATACATACATACATGCATATATATATATATATATATATATACATACACACATACATACATATATACATACATACATACATACATACATATATGCATACATACATACTTACATACATACATACATACATACATACATACATACATATATACGTACATACACACATATATATAATTATATAAATATATACATACACATATATACATACATACATACATATATACATACATACATACACATATATACATATATATAATTATATAAATATATACATACACATACATACATACATACATACATACATACATACATACATATATACATACATAAATACATGCATACATATATATATACATACACACATACATACATATATACATACATACTTACACATATATATACACATATATACATACATACATACATACATACATACATACATACATACATACATACATACATACATACATACATACATACATAGGCCTACCTTTTCTTGTAAAAACAATAGGGCAAGTCAAAGGGTTAATGACGAGCGTGTTAGCTATTGAAAAACAATGCACAGCTCAGCATAAAGAGCTAACAACGTTTAACCCTTTAATGCCGAGATGGTAGTAAATGATATGGAAAATCCTATACCCTCCGGCATTAAAGGGTTAAACAGATTTTGTAGAAATCTTAATCAAGGCTAGTTAACATGTTTCGTTTCTTAGTCAATACAAATTTACAGGCTAATGAGCCAATGTATTGCAAAAAAGCAGTTCAAGGAGGACTGCCAAAATGTAAAAAAAATATAAAAGAATTAATCTTTTACTGCTCACTACTTCAAACAAACTGACCATTGGCTCTGTGGGTCTTGTTAAACAAGTTCTTTTCAAATGCTTTCTGCTCTTTGACAGATGGAAATGTGCTGTCATAGTACTAGAAACAAACAAATTCAATAAAACGCCAAGTGTTAAAATTAAACGTCAAATGAATATTTAAAACAAAAGAAATATTAAAGAGAGTTTAACTTCATTGTTCTCAACTGCAAGAATTCACATTTAATAAAACAGCAATTACCATCAAAGGTTTTTTGGTTCATGGCATTCAAAAATAGAAAAGAATAAATACTGCACAAACTACAGGACATGTAGAGACAAGCAAAGCGACTACAGAGAAAGAGTCTTGAAAGACTATTATTTCTCAGATATAATAAATTGGATAAAGCAGTCACTCATTTATTATGTAGAGGAATTGAACACAGCGAATAAAGCCCGCAATTTGATTAACAAACAATAGCAACATGAATACAAGCACTTAACACGCATAGAAGAAACACTTGTATTATAATTATGCCACTGTTTTGAAGAACCACTGTTCTCAAAAACATACGCTCCATCAGCAAAAGAATGCAAATAGCAGAAGGCTTTCCTGTTATTTCCCAGCATAACTTTATACTCCTTTACCAGCTAAGAATTTGCCCATTAAAGTAACAACGTTACAGCTTGCATATCAACTTCCAATTATTTAAAACTCAGAAAATATTCACATTTAAGAGAGAAATTCAACACGCATACCTTTGCCAAAATTCTGTTACTGTCATTGTCAAGAATTAGAATTGCCTTGACTGAATACAAAGATGGCTCCTGTCAAGAAATATATTGTATTCAATTATCTAGCTACGTCTTACAGTAATGCAATAAACCGTTACGGTAGATACAACTAGTAATGAAGTTGGACTGATGAACACTAATTTTTAATTAAATAGAAGTTGATGAAAAATAGTTGCTGCCGAAATAGAAGGGCCGGGATTGATGAAACGAATTCTTGCCTAAACAGAAGTTGGATCGATCAGAAGAATTATAGCCCAACTAGACGCTGGATTGATTATAAAAACAATAATGCTGCAACGAGGTAATAATTTACGACGCTAAAATAAACGTTTACCTAAAAATATATGCAATAGCTGCATGCAGTGTAGTGCAAGCGCGCTTGTCAGAAGCAAATAAAGGCTACTTGCTTACTTACTCAACTCCACCAGCAACACGCCCCAAACACAGGGCGCATAGCCACAATTCCTAATAATTCTATATTAACTCAGGTCTATACTTACGGGCATTGGTAGATCCATCTTCTGTGAAATACTTAATAAAAGGCCAGACTGATTATTTTATGAGAGATACAGGTAAATTAAACACGCAAATGTAAATATTATTCAACGTCAACACATATTCTACTTTTGTCGCCGTGTCCGGAAGTGACGTTCACCGACTCAGACTACATATATCTCATTGAGGAATGAGGACATCATAAACAACGACTATATCTCGGGAAAATTTCAACTATTCGCCGTCCAAAGTTTAGGCCTAGGCCTATAAAAGAAGTAGGCTAGATTGCGATATATATAGGCTTACAGCTAGTTTATCCACGAATCAGCTTAAATGGAGTGCTGCTGGTGAGTATGCATTTATCTGATTTGCTGCCATCGGCGACGTTGCATGGATTATTCATTCACTGTAGGTGCGGATCAGAACTATTCTACAATTCACACTTTCAAGACAAATTAGTGGTGGTGGTGGTGGTGGTGGTGGTGGTGGTGGTGGTGGTGGTGGTGGTGGTGTTGGTGGTGGTGATGGTGGTGGCGGTGGTGGTGATAGTGGTGGTGGTTGAGGATCATAACTATAATTATATTCTACAATTCTCACTTCCAAAAGAAATTGGTGGTGGTGGTGGTGGTGGTGGTGGTGGTGGTGGCCTTGCTGGTAGTGCTGCTGCTGATGAAGTTGATGATGCTGATGCTGCTGCTCCCGCTGCTGCTGCTGCTGCTGATGATGATGATGACGAGTTCTTTCTATATTAGACCAACAAGCTGTATAGTGGAGTCAAGATGTCTGCCAACCGACTAACATGGAGACCTTTTATGGAACTCGAATATAACCCATACGGGTCTCATGTGGGACCCAGGGTGAGAATTGCCGGGGGGGTTGGGGGGGTTCAACCCCCCAGTCTTTCTTAGAGCCCCATGTTAAAGTATGTTTTTCATACCCCAATTTCAAGTTTATCATAGGCCAACCCCCCCAGTTATTTTTTCACAATTCTCATACTGGTGGGACCCATCTAATGCAGAGATGGTGATTCCATTTGAGGGTTGAATGTACTCATATGATGCGTAACTGTTTGTCGAATCCGACTGAACGATGACGGATCAGAATAGGTAAATAATATTGAGCTGTTGGAGTCCAATTCACCCGCAAACACGTACAGCATACACATTCTTTCGCTGCCAGCCAACAACAAACAACATAGTCCTATAATTATACGTCGTCTGCGATAATGCAAAGTATATATGTCTCAAGTATGACTCGATGGCGCTTCAAACTCTTACACCCCTCTGAATCATCTTCAGTCCAGTTTCATGGACCACATTACAATCGCTAAGCTTCAGGCACTTCAAGGTTGATCAGTTCCTACGAGATTCATGCGGACACGAAGCATCACGGCCTGCATGACCGGTGTCGGCGCCAACTTATAGGCTAAGTGGAGTGGGGGTGGAAGTGGGAGTGGAAGTGGAAGTGGGAGTGGTTCAGTCCAGAAGTGGAGATGGAGATGGAGGCACCGATGGATAGGTCTCCGGTGTAGTTGTCCAACTGACGTAGGCTATAGCATCATATAACAGCAAGCTGACTGCAAACGGTTTCTGTATTATTTAATTCTACATAATTTATCACCATAATAAAATTTTATTATTTTTATGAAACAGAGTCTAATTAATGTGGGGCCTAAATCTTCGAAGCACAAAGTTGTTTTAATTTCCCCGGGGCTCCTATGCTGAACAGAACCTCTGAATAGTTTATGTCGTAAAGGCCTAAGAGGCGCATTAGGCTACACAGGGCCTATAGCCAATTATACAGTACCTACAATGCATGTACATGTAGAGCTATAGGCCTACTTTGTCGAAACCCACAGACATATTATTTTTCACCGCTTGCAAACCTTTTTATTAATCACTTCAGCCTTCAGTTGTAATTGCAATATTGATTTAAATCAGCTTAACAGTGACACCGGTAGCCAATGCATCTCAACTTGACAGCTTTTCCATTTCCTATTTATTTTCGTAGGTTAAAATGTTCGACTATACTAAGTGTTATAAATTATTATGCTCGTGGATGGTGTCGATTGCAAAAACCTTTTGCGTAGTAGGCCTATAAAACTAATTAAGCTTCATCATTATTAATTTACTGTAGGCCTATAGGCCTATTGCAAGCATGGATGCAGAAAAGCATTCGATAAACCACAAAGGTTTCACAAATAAAGCATTCTGCCTGCTTTGAAGCAGAGGTACATGTAGGCCTACATGTAGCAGAGTAAGAATTTAGGTGGCGCTTTTTGTATAGGCCTACAAATTCAGCTCCTTGTATATTAGGCTTAGCCTACATAAGATCCATCGATCGTTCAACGTAATCATTTCATTTCTGAAATCATTGGAATCAGATCAAACGATGATAAAGACAGATAATTAAACCTATTGCTCGTATTATGGCAGCATCCTAAGTTTGTTGACCTGTCGTTCGAAGGGTTAATGCGATAAAGCATCAATTTGATGCTGAAAATATCAATTCCACAAATTATTATCTTACAGATGATGTGTCTTTATCTTTAGATGAATTTGCCCATGTGCTACAAGGATATGGGCGTCAAAATAGCCTACCAATGAGAGCATAATTATATAGATAGACCTAAGACCATTAAGCAGGTCTACTTGATCAGAACAGTCTACTCATTTATAAGCATCCATTGCTGCGTTCTGTAATGTTCCACCACAATAATTAGTTTCAACGGGTGACTGAACATCAGTGAACAAGTTTGAAGGCTGCATGTGTAGTTTGTTCTATAGCTATAAGCTTCATAAGTACGAAACAAGTGTGTATATAGGCCTACCTTCATGCGTTCCGTCACTCTCGCTAAGCATTTCGAGCTTCGGTCAATTGAAAGTGGGAAACTATTTTAGATCAGCGGGGGCTGAGTCCATAATATATATTAAGGGGTTTAATCTATTGATCCTTTTATATGGTATATGTAGGCGGCGTAGTCATAAACTAATGTCATGTGCGCCTCTTTTATCTGTTATCCGCTGTCTAATGTATAGGCCTACGCTACAACAACCATCGTTTAAATGCGACTGCAATTAATTTGACGCACACAATCGATAATCATAGGCGATAGCATTCTATCTGTATGGTAATTTACCTAATCCTAAACATAATGGATAGCAATGGGGGGGGGGGGGACACTTTTGCATACACTCCCTTACTGGTGGTTAAATAGTTCACAACGCACATTCTGTGTGCCACATTCGCTGCCATCGTGCCGATTCGTGCGTGTATTTTTTACTGCTTTACACATTTAAATATCGCAGAGTTTAAGCAGAGCTTTACAACACGTGTTATCTTGTTGTGACTTGACTCTTTCTATATCTATATATAGGCTACATACAATATGTCATATATATAAAATTATACACACAGTGACATCGAAAAATTAGCATTTAGAAACCTGTGTGAAATTTTAAAAAAAAATTTGGCCTATTCATGCTCTCAATTTCCTTTGCTTTGCATTTTTCAAGCTCTTGCAGAAATTTTTAACCGCGCATGACCATTTTGCTTTGCCTCTCCTGCAAAAATAATATCTGCATGCGCCCATACATGTTACTGTTTAACGACGCTGCCATGTCGAAGATGATTAGTGTCGCCCTCCTCCTTTATCTAGGCTTGGGACTGGCATTGGCAGAGTACAACCAGTGGCAGAGTTCGGGCGCCCATGCGTGAAAATCCAGACTTACAGGTCGGAGATGGTTTAATGTTCACCCCACGGGTCCCCACCCCAATTCTCTTCCCTATATTCAAGTGAATTCCACCTGAAACAGAATTCCGCCACTGGTTGCGCTCTGCTAATGCCAGTCCCAAGCCTGGATAAAGGAGGAGGGCGACACTGATCATCTTCGATATAGCCTAGTAGTGTCGTTAAACATGCAGCAAGTAAAAAATCTGAAGGTACAGTGAAGGCATCTACAGGTACGCCAACATTCTGCTGCATGCGTGTCACGTATACGAACAACAAGACCGTTAGCACGCCTTTACGTGCAAACTTATTTCCATCGAAATTTATCCTAGGCACGCTTTCTTCGAGTTATTCATTATTATCATTGATGCAATTGTGATCGATAATTAGGCTATCATGACAGAAAATTAGCGAACGTTCAGAATTGAATGCCATTCTCTAATTAAGCAAGTAAGCGTCTGAAACCCTGTATAACATAAACATAAGTTTATCCGAGAATAGTCCAGTAATTAAAACAAAAATGACAATTTATTAACAGTCACTAAGCTGTCTAGCATAACGGACTGACTGTTAAACCACGGTTATCGCAGTATGGGGGTATGCACATTTTCTGTGTGCCTGCATAAGGAGAACTCACTATAGCTTGTCTGCATGCAGACTTGCAATGACCGAAATAATAATAATAATAATAATAATAATAATAATAATAATAATAATAATAATAATAATAATGATAATAATGATAATAATAATAGTAATAATAATAATAATAATAATAATAATAATAATAATAATAGTAATAATAATAATAATAATAATAATAGTAATAATAATAGTAATAATAATAATAATAATAATGCGCAGGAACTCAACGACGATTAGGTGCCGTTCCAGATGTTTTTTTTATTATGTTCTTAATTAATATTTTAAGTCCCTGAAGGATCCTAAATACCTCGGGGCATTAAAAAAATAATAAAAATAGCCTAATAATAATATTGTACAATGAAGTTGATCAACGCACAATCTCGACGTCTCTTTGGGGGAGAGGATGGGGAAATGACATTTTCCCCATAAAAAAATCGTGAGCTGTTGTCAACATACACGTTGGTCATGCTCCCCTCAAGAAAAATTGCATTATTACGTAGAAAGACTAAAGAAAGGTCGTCAGGTGATCGATTGTCGTCTGCCCAAAACGGACTTTTCCGGCCCCCCCAGAAATCTGAACCCCCCCCCCCCAAGCGGAGACTTGATTAAATGCTGGTCAACGCAGCGTACCGGTAATTCTTTAAGCAAATTGGACGGCAGCAGTGCTTATCCTATGTATGTTAGCTACAGAATATGGAATTGATTAATTCAATCGTAAACCGTGTCTTTAAAATTAAAAGTGGCGATCGGTTGCGCTGTATGGAAACAATTTGTGGGGGTTGCATTTGTGGGTTTCAATGGACATGGTCGAAAAAGACACAGAATAATAGTTCTTTGTATTCGGCAATTATTTACATCGGGGTTTCAACCTGTAAGCCCTCCATTATATACTCGCCTATGTAGAGACCAGGGCCTACATGTATTATTGATAGGCGTCCTTATAGTCGAACAGACGTTCGCTTTAAGACAGATCCAGATAAACGAGTCGAGGATCTATATTCTTTCCAAGTCATTTGTTCTCTTCCTGCAGTCCTTAGAGAGTACATACAGGGAGTGTAAATGGGGGATTTAGCTGCAAGAATTAGACTGTATAAATGGACATAAAGATGTGCATGGTCGCAAGAGTAGACTATTACATTGTGACATCGCTTTATTATAATAGTAAAGACTGACCGAAAGTTCGACTTGCAATTGATCGTGTCTAATCCGGTGAATATATTTATTTACTTATTTCTTATTTCTTATTTATTAGATAGCACCCCTTCAAGAATATCTACTCAGAAGCGCTCCCGACCCAACCTCGGCTATAAATAGGACAGTCTGAAGGCTATGCATTTTTTACATAGGAGCAATTGAGTCACTATTATAACTTTGGTAAAGATTCACTTGCACTCGCAGCTTTGCATCTATAGGTTAGCCTGTGTATAATATAAGCTTACTCGAAATGCTAGCGTGTTGTATATATATATATATACCTGGTATTAGGCTTATATAATAACAAAACTTTAGTAAACGAATACAATTAGCATTAGGACTATTTAGTCTATTAGCTAGCTATTAGACACCATAATATAGTGGGTCTGTATTATTATATAGGTCTACTAGACATCTCAGATATTAATTTTTGTTTATGGTTGATAACGTATCTATCCACAGAGGATTGGCTAATCATGCGTTGCAAACTTATGACTGATGGAATAGGATAATCCCATTTCCTTGAACTTGCATTCGTCTTCGCCTCGTTCCACCCCACCCCACCCCACCCCACCCCACCCCACCCCACCCCACCCCACCCCACCCCACCCCACCCCACCCCACCCCACCCCACCCCACCCCACCCCACCCCACCCCACCCCACCCCACCCCACCCCACCCCACCCCACCCCACCCCACCCCACCCCACCCCACCCCACCCCACCCCACCCCACCCCACCCCACCCCACCCCACCCCACCCCACCCCACCCCACCCCACCCCACCCCACCCCACCCCACCCCACCCCACCCCACCCCACCCCACCCCACCCCACCCCATCCCACCCCATCCCACCCCACCCCACCCCACCCCACCCCACCCCATCTCACCCCACCCCACCCCACCCCCATCAGACGCTGACACATTCTGATGGTGAATTCACTGCTTCCCCCCACACTTCACTGTGATACCGCTGCGTCCCATTCAGCGCACCACGGTGATCCTGAGAATGATATACGTCTATGTCCTTCGATACCACACTGAAAGATAACAAACGCCGACTTTTTTCGTCTAATCTGTAATCCGCTTGGACTAAAAAATTATAATCTAGTCCATGGATCGATATGAATGACGATTAATCTCGTACAATAATTATTTATATCAAGGTCTCTACATGCTACTACAACGAATACATAATATGAACGTATTTTTCTGCAAAATTTAATAGATCTATGTATTATACATGCATGCACTATTATAATATAGGCCTATGCGCGTGTGTGTGTTGAAAATAAATACGTGCCGCCTGCACAGAGTCATTTCTAAATCATTTGATGATCCTGACTTAGGTTCAGTCTTCTGCTGCCGTCAGTTTCTCCTTTTCATCGGTCGTCCTCTCGCACTTGGCGCTTCAGCGGAATAAACGTCGTCGCCATTGGCTGCCGCTGTTTAAAACACAAAATATAGGCTATGCAATCGATGGCAAACCATTCGATACGCATGTAGACTAAAGCAGTTAAGTAATTTAATGTAAAAATAGTGATTTATATAGCGCCGCTCACAGCCGTGGTCAATCATTAGCGCTCCCATGCAGTCAAAATGCGATGCTCCGCACCTCAATGTCTTCACTTCTGAATGTAGTAACGTGTCTGAACATTTACGTAGCGCCTCTAGAGAAACATTTCACATACCGGCCTCCGCAGTCAGCAAGCCTATGCTAGGAAATAACACTGTAAATACCACTACTATTACAGATGCTGCTAGTAAAGTCCTATTAATAGTTGTTATTGCAATTCGACCGCAGTTTCACGATGTCCTTTTAGTCTTTTTATACGGTTCAGCTAGAGTAGAGTGCGTATTGCAAGACTGGCAGCGGCCATTACGAGTCAAAGTAAGCAAACTGGATCAGGTCAGTTTTAAGCTTTGAGCGAAGAAAAGTCTCGCTAATAGAGTTGCAAACATGAGAAGCTGACTAGTACGTGCTTTGCGCATGAGGAGTTCCAGCTTGAAGCGGATGCGCTCACAGGCAGGGAGCCAGCGTAGAGAAGAAAGAATAGATGTGATATGGCTAGAGAGATAGAGATGGAGATATGCATACATGTACATACATAGGTTTAAATACATGCATACATATTACATACATACATACATACAAAAAAGTCAGCAACTTTCTGGGTGGACAAAATGGTATACTTTTCCCGAAATTTCGACCAGATAACTAAAAAAAGGTCATCAACTTTTTTGGCGGATACGAAAATTTGTTTCCACGCCCAAGGCCAAGAATTTTTTGCCCTCCGTCCAAAGTTTCTGTATACGCCCTTGATGTGATACATGTATACATAATCACTACTCAGTATTATCGCACACACAAATGTTCCAATCTCGTTGCTTTGTAGTATAGGTCTATAAAATGGCTATATCGAAATGTGATCTCGACCATGACGATTCTGTCACCATAGCTGGGAAGTATTGAGAAAGACGAGGTTTTCCAGGCTGTACTTCAATGATGTATACATAACAATGCGAGCAAAGAAAGCGCTGAGGGATTTCCTCTATAACCGCATATACATGTATTGCCTACAAATGGCTTGAGTATCAACCCTAGACAAAAGGGTGAAAAGGCGCTACATAATCACCTTTATCGTCGCCGCCTTTGTTGTGGAAATACGATGCACATGTACAGTGGACGTGGATGGGGGAAGTGATGGGGGGAAGTGGAAGGGGAAGTGATGGGAAAGTGAATGGGGAAGTGATGGGAAAGTGAATGGGGGAAGTGGATGGGAAAGTGGATGGGGGAAGTGATGGGGGGAAGTTGATGGGTAAGTGGATGGGGAAGTTAATGGGGAAGTGATGGGGAAGTGGGTGGGGAAGTGGGTGGGTAAGTGGATGGAGGGAAGTTGATGGGGGAAGTGGATGGGGAAGTGATGGGGGGAAGTGGGATGTGCATTGATCCGATCAGCATGGATCTAATAGACTAAGATTAGACAGACTGGAACGGCGTCAGACTGCTGGTCGACTCTATCGCCTTCTAAAGACCCGTCAGCACGCATGGCGGCGCCTCTGACACTGTCTTTATGTGTTACAATGACGTAGAAATATTGCCTATCATATATATATATATATATATATATATATATACATATGTATACACACTATATAAGCCTATGTATATATATATATATATATATATATATATATATATATATATACAGACAATGTGTCTAGTATATATTTAGACGGCATTAATGGAATGCGCAATTGTGACTAAGACATCGTCGTCGTCGTCGTCGTCATCGTCATCGTCGTCGTCGTCGTCGTCGTCGTCTTCTTCCTGCATTGCAGAGGTCGTCTTGTAATGTATTCATTACACGCCTGTGTCGGCAATATTCAACGGAGGTGGAAGCTTGTCACGATTTGTCACGCTGACGTGACGCATATAGAGAGACCGGATGAGAAAAACACTCTGGACTTTTAAGTGAACGACCGTTGGAATAACCGCTATAATATAGAGACGCGTCCGTCGAATACATTATTATAAGCATTAAGCATGGCCGTCTTATCCACTATAATTATATGAACAGTAGACGCTGTGCCTATATATAGGGCCTACGAACTTTGTGCAAGTAAAAAAGGTATTGAAAGTTATTAAAAGACGCAGAGCCACTGGGCATTTGCCCCCACCCGGTTCCTCACTCCTTGCGGCCCTGGATGAGTTAGCAGACCTACCTCCTTACAAAGTTTGGTTGACGAAAATGAAACCGGGCATTGGATCCCCCAATCCAAAACAACCATGTGCACCATTAACGTTGAACGGGTTGCTAACGACTGTTTTATAGTCATTACTTCTTATCCATTTATGCTATTAAGCAACCTGCTTCCCAAACAAACTCTTGAGCGAACGTAATCTCTTAATACGATGGGGCCTTACACCCATAGCATATGGAATGTTCATTACATTGGCATCAATTAATATTGGCAAAGAAGCTGGTTGTCGACAAAACACAATACAATCCGATTTCATTGTATTGCATATCCTGGTAATTAAAATCTCTACATGATCGTACCGTTTCGTGAGAGATATTTTTCGACTAAGGCGAGAATCTCAGATGGCGATGGATGATGTTGCGGCGGTGAATCTTCGGATCTTCTTCTTCCGTTCGATTCTATTTCGTCCGAATTCAGAACAGCTAAGCTGCAGAAAAACACACATCCAGCATTACCATCAATCTGTATAATAATTCTTGTCCTCATAATATACCTAGTAGACTCTATTACAGTGTTTCTTAACCAGTGTTCGACCGAACCCCTGGGGTTCGGTGAGCCAGTGTCAGGGGTTCCGCAGAGGTTCTCTGAATATATACATATTCAGGGTCAGTGAGTGTCAGTGAAAATCAGTTGCTATTTTATTTCTATTTTTCGACTTTTGTTTAATAACAAAGGACACATTAAGATGCAATTGATAGTGTTGGTAACTGTTAGTAGTTCATGTATTGAATGTATTAATATAATAATTGTATCGCATTTTGGTACAATTATTGCAATATTTTATTACCTTTCGTTCCCATTAGTTAAAAATTATTGTTCAAACTTTAGGGGTTCGGTAAGTGGTCATGGATTTCTCTTGGGGTTTGGCTCCCTTGAAAAGGTTAAGAACCACTGCTCTATTACATCATACGCTCTGCTGATAAGAGAGTCCTCTTGGTTCCTTTTGCTCGTACTGCTACCATGAAGAATCGAGCCTTTTCTGTGGTTGGTCCGGTGGTCTAGAATAGCCTTCCTTTTGAGCTGCGCCTACACCCTGGGACTCTACCACGATCGTTCCTTACTAAACTTAAAACTGTTCTTTTTGGGCGCGTTGGAGTCGGGAGCGCCTCTGAGTAGTTTTTTTTACTTGAAGGAGCGCTATATAAATGTCCGAATGAATGAATGAATGAATCAAGCTTATATAGCCTAGCCTATCGTTGTCTGTTATAATATTATCTAATTTGCGATGATATTAACTACGATTTTTAAGTATAGACACATTGGCGCCCACTTCCCCTGGAAATTCGACAATCAATTTTTAGCTAAGCTTATAATTATATTCTGGCTCTCAACAAATTTCTTTGCCTATATAATGATACCAATGATGCACCACTGAAACTAAGAAATTTACATTTCTAAATCTCTATAATCTCCCGCTTTGCAGTTTTTAAAGCTCTTGCTAAAAATGTAGTCGTGTTCATTGTGCTTTGCTCGTCCTGTAGAAATATCTACGGACGCCGACGCACAGACATTTATTTACACCGTGGTTCAATAAAACGTATTAAGCCAAACTGTTTTATATTTCTAATGCCTGATAACTAACATTTTCCAGATATTTAGAGAATTGAAGTAAGAATATGATTCCAACATAATATATCATACATAACATAAAATTGAACCGATAGAAAGATATGAATCTTTCAACTTCATCACCCGAAATTTAAGTTTACGAGCAATTTTTCCTTTGGATTCTGTAACAAATTACTCTAAACATGAAAACGGTCTTCACTATTTTCGTAAGGAAACTACTAGTAGTGTTGGTTGATTAATTATACAAATAAAGAAGATACAAAGGGCGACAGGATTTAAATCTGGGCTGTTCGGATGCCATAATGTGGGAGAAATGAAGTCTGGCGTCTCTCTTATCAGCATTTTGATGGTTTCCTACTTTTCTTGCTCTGGAGGCTGGCAATGTTTTCTGTTGAAAAAGAAAATAGCATTCTAGAGTTATCGATTTCTGATACCATGTAGGAGATGTTGTGGCAGCAGAACTTTGCGATAATAATAGACTCCGTTAATTTTTACTCTAGGATCACTGACGACCAAATGGGAACGACCAAGCATCGAATCCGCAACGAACACCATAACAGGCTTGATGAAAGCTTAAAGTTTGGCAGCGGAACTTTTAATATCTTTCTATCCGTTCAAATTTTGAACATAAATATTATTGTTGGAATCATATTGTTGGTTCAATGGTTCATTTCTCTAAATATTTCTGAAAATTTTGATATGATTAATCGTCAGGCATTACAGGTAAATGAAAAAACAGTTTGGCTTACTGTTTTATTGAACCACGGCGTATAATAGTTGCACGTCCGATCCAATATAGGCCCCTTCCTATCAAACGAATCCTCCTCTGGACATGGCAATGCACTTATCCGCGACAATTCCTGAATTGGTTTGCCTGCTAAATTTTTCGTTCTGATGCGCTATAGGGCGTGAACGCTATTTCCGTTTGACACTCGTGTGCTCTTATACAAGCCCATCTCTCCTTGTCCTCCAACGAAATGGCCACCGCAGGACAGCGCAACGCGCATCAACCCTTCCCTCTTGAATTCTTTGTTCCGTCGAATTCGATTTGAACCGTGTCTATGGAGAAAAAGTTCTATGCGTTGAGGGGGTCGGGTTTCGTCTTTTTCTAACTCACACCATGTGTGAAATCTCGGGATTTCTACTTAATAATTATGAGGGAAAACGTGCGTGGTAGCCTACGTCATGCTGCGTGACTGATGTTTAATAACTTTTTAAGCGGCAGAGTTTATGTGGCTATATGTCAGTTGGATTATCCTGAAAATAATAAGTCACACAAGAGTCTTATACGTCTTATCCACCTCACCGCGTAAGGGCCTTGGGCAGTTTCTTCACTCACAATTGCTCAGCGCTTCGGCGTGAAACTCCGATGCAGTGTCCGCTCTGCATTTGGGAGCGCCTCTGAGTAGAGAGAGTTTGAAAGGGCGCTATAAAAAGTGCTCATACAAACAAAAATCCGAGAAGCCTGTGTGTGTGTGTGTGTGTGACGTTTACAAACGCAAATGTTAACTTGACGTGTGATTCATTCTTCCTATCATATGCAGCGGAACTAAAGTCAATGCGCATTGTAAGTTTAAATTCTGGTTAAGTAAAATCTCCTCATTTTCCTCGTTCTGCATGCATGTAATGGGGCTTTGGAATATTATGGATTAAGACAACAATTATTCGAGCTGGATAGAACGCATTGAACGCTTCAAGAACTCTTATCTAATATGGCTCATGTCGCTCTTTCTAAAACATTACCAAGATTGTATGGTCGACCTTGTCCGATCAGTACTCATTGCAGTCGATGATGATGAAAATGATGATGATGACGATGACGATGATGGCGATGGTGATAATAATAACGATGATGATGACGATGATGATGATGATGAACATGATAATGATGATGATGACGACGACGACGATGATGATGATGATACAAAGAGATGAATTTGATGAAGAAGAAGAAGAAGATGATGATGATGATGGCGATGATAATAACGATGATGATGATATGATGATGATGATGATGATGATGACAACAGTGACGATGTTCATAGGAGGATCTCTATACAAACAAGACATGCCTACTGATCTTACTGTTGCTGTGGTCTGGCTGCACTGGTATCCCATCCTCCAGCGTCCCCTAGCCTTTTGCCAAATCCGTGGCTAAAGCGATCTCCTGCTCCGAGTCTGAATCCCCTCAACGACCGGTGGAAGAGACTGGAACGGATGGAGGAGGGGGAGGCGTCGTCGCTATCCCCCGCCATATTGTCGACCGGAGACCCAAGGACGATACCTGCGAGCGCCATCGACAGCAGTACCAGCGTACCAGTTCCAAACGACATCGTACCAGACCGCATCGCTAATCTCTACAATGGATAGATACACATTCTCGTTGACATGAAAATTATACACATGTCATATGATGACAGCCTGTATTGAGGGTGTGTGTGTGTGTGTGGTTTTGTATGTTTGTGTGGTTTTGTATGTTTGTGTGTGTGTGAATTGCGTGTGAATTGTGTGTGAATTGTGTGTGAATGGTGTGTGATTTGTGTGTGAATTGAGTGTGAATCGTGTGTGAATCGTGTGTGAATTGCGTGAATTGCGTATGAAGTGTGTGTGAGTAATTATTATTGGCTTATTGATCCGTTGCAGAAATAGTACCGGTACCTGAGATTGCTCTGCTGTATGCCTAAGAATCAATTCGGTAAACTATAGTCCATACTAATGCACATGCGGTCGACATTATTCATCCCAGTCGAAGTCACTGTCTAGCCAGTTACAACTAATCAGGGCCGGATTAAGGCATGTTCAACATATTCGGCCGAACAGAGGCCGAGACCCCACACTTTAGGGGCCCCCACACATGCGAACAAAAAATATTTTGAGGAAATATCGGTTTATTCTAAAGAAATTTCGACCAAATGACAAGAAACGATCATCAGCTATTTTGGCAGAAGAAAATCGGTATAAAATTCTAAAGACATTTCGACTAAACGACTAAAAATGGTCATCAGATTTTTCGGGCGAAGATCCTGAAAATTTTTTCCCAACAGGGCCCCACATTTATTAATCTGGCCCTGCCCTGATTATAATTAGCATGCAACTCTACCACCACCACCACCGCTAAGACTGCTTAGTGCTTAGGCCATCTTCATAAGTCGCATTTGTGTCTAATACTGAAGCTTCAAGGATATTGTTTACTAAGTCTTCAATCAGTATCATGAGGTGAAGTGACTCAGTAAAAAAATTAAGAAGAAAAAACAGTCGGCATTTGATCGTTTTGGTCGAGAGTTGCAGATGATGATCCGTGAAAGAGGGACACACCACCGCATTCAACTTCAAATCGAATCGAACTGTGGCTGGTGAAAAAAATGCATGAGCTCTTCTACACCGAATGACACTTCGATCGGTAGGATAGAGATCGATCGTTAGTTCATTACAATTTGTTTATAGAGATCGCCTATAATGTAATTAGTGTAATGTAATTAGTCATTTCTATAGCGCCGCTCACAGCCGATGCCATTCAGTAGCGCTCCCAGTGCGATAACCTCTTGAGAAAAATAGGTCTTAAGAAGTGAGGAATCAGAGATGTAGAAAGTGATCCTGAAAGTAGAGTCCCACGCAGAGTGGATGGAAGAGAATTCCATAAGGAGGGACCAATGATGGTAAAGGATCAAGTTTTATAACTATAACGTGCGTCAAATGCTTGTTAAGTCGTCGTGGTGACTATACATTGAAACGCATCATACAATGTCATACATGTATGCTCTATAGTAAAGTAGAAGATGATTAGAAATTCTCATGTAGGCTACATGTAGGCTATATACCAAATTTCGATCATTGTCAGAATATAACAGTATAACACAAATCATGTGCACATGTTAAAGAGACTTTGACGTCGATCAAGACCTCTTTAACACACAATGGCCACACTCGTCGTGTGTTAAAGGGTTCCTGAACGACGTCACAGTCTCTTTAACACATGATGTGTGTTAGTCTGCAAGCGATGATCGACTCAATTCGCACGAGAACCTATAATAGTCAGCTTTTAATCGACTTCATGTCTCGTTACAAGTTACATCGTTGAAGTCATTTGATTGACGTGAAAAAGATGCCGAAGATGTGCTTCGGCGATCGCGTCTTCTCTGCCGCCGGCTTTAGTTGTATGATCAGTCTTCCATCCACCCCTCCCCAAACCCACCCCACCCCCACCCTCAACCCCACCCCACCTCCACCCACACCACCCCCACACCCATCAGATTGGCCTACTCAGTAGACTCACTCATAATCTATACGGCTACGCTAGAATCCTATATCATTTGCTAACACTCATTGTTTTAGAGTAACTACAGTTGGCTGATTGTTTTGAGGCGTCTACTCTACATGTACATGTGTGTAGTGGTATTGCCATAAAACTGCGCCATATAAATTGTAGTTTCCATTATTATTTCTAGGGTTTTACTTACTTTTTAGGTAGACTAGGCCTACTATTAATAGATCCCTCTTCATGAAGTTAAAACATTATCAAAAATAATTCCAGTCCGATTCTGTGTTAACTTATAAGCAAGAAGCAAGACTGTCTGAATAACTCACAGTCATGGCACATAATTATATAATTATATTATTTTTGTTTTTAATACGAAGTAATTATTCGTGTTTTTAGATCGATTTAATTTAACAGGAGCGAAGACTGACCATGTGTTCAGGCAGCGTATACGGGAGTACGAACCACACGAATGCCTTAGGTTTCATCGACTGACCGGGCATAGAAGTAATTACTCAGCTGGATATTGATGTTTTATAAAGGATTGCCGACGTGTATGACAAGACTACCAAATCAAGCCATGTGTTGCGCCAGTTATACCCCACATTTCGAGGCAGACCGTTGCGATATATATCAGCAGGGACCTGAAGTATGTCAATAGCAGTTAACTAACCGGGTCCTGAAGCACTTAACTTCCTGTATTGGTAGGTAGGTACATTGGTACATGTATTGTATATACGCTGTTTTGATGGGGCATCGCACGATTATATAATTATTTGGATCATGTACTTCAGGGTCACACGACGAGATTAACGAGTTTAAGACTTAATTAGAACTGTTCGATATACATAATATAGTGTAGCCTATATAGGCCTGGTTTATGAGGCAAACGTGGTTTCAATTCTTTGATATAATAGTAAAATATCGTTGCAGTAATTATAAGCCATTCGACCATCACATTAATTATTAATATATGCGATATATCAAGAACAAATATTGTACATGTTTTGATGAGCTGCATGTGTCCATGACGTTTACGGTCAATTTCTGCTTTGGCTAAATGACTATGAATTGCTTATGATACGAATGCCGTTTCAAGAATGATGATAGGATCTTTCGGATTTAATGGACGCTTGTCGATGGTCATCAACAGCTGTGCATGGAAGCCAGTGCCAATTACGTCAGTGGAGCAGAGACCTTGGTATGCGAGGTGCTATGGGGCGCAATACCATGAATGATGAGTGACGGCATGCCGAGCCTGTATGCCCTGTAACTACCATGGAATGTGCGCTAACAAGGAGAGTCAGGAGGTCCCGCGGGGACTGATTCCTCCTCAGATTTTACACGCTGGCCGTTGGTGGGGCAGCTGCAACTACTGGATGGGTAAGATAATCGAGGGGAGCTGTACGTAACCCCTATACACCGACAGTTCAGCACTAAGGATTTGGAAGACTCTTGTATAAAGAAATATTGTTGGATGTCGGGATGGGATGTTCTACAGTGATTCCGAGATTAATTTTGATAGCATTGACTTTTCAAGCTCATCGTTGATAATAAAAATTGCGTGTCATGTCGTGTCTTGTTAGAGAGAAAAAGGGGAGAAGACAAAACATTGGGGAGAAGAAGAGTAAAGGAGGAAGAAGAGAAAATTTAATAGGAAAGAATTAACAGGATAGTACAACGAGAGAAACTAAAAGACTGAAATTATACTGGATGAAGGAAGAAGAAAAAAGAAGAAGAAAAATAAGAAGAAGAAGAAAAAGAAGAAGAAGAAGAAGAAGAAAAGAGAAGAAGAAGAAAAAAGAGAAGAAGATGATGATGATGAAGATGAGGATGAAGAAGAAGGTAAGAAGAAGAAGAAGAAGAAGAAAAAAAAAGGAGGAGGAAAAAGAGAAGAAGAAAAAGAAGAAGAAAAAGAAGAAAAAGGAAGAAAAAGGAGGAGAGGAGATGAAGAAGAGGAGGAAGAAGAAGCCGAAGACAGGAAAGAGAATTATAGTATCCTAAGTATCAATCCTCAAAATCGATGGTTGAGCCTACAATGTCACTGATGAAGAGACAGGTTTTTAACTGAGAAGCAATCAACCTTTGCCGCAAATTGACTGCTTCCCTCGTTCATCCCTTTTTGGCTATTATTTTAAAGTTCTTTCTTGCTTGCTATATTGCCCAACTCTCTCTTTCTCTTTCCGCTTGTACACGTCCTAATTTTCTCTTTCATGTCTTATATTTCTTTTTCTTTGACTAGTCAAGTGCATCACAAGTTCAAGCTTCCCGCCCATTTTTTTCTCCCTCATTTCTTCTCAGTTAAAAACCTGTTTCTTAATCAGTTTCTGCGGCATTTTGAAATGCAGCCTCTGTATCCCAAGTGTTCCGCTTTCTCTTGTCTCTCTTTCTCCTCCTGCCTCTCATTCCCCTTTCACCCTTTCTCTTGTTGATTTATTGGCTCTGGTTTCTCTATTCCCTCTCTATATGTATAAATACATTCCTTTTGCCTCATTTCTTTTCTTCTGGCTAAGTCATCATTAATCATTGCATGAACTCTTCCAAAGGCACGTACTCGATTTTTCTTTACAGTGTCTTTTCACTTTTATTCCCACAGCTTTTTCCTATTTTATAACACGGATGCTATTCAAATGATCTTAATTCTATCCTTTCTCAAGTTTCTCTCACAAATAGTTCCAATGATGCCTATTATGTTTTTAGATGTATTCTATGATTATTGAATTTGCATATTTCGATTTCTTGTTTGCTTGTATGTGCACTTGTTATAGCGCCCCTTCAATATCTCTCTACTCAGAGGCGCTCCGAATGCAGACCGTACCGGTATGGTGTGTGTATGTGTGTATGTGTGCGCGCGTGTGTGTAGGTGTGTAAGACTGTAGGTGTGTCTGTATGTGTGGGTGTGCGGGTTTGTCCGCAACGCGCGTCTGATTCAGGCATGATTGCACCTATTGAAAACTTTTCCACGATTTTGATTATGTTTACAGCAAGGTCGTAAAAGTATATTGACCCTGCATGTTCATTGTTCAAGCAGGAGCAGTTTCAAAACCATAATATGGATTGACGAATTCGAAACAGTAGCTCACTGTAGTGATTGGTGTCCAAGCACAGCTAAGGAAACGGACTTCATGAATTATTTCGAAACACAGATTGGGACACGGCATAGACTTTTGAATAATACAGGCAATGGACAATGGACATAATATAGGCAACTGCGCAAGCGTCGGAATTATTGAGCATATGGTAATTTGACGAATGCCGCGTGTCAGTTTCACTATTGTTATATAGAAAGTGCATGATCATAACTATAACAACAATAATAACGACAATTTATATGGCGCCGTAACACAGCCATGCCTTACAAAACAGCCGCGCATGCATGACCACACTCTGCATGGGTTTCTTTTGCTTTTCGGTTCACTGGAACAACTCAACAGACTTCTGTAAAAGACTTCGCAATATGAAGTTTCGATATATAGTGCGTTCTTAATACTGTAAACAAGTAGTGACTGCATTGTAGCATTGGCTGACTAGCGGAACAACTCAATAGAGACTTTTGTAAAAGACCGTGCGGACTAGACTATGTGGAGTTTGAATATATAGGACGTGTGTGTTCTAGAAAAAACACTGCAAACAAGCAATGCGTATTATAGACGTGAATAAAACGTCGTGTTGTTTTGTTTTCATGTGCATTGATTCTTACGTTTCACTTTTTAGGTTAAATAGCTTTTTTCATGCTTTTTTCTTTCTCACATCATATACGAGGAAAACAAGAAGTTTTATTGCCCATTCTATGTATAAGCAAGTAGGATCATGATCACGATATTTAAATCACGATATTTGATATAATGTTGTTATGGTCAATTGATTGAAGGCAGACGGTTATTGACAGGATGGACCGAACTAGAGAGAGAGAGACAGACAGACAGACAGACAGTCAGACAGACAGACAGACAGACAGAGGGACAGATAGAAACAGAGACAGATACAGATAGATAGAGACACAGACCGACAGAAAGACAGACAAAGAGACAGACAGACAGATATAAAGAGAGGAAGAGAGGAGACGTTTAAAGAGACCTTGACACAGTCATCATAATGCATGCAAAAGATCTTTTCGTCTTGAGACTTCGTTAATTAAGCACTGCTGCATTCCTACATCCATCCACTCGACCATTGACGATCGAGTGTGTCTTCTTTCCGGTCAGTCATTCCGACGACTCGACTCAAGAACCGCCATCGGGCCTTCTTGTTCTTGTTCGTCTGATTAAAATATTGTCTGTGCACAATTTTCCGCATGCTTGGCATACACACCCACACCCACCCACAGTCCCACAGTCCCACAGTCCCACACCCGCACACACACGCGCGTCTTTAGCTCGAGTAGGCATACGATCTGCTGGAGAATGAATGATCCCCTCCGACTGAATTAATGACCTCTCGACACACGAATGATCCCTGTACAAGCGTCGAACTAATGATATCAAGAGCGGACGGACCGAGCGAGAGAGAGAGAGAGAAAGAAAGAAAGCGCGCCCGTAGCAACGGCGACGTTATTTAGAATCCTGCGGGAATTCGGTGATTTAGCGTAAATTGAGACTAGGGCGTTGATAGATGCTGCGCACTTTATTCTCTGTCGCCGTATAAATATTATACGCAGGAAGTAGGATAATACACCCGACATATCTTTGTAGTAACGCAAAACTTCTATAGATGGAGCTAGTAGCTGCAGCAGTACTTAGGGTAAGCGAAATAATTCTCGTCCGGTCTATGTTTATTGTTGCCTTTTATCGCTTTTGTGTCGGCTCGGCCATGGCTGTGGGAGCAAGGACGAAACGGGTCTGTAGTCCGACAAAATGGTCCATATATAATATAACAACGGAGGCTTCTGTGGTTTGTTGTTGGCGGAGTAAAGACCAAATTGACCGACTAATACGTCGGCTTGACTTTGTCGCTTATGATTCTCCGGCAGATATTACACGACCGTTTCGAGCGCAATTAAAATGCCATGAACCGTAGACTGTGCTCAGAGACTGCTATGCTGCCTATGCATTTTAATCACTTGTTTTATTGATATCTATCTGTCTGGTCGACCGTAGGCTACATCATTTAAGGAACATCGATATCGAGAAATTCTCATTTTCTAGAGTACAGCTGCAGTCGGTTAAATGGAGCGCCTAACGTCCTCAGATATATTGCCTCAGTTGTATCTGTTACAACCCAGGTTCGCTTTCCTCTTAGGTTGATTGACTTTTTAACGGGCAACTTCGCTTTTCTGTCTGTCTCCATAGCTTTCAATGTCCGTAAAAATAAATAATACGGAAAGTAGTTTTGCGTATAAAATTATTGGAAAATTTATAAACATTTTATGGTCTATATTACTCGTCAATCTGTTTTGCCTTACCTAATAGATTTCAATCGCCATTTCCAGTGTAGGGCCTATAGGCTATCTGTTCAAAAAAGATGTCAAATATTTTCCTTTTAATTCGAGTTGCGTTAGATCGGCAAAGAGTAGTTTAGGTTGATTGACTTTTTAACGGGCAACTTCGCTTTTCTGTCTGTCTCCATATATCTTTCAATGTCTGTAATATATATATATATATTATTTGGAAAGTAGTTTCGCGTATAAAATTAGTGGAATTATTTTAAACATCTTATGGTCTATATTACTCGTCAGAAGCGCTTCTGTGTGAAAGCTTGAAGGGGCACTTAATCAAAATTTAAAATGACTCTAAACGCTAGGCTATGCATGGAGACAGACAGAACTACCTTTTCTCGTCCGACTTTTCGTTTGGGTTCCGACTTTTTGCGACTCTTGGTTAACGACGTCGCTCACGTACTTCATCCAAATGGTTTCCGCTGACCGATTCGAGCAAATAATTTTTATTATGTCTATTTAATTATAGACGTGTAGCCTAAGCGCTGGATCATTAATTAACCATCGCTGAGGAGTTTGTGACCGTGGGTCAACAAACCAAACGGACGAGGAGTGCATCACCCGCCGCTGGTGTCACAAAATAAAATATCCCCTAATAATCGTACCCTCCCCTCAAGATGAAGAGAAGTTGGGAAAGCCATTTCCGCGTGTGTTTATTTTTGCAAATTAACGTCCATTTGTTTGTTTTGAACATTGCCCCTAACAGATGTCTTTATTCCTAACCAGATAACTTTGTTTGCTTTTCTTTTAGAACACTTAGAACTTTTAGAACACTTAAGAACATCTGGAGTCATTAAATAAATTCGCGTTGCCTTGTTTTGAACGTCGCATAATACACTAAAAACAATTAGATCTATAGTCATTTTAAATTGATTAAGTGCCCCTTCAAGATTTTACACAGCAGCGCTTCTGCTCATGACTACTACAGCGTGGACACTGAATCTGAGTTTCACGCGTAAGCGCTGAGCAATTGCGAGTGCAGAACTTGCCCAATTAAGGTCTCTATGCGAGGCGGATTGAGGTGGAATCGAACCTGCACCCCTCCGGCTGCAAGCAACAAACCAATCCCCATTGCACCACGGCGCCATATATGTCCAGGACTCCAGGCTGCAGTTGTGTCCTCGGGTCCTCCTCATCCTTCAGACGATTCGTTTAAAACCGTTTTCGGGTGCGTTCATTGCGTGAGCACTGCGCAGGCAGCGCATTACCATGCATGACAATTCCAGACATTGTGACAATTTGGCGGGTTCTGCGTTCATTCCTCTGAAGTTATGAGTCCCACAGGAATGATTCTCATGCTAAACAGTAGAACGACGTCGGAAAAGGCGATTGAGCGCGGTCCTGCCAAAAGGTTACCTGCTTAGCGCTTCGTCAATACCATACACAACACTGCAAAGTCTGTAACATATAAGCTTACTATGAAATGCTAACCGTTGTCAACTTGCGCCACGCCTTTTACACACGCCCACATATTGGCTTTCTCTTACTTGCAGAATGCACATAATATGTAGCTGTATACGTGTGCATATACAGTTATACACTATAGCTTTCCGTTCTGTACGTGCAGAGACGGACAATGTCTTGCTCTGGTCGCTGCATGGTGATATGGTATTATATGCACTGAATGAAATATTATCAAAGTCACATTCTGAGGCGAGTGAACCTTTAAGTCAGGGGTGTCAAAGAGCTGGCCCGCGGGCCAGAAATTTTTTCTGGCCCGTGGAGCCTTCCCTAAAGATTCAAAAAATATTTAAAATGTTGTCAAAATTTAATAAGAAGCGAAAAGTGGACATTGAATCAAAATCTTTTCGCGATATTTGAACTTTTCTGGGTATTGGCTGACTAAGCCCGGAGCTACCTCTCAAATCACTACCCAATTTTGCTCAGGACACCCTGGCCCGCCACTTGTTAGAAGATGTTCACACTGGCCCGCCACTAAAAAAGGTTTGACACCCCTGCTTTAAGTCAAAGCTATGATGTTTTTCTATCAGCGTTCACTGCAGATCGTAACCATGCATATGCATGACTGCTGCAGTCATGTCAGGCCGTGCTGCACCGTGCAAGATGTAGGCCTATTATAGTCTGCAATATCTCTTACGATACGAATGAGTTCACTGAGTATGTAAGTATGTTTATTAAGTTAACCAATTGCATATCCGCATTCTGGTGTAGGCCTACATGCGTCTTCGCAGCAATCAATTGCCAATATGAGTGTTTGTATGTGCAGTTGTGCACTTGTTATAGCGCCCCTTCAAGCTCTCCACTCAGAGGCGCTCCCGACTACAGAGCGGACACTGCATCGGAGTTTCACGCCGAAGCGCTGAGCAATTGCAAGTGAAGGACTTGCCGAAGGTCCCTACACTTTAAGCCCTGGTGGATGCGTGAAAAGCAATGTAATCGGCCTCGAGTGAACGACGTGAGGAGGATATAACGCGAGGTGGAGTTCTTGTGAGTTCGTAAGATGGGTCAGATGTTTGTTGTCGTCATAGTGCTGGCGGAAGTTTGTTCCAAAGAGACGGAACAGTAATGGCTATATGTATATGTAGACGTCAACGTAACCATCGACACAACCTATGCTCTCAGGATATAATATCTGCCGAGCAGTGTTGTGTGAAGCCGTGTTCATTACCACCGATTTATAGCAATTTCCATCTTCCATACAATACCAATCGCCCTCAACAGAAGAATCACATTA